>OY720684.1:31411482-31938982 GCA_963170755.1 Amphimallon solstitiale
CAAAATAGAAATAGTGTTATGGCAAACGCTCCTCTGAATTTTGCAATGACTAACGTCATTCTCATATATCAAAAATATCTAAAAGTTGAGCACACTCAAGTGGAGGGTGTTAACAAACCAACTTTTCCCATCATTCTCCATGTGAATTGTACATTCTATTCGAAAATTACATTTTGAAAAATATACAATTACTTCTTATTTTTAATACAAATAAAGTTTAGTCAAATAAGTGAATATATGAGACAGATCTAGAGGAATTTGATAACGGATTTTTAAGCAAGTAATAACAAAAAACACACTTGGTATTGTTTCACAAATAAATATAATTAAATACTCGATGTACATTTCGCCTTGCGGCATCGTCAGGAGTACTCGAGAAACTAAAGTAAAATTTAATATACTGTAACTACCTACTTCTAACAAAAATGTAAATAAAAATGTACAAAAATAGAAAATTATGAGAAGGTCATGGCTTATCTGGAAAGACCGTTTTTACAAGGCTAGGGTTTATTAGCGGTGAATTTATGAGTTCTGTTTGACGATGCCGCAAGGCGAAATGTACATCGAGTATTTAATTATATTTATTTGTGAAACAATACCAAGTGTGTTTTTTGTTATTACTTGCTTATATTTCGACATGTTTCACCAAGAGATTTCCATCACTTCATTTAATTATTATAACGGATTTTCTTTGCAGAAGTTATTATATTTAAAATTACCTACTGGAAAAAGCTTTTAGGATAATATAAAGTACGCATATGGATTTCCAGTAAAATTCGTTGTGTATACCTACATGTATTTATTCCTGCATTTAAATTATCATTTTTTTCTCGAAACATATCAAAATCCGTCGAGAGGTGACTTCAAACAAAATGATTATTTTTAATTTAGAAGGTAGGCGCGTCGAAATTCAAAACAATTTATTATTTATATGTATAAATGAATTTGTGCGACTATGTATCGCGTTTCGGGGGCTGGAAGTCGAAACGTATCCTCGAAAGAGTTGTTTATAAAGGGAATTCCTTAGTAGGTGACACCCCAGTTTCTGTTTATTTCATAAAATTCAAATATAAATTCAGGGAATTATTAATTTGGGAATAAAGTAATTTTGCCGTATTTGATGCCAAAATAGGTTATCGTATGTATATATACCGTTTGACTGAAATAAAAGTAGATATAGGGAAACACAAACACGCACACAAGTGCATGCAAACATGAAATGGAGGGGTACGATAGTAGGGGAGTACAGGTTCATATCGGGCGTGATATCGGGACACCGGGGTACCGAGGCTTTAGTGCACAACGTGTCTTTTAGTATGCAGTGAATTAACACAACCTTCTGTACGAAATTGTTTCACAATCTTATGGATAGCTGGCACAGAGGGAGGTGGACGATTTTCATACGCCGCAACAAATAAATTTTGCACGTCTTTGTACGAATTATCCTTGGCATACCATAACACAATCTGTATTTTTTCCTCGACAGTTAAGGGCATTTTATTTTAATATTTGCGAGTCTGCTCAGATACAATGTACTTATGTACGTTCACGCTCTAAAGTTACGGAAAGAATGCCATGTCTGCGCGCGCTCTCGATCTCCCCACTATCTCCCCACACCACCGGTGTTGTATACATACGATACATACATACATAGGTACATGTTTATGTGTGTGTATTTGAAGATGCATATTAACTTTTAACTACGACAATCTGTATATATATACATATGTATATGTGTGTAAAAGCGCGCAATATATATATATATATATATATATATATATGTATGTATATGTAGATGTAGATACATACTGAAGTGGCGTATAAAGTGACAACATTCCTCATCTAATATTAATTGCTCTAGGATAGATAATATAAACATCACAAGATTGAACTACTGCCATGTTTGACTCTACATGACACCGGCTGTGTCGCTAATATAGTTTTCTATGTTCTTGTAATTCACTACGCATGGAAACAGAGAAATATTAATAAAACATAATACACATACGAGTATGTATATAGGTATGTATAAATAATATACCTCTATTCTTTCTTGTAATGTATTTTTAGCGCTGAAGAGATTATCTAAATATGGTTTATAGGAGAACATAGGCATCAAAAAGGAATGTTTAACAGGATGTATCTGTCATAAAAGCGTTAAAAAATACAAAACATAGTACAAGTACAAAAAAAAGAATTAATGTTACGAACTACATGTTCTCTTTCTGAGAAACTTCTCGGATAGAGTAATAGGCAGTCCTTGTTGGCACTAACATTTTATGAAAATCAGATAATTTACTAGAATCTAGGAAATGTATAACTGAAGCATATGCCATTGGAAATAATACGGGAGATATCGTAAATTCCCTGAAATACGTAAGTATTATCGTGGGGGCCATTTCTTAATGCCCACCCACTTTAACCCCCTGTCCCCGGAGCTCGCCCTTTAAAAATCTTAAATGGAAAAGAGTATCGAGTAATACATCATTTTAAAGGTCTTTTGAAACAGTAAATTTTGGCGTGAACTTTTTTTAAATTCACCGATTCGCTTTGAAGATTTTTAAAAAAATCTTTTGGTCTGTTTTGTTTTGTATTTCTAGTTAGTCGATCTATTTTAGGAGCATTGAATTAAAAGCCAATATTAAGAACTTTATAAATTCCTCAAATACCGTAAAATGGGGCGAAATTGATCATCAAGTGGGCGTAGTTACAGAATGCTTGGCCATCAGATTTTGTGAAAACAAAAAATAGTTTTTTTTTAGGCTCACGTAAATAAATTAACTAGTGATCAATTTTATACTTGCAGTGGGGTGAAATTGATCGGATAGATATTATCGTATAAAATGAAAGTATAAAGTATGTAGATGCGATCAATATGACCCCGAACAGATTATTTTGTAAGACAAAAAAGTTATAGAACTTTTTCATTTTCGGGGTGAAATTGATCATTAAGAAACCGTTTAACTTTAATGTTTTTTTGTCAAATTTTAAGTGAAATGAAACTACAAGAATATAAACTGATGATTTTATTTGAAAAGGAAGATAAGTACCTATTATATACTACAGAAAACATCTTAACAACTATATTTCTTTAATATCGATTACATGATCAAAATAGTATGCCTCTTGCTGACCAAAAGCTTTCAATTTGGGATTCGGAAGCCGAGCTATTATATCTGAAAATTCAGCTGTAAATTCGTCGCTTTCAATTCTTTTGAAAATGTTTCTTTGTTTGTCTACAGACTTCATTCCTAACAGTTCGATATCACCGTCACCTGCCACACCTTGGACTATTGCAACGTATCTATAGATTGTTTTCTTCCTTGAACCACCCAATACTTTTACCAACACAAAGTTTCCCTTCGTGATTTTATTCTTCTCTGGTGTTATATACTCTACTTCTTCTTCCTGAATATCTTCCATTGGCTCGTCATCTGAATTATCATTATCATTGGTCAATGATTCGGGTGCGCTGATTTCGCTATCTGAGTCTTCATCAGGTGCAATCACACTTTTGCCTGGTACAACGATAAGTTTTTGTCGTTTAATATTGCGTCTGGATGGCATGGCTGTAAACCTTTATCCTTGCAAATAAGCAACCAAAACATTATTGACTTCATTGGCAACACCGTTGGTGTTCTCTGACGGAATTTTTTTCAAAACGGCGTCTGGATTTAACGGTGTTATTCCAGCTGCTTTAAAGGACGATATCAAATCCTTTTGTATAGCACCATCAACGAACTTCTTATTCATTTCTAGCAATGTCGCATTTAGTAAGTATGGAAAGTCCTTCTTATCAATAGATGCCGCAAGTTTATTTGTAGCTTTCCATCTAGTCAAAACAGCCCTCCAAGCAATTTTGAATGGCCGAAAAAATCCAACATCCAAGGGTTGCGTTAGATGAGTGGAATTCTTCGGGAGACAAACAAATGATATATTATTTTCTGCACATAGCTTTAGTACCTCATTCGTGAAGTGAGACGATAAATTGTCGCCTAATAAAACTTTTCGCCCTTCCAGTCTCTTGGCATGCGGTAGATAGGAAGAAATAAACCAATCTCCAAAAGTTTGGGCATCCATCCAACCGTGATGCGTCCGGGTATAACGGGAACCTGTTGAGCAGCACCTTGCATCACAGCATGGTAGCCCTTTTGGACCTTTCTCAGTCCACTGCACCACATTTTTTCTGATTTGTAAATCACGTAAGGCGGCAAGAGCACTCCCGAAGCGGAACCGCATATCATAATTGATGTTGCACTTTTAGTGAAGTTACAAATGCGTTCTGGGTATTTAGTTCCTCTACGGAACAGCATTTTGTTTTGTCCCGGATTGTCTTGCAAATTGGTTTCATCATAGTTGAATATATTTGACGCTGGAATTCCCTCTAATGTTACTTTCAGATTTTCGAAATATTCAACTATAATTTCTCTTGACACATCAGCACGAGTTCGTTTAATATTTGCTGCTAATTTATGGGATACTATGTTTTTATACCTGTGCAACAGAGAATATGCCCAATCTCTACCCGGCAAATTATGATCAAATTTTTCCACAGTGCGGCCCTGGCTATCTAGATAGTTTTTTGCAAGTTGCCTAATGTCCATAATAGTCAAGGGAAACCCCCAGTCTCCACAAATAGTGATAGACTCAATAAAAGACATTTCTTCATTTTTAGAAAACACCGACTGGCCACCATTTTTGTTAATACGCAGTCCATGATATCTATTATTTAGGGTGCCATATGGGACTTTATATATTTTAGCAGCCTTTCGCAGACTCCATCGATGGTCTATAACTTTCTCGAGAGCTTTTTCTACATTTTCTGGGTCATAATTTTTATAATTCCTCGCTCCAAGTTTCTTTTTGTATTTTCTTACCATCTTGAAACCCCTTAAATAAAGAAAAAACATATATAACATATATAACTTACATTAAAATAAACGATCAATTTAGCCCCACCACTGTGAACAATTTCGCCCCACGGTGTATATTTCAAATTTGCCGCCTTGCTAGTGAAGGGACCTTGAAATTATCTACACCAAATAGGTTATGAAAGACACATACTTACATTCATGGTGCAAAATAAGTTCAAAGTGGTTTAATTTTTAACGTACCTTCAATAGTTCTCCGCCAATCGAAAATGTAGATAGTGTTCACAGCTTTTTAATCGCGGTATTTTTTCACAAAATAACGAAATTTAGCACCACGAGGTACACACACGCCTTGGCCGTCAATAAGACTAAAGGTCTACAGGTTGCCTGCTGTATAAACTACAACGACTAACGCGCTAAATTAAAAAATATCGGAGTCGGATATAGTTTTCAATTTCGCCCCACAAAGTCAATTTCGCCCCATTTTACGGTATTTACATTACACAATTCGCGTTGCATCTCTTTTTTGTTTATCATTAAACATATAGGTGGGCATTTGTTGCCTTCTAAAGTTGTTGGATGATGTTGTTTCTTGTAAATCAATAATCTTCCAATGATTCTACTTAAATGACTTTCTTCCTTCCTATTGTCGTTTTTGTTATTAATTTACTGTTTTAAGCAATATAGTCTTTAGGTCAAGATGACAGATTAGTTTAATTACATTTCTTGTATATTTGAGAATTTTAATATATTTAGTAATATTTTGAAATAATTAATAAGATTAGTCATGTCGTATTCTGCATATTTCTCACTAGCTGGACTTAAATATGACAAAGAATTTTTATTGGTATTTGTCTGTACATTGAGATACCATTTACACTTTCAATAAAAGTATTTTAGTTCCTAATTCATTTATAATTTTTGCGAATGTCATGTACTGATGTCTATAAATCTGATATAGTAATGCTGGTGGTACCACTGCTGCTGTATTTAATTATATTAAGCAAGCTCTTCAATTTGCTAGACTCATAACAAACATGTTATTGTTGATCAGCGGCGTCTCTTTTAATTTGAGTATCGTCAAGTCTGAAGGGAACTACGTGGTATCTTATATTCTGTGTTCCAGATACTAAAAGTTATCTGAAAAGTATTGAATGGCTTTCTTCAGAAAGTTAAATATCAATACAACTAAATTTAAACGATGTTGACCAAATTTAAAACTATATGAAAAACATAAAATTGTTTTCGAACTTTGTTATTTCATTTTTATTTATTTACTTTCATTTATTTACATAACCGCATTTCGTTTTATACTTATTTATACATTTCAAGTCGCTGTAATAGTGAAGCAACACGTCGCTTAAACTTGCACAAAAAAGAAATAACAAAACAATGAGATTGAAAGAGCTGTAAAAAGCAAAACAGAAGCAGGTAATTACGGTAACCGGCATCGCTCCAGAGATTTATGCACTACTCGCTTACTTCCATTGAGTAAATAAGAAAATTATCGACTATTGGAAATACAGAGATTTGAAAGATGAAGTTTCAGAGTAACATTTCTTAGTACGCAAGAATCCAGTAACGCAATTTAATGTTATTCTAAAGTAAGTTCCCAGTTTAACAAGGCCATAACGTAGGCAATTTTTTAATATGTACAAAAATAAAAGCGCTTATTTGATTAGAAAGAAACGGAATTTTATTCTAACAAGAAGAAGAAAAAAGTTAAATTTGACCACTATCAAAGTATTAGTCCTATTTTATGGTATAATAGAGGTTTTTTTATAATATTTATTCTGTTTCTATGGCTACTCTCTCAATTTTATTTGTCATACACAATGGTTTTGCCTTTACGAGTTCGTATTTGCCTCATTCAGTGTAATTATGAATGCAATAGATATATCCCAATGCATTGGGAAGATTTCGTAAGTTACATGATTTTAGAAATGGACCCTGTTCTATAAAATCATTTCGTAAGCTTGTGAGCGAATTTGAGGCAACTGGTTTAGTTACCGATAAAAAACGATGAATGCAGCTGTAGTTTCACTAGAAGTGAGTGAAGCTTTTTCCTTTGTCTTCTCGTTATAATAAAATCCCATTTCTTTATGAACAAGTTAGTGCTTTTATTTTTATACATATTGAAAATGTGCCAACCAATTTCAAATTGAAAACTTACTTTAGAATAACCTATATATATATATATATATATATAATTAGATTTTTCTTTGCCGTATATTCAATAATATAATAGATGCTTTTCTTGGGAATAGCGGCATATGTGAATAAAACTATAATTGGTTGTGATGTTTCAACATTTATTTATGTTTTCTTCAGACCTCTGGAATTTTATAGAAAAAAGATAAGCTTTACACATAATTAAAATTAGATCTATAGAGTTATTATTAATTTAACTTTGTTTAAAATTGATTTGTATAAACACTCTGTACACATAAGTTTATAAAGACAAACTATACATATAACATATAAAAACAATTGTATGAACGATGAAAATATACATTAAATCTACTTACATTTATTTTTGTTTATTTCTCTATTAATGATCATCTTTTGTATTATTTCTTTTTTTTACTTCTGCATTTTTACTTTCCGTTGTATTTTCTATTTTCTTGGTGGTAATGCATTTTAATTTAAAATTAGTATATACTAAATTCTATTTTTATCAATTGGTCAATGTTATTTCTGTGTCAAACCTTGAAATGAGAAACTCTAACATCTGCATTTGTTGTTAAAAACATAATGAAAGAAAAGCGGACAAAAATAATGCACACACAGAATATTTATTCGTAAATACAAGGGTTACACCAAAAAGCTGTTTCCAATTTAGTACATTTACAATCTAATCAAATAATTCCAAAATAAATGTCAGAGAGTCCCTTGATCTCTGTTCGATCATTCACAGCATGTTCCTCCTTTTTTATGTGGATCATTTCTAACACGTTTCGCACTTTGGTATTTTGTGCTTTGCTTAAAATACTTGTTTTATCAAAATTAAAACCATGTCCCGTGGTGTTACAATGTTTTTTAATGATGTAACATTGCTAGCATATTTATGACCCTTTAATCTTTCTGCTAAATGTTGTTGTGTTTGGCCAATGTAAACACCATTACAATTTGCACAAGGAACCTTATATACAACGTGTGTTTCTTGCGTAATTGGTCCTTTGTTTTTGGTTTTAGTAAACAGATGTTTTATATTATTATGGTTTCTGTGAGCTACCTTTACGTTGTATGGAGCTAAACTTTTATTTAATTTTTCAGTTAAACCTCGAATATAGGGCAGGCAGACATATTTGTTTATATTAGATTGATTTTCATTTTTCTTTTTGTGTTTGCTTTGGTTATAGAATTTGTGTAGTCTGTGTTTTATTATCTTTTGAATAAAGTTTAGTGGATAGTCATTAGTTTGTAACATACTCTTGATGTTATTTAATATGTCTTTTCTGAATTTTGCACTTGTTAATCTGATTGCTCTGTCAACTAAAGCTGTAACTACATTTTTTTTTATATATACCCGGTTGGCAAGAATTGAAATTTACGTATCTGCCTGACGCTGTTGGTTTTTGGAAAAATTTCGTTTCATTGTCATATCTAGAAAATTCATTGATCCTTCGTTTTCGATTTCTAGGGTGAATTGAAGTTTACTATGAAAACTGTTGAACTGTTTCAAAATGTAGTTAATTAAACAGAGATCAAGGGACTCTCTGACATTTATTTTGGAATTATTTGATTAGATTGTAAATGTACTAAATTGGAAACGGCTTATTTTTGGTGGAATCCTTGTATTTACGAATAAATACTCTGTGTGTGCATTATTTTTGTCCGTTTTTCTTTCATTACGTTTTTAACAACAAATGCAGATGTTAGAGTTTCTCATTTCAAGGTTTGACACAGAAATAACATTGACCAATTGATAAAAATAGAATTTAGTATATACTAATTTTAAATTAAAATGCATTACCACCAAGAAAATAGAAAATACAACGGAAAGTAAAAATGTAGAAGTAAAAAAAAGAAATAATACAAAAGGTGATCATTAATAGAGAAATAAACAAAAATAAATGTAAGTAGATTTAATGTATATTTTCATCGTTCATACAATTGTTTTTATATGTTATATGTATAGCCTATGTGTACATAGTGTTTATACAAATCAATTTTAAACAAAGTTAAATTAATAATAACTCTATAGTTCTAATTTTAATTATGTGTAAAGCTTATCTTCTTTCTATAAAATTACAGAGGTCTGAAGAAAACATAAATAAATGTTGAAACGTCACAATCAATTATAGTTTTATTCACATATGCCGCTATTCTCAAGAAAAACATCTATTATATATATATATAATTTGCCCTTCACAAGCAGATACAAATGCATTAAAGAGGAATATGGTTTTGCAAAAGTAATTACATGCTGCACTTTCTCTACCCGTATTACACTGAACAATATACCCATTGATTCGCAGTAAGCAACATTCATAGCAATATGTATGTATGCATTTGTTGCGTTTGATTATAAGAGTTTATTTGGAAGAATTTGAAACTGTTATAAATATATTATTGTGACCGAATACTAGTAGAAATAGAAACTTTAGAATTTTCTTGATTACGAGACGTAATTTGCTTTCAATATTATTACTTACTAATATCATTTAGGTATGTTTGTATTTGAAAGTTTGTATACGTGTAACATAAAAATATTTCATCGTAGAATTCAACAGGTAGGTAAACAAGTAGGAATCAATAAGTAGATGTGAGGTTCGCTTTCCAAAATATCTATTTCATGCTGAACAAGTGTTATAAAATAGTTGATTGAAGGATTATTATATAAACCCAAGAGGATAAGTAAAGTACATATTAAAAACCATTACAGTATTAAATTTCTAAGAGTGATTTTTCGCAAAATTATATTTAATATAATTTTATATGCTCTTAGTAATATAACACAATACAATACAAGGTCACTAGTCCAACCTGATTTGGTAGCACTCGAATTAAGTAAATTATACAATTAAGAAGAATCAAGAAAATTGGGATAAACATTTTTTCTCTAGTTTATGTAACACAAAATGTAAATTTATTCCCAAAGATCGAATAAATATATAACTTAGATAGTATTTAGATTCTGGAGGCTATTTAGCATATTACGCATCAGATTCTTCTATCGTTGCGGCATCGCCCAGATATGTTTTCCTTTGTCGACGTCTTCTATTGCGAAATTCAAATGATTTTCGATTTAATACCTAAATTTTTCATTCAAACATATGTCGCCTTTGTACTCTCTAGATACAATTTGCTGTATTCTTGTAATATACATATTTTTGTCGCCCGAATAAAGTGAAAATATTACATTACATATGAAAGTATAGTTTATTATTATTTTTAACATAAATTGGCAACTTTACCGCATATCAATTTACTGTGTAATTGACAAGCAAAATAAGAATTTGCTATCTTCTTTTTCCTGGACATTTTTGCCTTTTCCATCACTATCATCTACCTGAACATGATACTTCCACTACCCGTTCATTAAGTAATCCTATCGAGTATTTTTTTTGTCTGGAATACTGATGTATTGTTTGATAAAGCTTTCCATTATTTTAGTTCGTGTAATTAATACGTAATTGTAAGATATGCTCCTTATTTCTTTCTTTCGAATGCTTTTTAAATTTGGTAATCCATGGTAAACTGATTGCAAATTTCTTAATTATCAATGGCGTTCTGCATCCTTAATTTCAATCGCTACGGCTTGGCTATCTGAAGCCGTTTAATGAAAATAATAGTAGACACTTAACCTAAACCGACGAACATAAGTACTTTGTTTTATATTTGCTCATGGAAGAAAACTTTAGACAATTCCATAAGCAAGCGATGTTATTTAAATATTCGTATTGGTTAGATTACAAAAGTACTATTAAATGATGAACTAGTAGAGGACACAGCTCATTACCATTCGGTAAACTTAAAAATTTGAAACAAAAATTACTGAACACTGTACAGTGCTAAAAATTTACTATTTAAAAATACCATATTCTTGCGTTTCTTCGCGATATTTCGAAACATGTTATATCTGATTTAATTTGATTACCAATTATTAATTTAAAAATACGGTGTACAATAAGGTCAAGTGATCTAACGACAGCGCATAGCGTGTTACGAACTAGTCACATCGCTGCGTGAAAGAGGCACACAACCGAGGCCGGCAACTGACGTATCTCGAGCGAAATAACAGCATGTCCTTTATTGTTTCTAATAAAATAAGGTGTTCAATAAACAATTGTGCATAGGAATATTTATGTAATACGCAATGTATAAACATGCCTACTGCCTCACCTATATATAATAATCACAGCTGACATAACAGCATCATATCGGCACTGCTCTCAGCATTAAGATGTTCAAGGAACGCGGTACACAAACACCAAACGCATCTAGACAACATGATAAAATGGTTCAAATAATGGAGGACAACAATAAACGAAGACAAGTCCCAAGCAATAATCTTTCAAAGAAATCGGAAAACAACAGACTACGAAATAATCATCAACAACACTATACCATGGAGTCAAGAAGTTAAATACCTGGAAGTATACCAATACAAAGCTCAATTACAACACACACATAGCAAGAACAATAACAAGAACCAAACGAACAAGATGTCAACTATGGCCTCTTATAAGCAGAAAAAGCAAGCTGAACATGAACAACAAAATCCTACTTTACAAACAAGTACTACGCCCAATATTCACATATGCATGCCCAATATGGGTACACACATGCAAGACCAACATCAGTACACTGCAAATAATACAAAACACCACTCTCAGAATGATACTAAATGCTCCATGGTATATGAGAAATAATCAAATAATGAATTAAACAAATACCACAACCATCATTGACCGCACTCAGATGAAGAGTAAGAGACTAAATAGTATAACTCAAAGCCACAATAAAGAAGAAGAAGAATGTATAAACAAAATAATATCTTTTTCTTCGTAATACAAAAAATGACAAACTGAAAACATTCCAAAACTATAAAATTCCGATAGCTCTTGTAAAAATATCGAAATTATGCTACACGCACATAAAGGAAAGTGTATTTCATATTCATGATCTTCTACAAATAATACATCATATGTTTCACCAAACACGTCGAAAAATTTTATGTGTTTGATCAGAATATTTTCAATTTCTTTGAGAGGATGAAACATAGGCCTACTTGGATCATTTAACCATAGCCTAGATTGTAAACATGTAAATTCGAACACAATTGCAGCATTCGAATCGTTATTTTTATTATGCAATTGATTCCTGTAAGATAAACATTTCCTAAATTAAAAAGCTTCTTTAACAAAATATGTTATCAGCAATTTCGTCCGAAAGAATTTCATTGAGTTGGTCTTCCAGTTCGTCTACAGCTTGTGTAATGGAACACTTCATACAGCAAGTCCAAAATACATCAGAATTGCAACGTCAAGTGTTTTATTACACAAGCTGTATGTCAGTGTCTGTTACTAAGATATTTTACATGTTTGCATAAACTTTTACAAGATGTGTTTTTCGGTATTCTTGAGCGTTATTAAAAATATTTTTGAAATTATCGAAATTTAGCCATGTTGAAGAAGTATTGTGAATTATAGTAGTAGTTTTCGTAAAATGGAGGCTTCAGTATCTTATACACCGTGTTTCATGTAACTAGCACATTAGAAGTTTTTGTGCTTACAACGCGAATTTTTTCCAGAAGTTTTGCCTTCTCACATAATTGACCGCAATCTTTCAAGTTAAAATATTTTTAAACCCGTGCAACTTCCGGTTGCACCGGAAGTAGGCGCCATCTTTGTTATTTTAAATGTGACACCCTGTATTTTATTCGAGATTTGAATTGCTTATTTAAATAGAAGAACAGAGATACCGGGTTGGATTATGTCAAAGTCAACCGTTTCGGAGTTATTCAACTGTTTTCCATTTTTAGGGCACTTGAACGTAAATTTTAAAAGTTCTTTATCTGAGACATGAAAAAAGATAAACAATTGAAATTTGTTCCTGAGATAGTCAAAGTATTGTCCTATTCGAATATCACCAGGTTTTGCAATAATATTTATTACACAGGGTGTTCTCTAATTAATTTACAATTATACACATTTCAAATGCAAGAAACTCAATTTTTTCAAATGAAACACCCTGTATATTTTCGCCTTTTCTGAAGCAGAAAAAAATTGTCTTTCGATCCACTATTACATTCCCTATACCTATCTCTAGAGGTTTTTGAGTTATTGGGGAGATCAGCCTGAAGGCCCGATATTTTGCCATTTATCACACACAATTTCAAGAATGCCTTGGAAGTAACAACATGTTTAGTTGTCAAAATTTCGTTCGCTGTCAATGTTATTAATTTGATGCTTGGATATTTTTTGTACTTTACTGAATGATTTGATTAGTGCATAATGGAAGGCTATAATAATAATTATCCAAATGAAAGTATCCTTAATTTATTTTACATACACGGAGAATGTAATCGCATAATAAGTAGAACTTGCCGTGTGTTCAATCAGAGATACCCTAATTTGCCTCCGATGAATCGATTCAAATTTGCAAAAATTGAAACACATTTTTTGCGACATTGGAATATGAACACAAAAAGAAATTGTACTAAGCCAGTAACAGGTGAAGAAAACAACGAAATTAATATTCTGGGATATTTCACAGCTCATCCCCATGCTTCGATACGTAAAGCAAAGGTGGATTTAGATATTAGTATGACGTCAATTCAACGCGTGCTAGCAAAGAACAAATGGCACCCATATGCACAAAGGAAAGTCCACGAACTGAGAAATGGAGACGCTCAGAGAAGAATTGATTTTTGTGAGTGGCTAACTATTCATAAACAGGATAAATCCAAGTTTACCAGGCAAGGCGTTGTAGATAATAAAAATTGTCATTTTTGGGCAGATGAAAATCCCCACTTTTCACGAGTAAGCCATTTTCAATATCAATTTAGTTTTAATGTATTCGCCATAATAGGGTGGAGAAGGGTATTTTATCATATTTATGATGAAAGGCTAACGTCCGAAAGATATTTGCGAATCATTAGGGAAGTGGTGGCAAACATAGTCAATGACATGCCACACCAAAACTATTATTGGTTTCAACTGGATGGAGCTCCAGCTCACTCTATGCTGTATATCAAGAGTTGACCCAGCTATTTGAGGATAGATGGATTGGTCCAAATGGACCATGTCCTTGGCCTGCTAGATCTCCGGATTTAACTCCAGTTGACTTTTTTTATGGAGTTACATAAAAAAAAAGAGGTCTATGCAACACCAGTTAACTCCAGGCAAGAACTAGAGGATAGGGTGCGAAGAGCATTTGACCAAATTGAAGTTCAAATGATTGAACGTGCAACGCCTGACCAGCTCCAAACAAGGTTAAATAAATGCATTGAAGTAGGCGGTGGACATATTGAGCACTTGCTGTGATTTGGTTTTAGATTTGTTTTTGTTTTCTTTGACTAATACCGTGAGATCAAAAATGTTTTCGCAATTAATAAATTTTTGGTTTTGAACTAGAAGACTTTTTTTCCATGCCCATAACATGCTTACAAATGACTATTAATCCACTCCTCCTATACTTAATCTATTATTTTTTCAGTTTTATTTGGCAAAATATCGGGCCTTCAGGCTGATCTCCCCAATAACTCAAAAACCTCTAGAGATAGGTATAGGGAATGTAATAGTGGATCGAAAGACAATTTTTTTCTGCTTCAGAAAAGGCGAAAATATACAGGGTGTTTCATTTGAAAAAATTGAGTTTCTTGCATTTGAAATGTGTATAATTGTAAATTAATTAGAGAACACCCTGTGTAATAAATATTATTGCAAAACCTGGTGATATTCGAATAGGACAATACTTTGACTATCTCAGGAACAAATTTCAATTGTTTATCTTTTTTCATGTCTTAGATAAAGAACTTTTAAAATTTACGTTCAAGTGCCCTAAAAATGGAAAACAGTGAATAACTCCGAAACGGTTGACTTTGACATAATCCAACCCGGTATCTCTGTTCTTCTATTTAAATAAGCAATTCAAATCTCGAATAAAATACAGGGTGTCACATTTAAAATAACAAAGATGGCGCCTACTTCCGGTGTAACCGGAAGTTGCACGAGTTTAAAAATATTTTAACTTGAAAGATTGCGGTCAATTATGTGAGAAGGCAAAACTTCTGGAAAAAATTCGCGTTGTAAGCACAAAAACTTCTAATGTGCTAGTTACATGAAACACGGTGTATATGCTTCAGGAACACCAAACACTGACACTTTTTCTCTATTTGAGGCATATCATCTTTTACAATTTGGTATGACACATTGAGAGCGCTATAATGGATGGGCATGAATTTATTTATAAATATAAATTTAAAGTTTTATTAATATTGTTTAAACAGCAACTGTCCTATTTCAAATGTATTGTTAATTCACATAATTTCAAGCTTGCCACTTAATGTATTTTAAAATTTTAGAGACAATTAAATATTTGTAAATAAAAAATATTATAAGGAATGTTGTTGTTGGGTAACTCACATATTTAAATTAACTCGTTGTAGCCGGTTTACTGAGTTATAACATTATACAAGTTTTGGTATATCTCATATAAATGCAAGGAAGTGGAAATTTTAAATAGTAATTCTTCAGTACTTTACACTGGCATGTAAGTATTTAGGATGGTCCACTTAATTTTTTTAGAATCTTTATCTTGAGCGAATTGTATGTCATTTTAATTAACATGCGCTGAAATCTCTAAATAAACATTAAATTCACGTACTGAAATGATATCCCTACTAATTTACTCCATAATAGACCATTTATAATTAATCTTCATTTCATAGTAATTTTTCAAAATATATGAAATATATGAACTAAAATCACCATATCTCAGAAACAGTTGAAAATCGACTAATGCGCATGCATGTGAGTTTAATGGCCTATCATGAAATATTAAAAAGAAGTATAGTATTTCCACCTGGAAAAGATAAATTTGTATTGGTTTGTAGGGGTTAAATACTATGTACATACAACTGAAAATATTTTTAAATTGTAAAGCGCATAACTATCTACAATTTCTGTATAATAATTGTTTGCTATCTACGTTATTAGTTACAGAGCGGACACGAAAGGTTGATGACTCATCGCCCACGGGCGCACTATTGAAATTTTGTATTTTTAAAAAGTGATTAATTTTATTTATGTAATTGGATAACAAGTGGGTGGTGATCTATAGAATACAAATTACGTTATTATTTGTTTATTTTGTAGTTCAAATCGAGTAAACTTTTCGTACTTTATTTATCTTACGAAATATACCAAATAAAATTTAAAAATCCCTCACGCTCCTATATACGCCGATAAAGATAGGAAATTTACGAGTTAAATTGGCTTTTTTTTTGCTCTCATTCTCGGGCGTAACAGATGTTGCAGTTCACCATAAGAATAGTGCTATTTAGTAACTGCGTGCTATTTACATTATTTCTTTGCTCCGTCGTAGTTTAAACCTGGAACGTCCGCTCTGTTTAGATACTAGTGAAATTTGCCGCGTAGCTAGAACAGCCTGTCTATGCATAAACTTCAGAAGATACAGATGGTGGAGGAGAACATGTAGATGTATTGCAATTTCCATAACTCTGGTTTCATGAATATCTCATTATTAGGAATCAAAAGTCGGAAGAGGTACATTAACAGAGTTTATATGTTAGATGTTAGGGCGAGGAATCGAGCGAGCTAAACTACCACGGAGCTACAACCGAGCAAAGAAATAAAGTAAACAACTGTGTGTTGTTTACATTATATCTGAATAGCATTAATTCATAGGGCGAACTGCAACATCTGTTTACGCTCGACAAGAGTCCGAGAATCAGAGAAAAAAATGAGGTGTGGCCACCACACGACTTTCTTATACGTATAAGCGTTTCAAACTATACAATTTTAAGAATTTTTTTATACAAAACTTATTCAAAATCCTATTCTAAGTACTTTCATTCTCTTAATAAATCGCTATAGAATGCATACTTTGCAAGATATTCGAAAAAAAGTGCTACTTGCTAAGAGTAAAAGTGCCACTTCCGGTCCGAATTTTGAAATTTCATGTATACAAACAATATTGCAAATTCAATTCTAAATACTTTTGTACTCTGAAAAAATATATATAGAATGCATAATTTACGACATATCTGCAAAAAATCGCTGTTCGGTAAGAGTAAAAGTGGTACTTCAGGTCCGAATTTTGAAATTTTTTTTATACAAAAGATATTTAGAATTATAATCTAAATACTTTTATACTCGGAATGTACCTGCCTAGAAAGCATGACTTGCGAGATATTCGCAAAAAACTGATTTTCGATAAGAGTAAAAGACCTACTTCCGGTGGGAATTTCGAAAAACCTTTTTAAGACAATTTGTCTCAAACTTAATTTTAAGTACATATGAATCCTTTATAAATTTGTTTAAACTTAGTAGTTGACGAATAATTGGCAAAATTCGATTTTTTCACTGAAGTAAACTGCTACTTCCGGTCTACCGATGTTACTGAAAAACTAATCAGATCTCGAGAGGGAGATTATACACGTAAATACAAAATTTGGAATTGATAGCTACAGCGGTTTGACCGCTATCGTGGTCACACACACACAGACATTTTTTTAAAACCACTTTTTCGGTATCAGGGGACCTCAAAACGTGGACATCTGCAAAAATCTTGAGGTCGAAAATTTTCATCATCACAATACTTCCTTATACTACGTACAAGAAAGTAAAAAATGAGGTGTGGCCACCACACGACTTTCTTATACGTATGAAAGTGTTACTTCCGGTCCGAATTTTGAAATTTAATTTATACAAAAAATATTCCATATCCCACTTTAAATACTTTTGTACTCTTCATAAATATATATAGAATGCATAATTTACGACATATTTGCAAAAAATTGTTATTCGGTAAGAGTAAAAGTGTTAGTTGCGGTCCGAATTTTGATTTTTTTTTATACAAAGGGTATTGAAAATTAAGTTCTAAATACTTTTATACTCGTAACGTACCTGTCTAAAAAGCATGACTAGCAAAATATTTGCAAAAAACCGCTTTTCGATAAGAGTAAGAAACCTACTTCCGGTAGGAATTTTGAACAATTTTTTAATAAATTTTTTTTCAAATTTAATTTTAAGTACATATGAATTCTTTATAAATTTGTCTAAACTTAGTAGTTGACAAAATATTGGCAAAATTCGATTTTTTCACTGAAGTAAACTACTACTTCCGATCTGCCGATTTTGCTGAAAATCTAACCAGTTCTCAAGAGGGAGATTATTCTACAAAATGCAAAATTTGGAATAGATATATATAGCGGTTTGACCGCTATCTTGGTCACAGACAGACACACAGACCACCCCCCCAGACATTCCCCTGATACCACTTTTTTGGTATCAGGGGACATCAAAACGTGGACATCTGCAAAAATCTCGAGGTCGAAAATTTTCATCACAATACTTCCTTATACTACGTATTAGAAAGTAAAAATGGATTAACCACATTAGATGTGGCTATTAATAATTTCAAAAGTATTCCAAGTGACTTTGGATGTGGCCTTCGGCAAAAGTTAGACGCAGTTTTTAATAGAAATCCAGATTTAATAACATTGCGGCAATTGTGTATGCTAAAACGCTGAAATAAAAGAATATTTCCAGTACGCACATATAACCAGTTGCGATGTCGAAAGGACGTTTTCTATCTACAAGGATGTACTTAATTCAAAGAGAACAAGTCTTACAGTTGAGGAAATGAACAAATAATAAGGTATTTTGTATTTTATAGATCACCAGTCACTTGTTATCCAATTATATAAATAAAATTAAAACTTCTTTAAAAATACAACATTTCAATAGCGCGCCCATGGGCGATGAGTCATGACTCGCTCGATTCCGCGCCCTAGTTATAAGTAGTTATATCACAACTATTTATAACACAAAAATGATGTTTAGTAACCCTGACTGCGAATTCATACTCATTATACAGCATTGATCCTTATTTTCTTTCTTTAAAGTTGAATTCACGAGGCAATATATACCATGCATCATGGTCTGTAACCTCCGATATGAGTATTCTTGACGTTTCACTAACTAAATTGGCGAATCTGAAGGGGCGAAAATTTAAGTCGCACCTCAGAGTTTCAGGATAACTCATGACTGATGGTGCTCCAGATAATTGCTCGGTGTTTATTAATATTATATTTTAATATTACATTCCATATGGATATAGTTTAATGCTCAAATGAAACATTAAATTAAATTAATTGGTGAGATATTGCATAAAATTACTTAGGAATAACAACTTTCTGATGGATTAGTTTTGCCTCAATTAAACATATTATTATATATTTTTTTCAAAAACACCGTCTTAATAATGTTTTTTTAAGAAAAGGGCTTATGAAGGCGAATTTTAAAATAAACAGAATTTTCCTTTTATAATACTGCCTTCTTGCTATCCGTTAAGTAACTAATTAAAAACATATTGATATTTTCAGGTAGAGATAATATTTTTTACAACTAATAATCACACTTAGTATTTATTTGGTTATTTTGGTATGGAATAGTAATTATTTTGAAAATGTTTATTTGTAATAGGAGTCTATATAACGGGTGTTTCGGAATTGCACGGCGCTATTGTAGGTACTTGTTCTCCAGCATAAAATAAACAAAAAAGTCCATATAAACATATGTCTCAAATTAATTTATTAATAAGATATTGGAGCGTAAAGATATTTATTTAACAATACAACATCCAAAAGAACTGTTTAAAGTGGCCACCGTTTTGTTGAATGCAGCATTCAGCATGATAAATTCATGCTTCTTTAGCACATCGTATAGCATCAGGATGATTCTTGATTGTTGCTGCGGCTTCCACGGTGCGATTACTAAACTCTGATGAATCCCGATCTCCCGATCTAACGCCGTTAGATCGGTAGTTTAGTAATCGCATCGTGACAGCCTCAGCAACTATCAAGGATCGTCCTGATGCTATACGAAGTGCCAAAGAAGAATGAATTTGTCGTGTTGAATGCTGCATTCAACAAAACGGTGGCCACTTTAAACAGTTCTTTTGGATGTTGTATTGTTAAATAAATATCTTTATGCTCCAATATCTTAGTAATAAATTAATTTGCGACATATGTTTATATGGACTTTTTTGTTTATTTTATGTTGGAGAACAAGTACCTACAATAGTGCCGTGCAATTCCGAAACACCCGATAGAGTTTGGCTTCATACCAAAAATGGGATGATTTTCCACACAATTCAGTTATCACAACATATAAATATTCCAAATAATATACCTTCATAGATAAACATTAATAAAGAATTCGTCAATGTCGTATGTCAAGGCATACAATTTGACATCAATGCTAGATTGAGACGTCACAATTTCATGACGTACAACCCCCACGCCGATTTATGGCCAAGGTAGCGAAAACATATCCCTAAGCTCGTCTCTACACATGCGTTATTGACGTACGTGTGTTTGGTGTTTGGAAATTTACCATAACCTCCACTACATAACCTATACCCCATGATAATATATTGCACAGTATACGCCTTTTTCATGTTTTATAAATCAATATAATTTTTATGTGCATAATCCGGATATACTATTATACTCTAATGTAAGATTGCATTATTATTATTATTATTTCCCTTTTGTCTTTTACGCGAATGCGTATTTATTTATTAGAGCAGGAGATGTGCATATTGCTGTGGTGCATAAATAAATGTTTATTTATGCTGTAGCATATAAGTATATTCATTCATATTTATTATAAATAATGTTATTGCCACACGTTGGGCATCGCCATTTAATTTATGCTGTGACATATAAATATTTATTTTAAATAACAATATTGCCATATAATTTATATGCTGTAACAACATACTTTTGTGTGTATTACCACACGTAGGGTATAGTCTTTTGTACACCTTATACTCTTTAAATTATTCTTTACACACCAAGAACTTATAATTGGTTTTGTGTTTTATCTTACATTGTTTTGTCGTGTACCTTATAACTATTGTGGGTCCTGGCAATGTTTGTGATTCCTTCTTATTTGCTGATGATTTTTCTCTTGTTCATTATAGGGAAAAAGGTAATAGTTTTGTTCAAAGAAAAAAAAACTGTATGTCTATTCAACATAATCATGTATTTTTTTTTTTATTTGTAATTTATGGATTCAAAAATATAGTTTCCTTTATATGCACACCTTTATGCTCTACACAAGATACATAATTGAAAAATGCTCATATCATTTATACCTAATGCCGGTTGTAATGTATGTAAATCTTTTGTTTATTTATTTATTCTATCAAACAAAAATAAATATTTATCCTGCAAATGAACAAATGTAAATTTTTATTGTACATTTATGAATATACTCATCGACGTTATAATATTTATGGATAGGCTTCAATTAATTGCTTTAGACAACCATTTGCACGTGTTGTATCGAGCTCTTAATCTATGCCTTGTGAAATTCTAATTTATTATTCGCTTAATTTGAAAGAAATTAATGATGTCTAGACAATACGATGAAGAAAATGCTCATTTTCACGTAACATCTCTCCAACTGACCAACACCATTAATCCTGTTTAGTTGTAATTCCAACTATATAAATTTTAAAATAAATCTTACAGGATAAATTATTTACTTGTCTATTTTTTTGTCCAACAATACATTGATTAATCATTCGCACGTAAAAATCAATGTCTGTCCAACAACTCGTATAACTTCATTTTCAAAAGAAATAATAAACTTACTTGTTATCAATAAATCTATTTTGAATGTCCATTATGAACGCTTCAAATGAATTCAAATGTATTAAATAAAATCAATTCCTGTGACTATATGTGTTAAAGAAATAATGAAAAACTACAGTATAACAATAAAAAAAAACTATTCTTTAAGAGATCTTCCTTTTGTAAGTGTTTTGAGAAGTTCACCTCTCGGAGGTGTTATCAGAAAGTCCCTTCCTCTCGGAAGTGTTATCAGAAAGTCCCTTCCTCTCGGAAGTGTTATCAGAAAGTCCGTCTTGTCGAATCTTGTCTTCCTTTTTATAGCGGCAAAAATAAACTATGTTGAC
The DNA here is from genome assembly GCA_963170755.1 of Amphimallon solstitiale. Taxonomy (NCBI): domain Eukaryota; kingdom Metazoa; phylum Arthropoda; class Insecta; order Coleoptera; family Scarabaeidae; genus Amphimallon; species Amphimallon solstitiale. Next base: position 31,433,538 of record OY720684.1, read on the forward strand.
CATTGCGCCCTCTAGTCCATGTTTAGGTTGGTACTGGAATACACTTTTCCCGTGAAATCGCTGCCCATATGTTGCCGCCTTGATTCGCGCACACATACACATTTTGTTCTGACAGTTCACAATTCACTTAAACGTCAACATAACCTTCCAATTCAAAGGTCCCCTCTGCTTTGCACATGATTCCCAATGGTAGGTTTATTCTTGTTACTAATACCATCCTTCCTTGTACTCGTCAATGAACCTATTACCTTGTTCATTGTTCGACACATACTTTTTCTTTCCATTTATTTATGTTAGTTTTACTTTTCTTTTAGCCGGAGTTCGCCTTGGAAAAATGGGAAACACGTCGAAGATAACCATTATTCCGCACTGCCTTGTCCTTGTAGAACACGTCCGCCTCTAGTCCCTGAAGTATTGTGTTACGAACAAACCATGAACACAGATACCTTTTTATTTGTGATATCAGCTTTTAAATACAAAAAATATGTCACTGCTGATAGCTTCTATGTTTAACATATTTTTATATCCTTTTTTATTAATCTAGTATTAAGCTAAGGTAAATTTTATTCTTTAATACTATCTATTTCATAAACTCTCATAACATTTTATTGCCTTATGCATATAAATTTCATTTCTTTTCATGATTTATAACCCATGCTTTTTGTGTATCTTTTCTACAAAAGAAATATATTACTTATATTTATTTTGTCTTTATTTTATATATTTCTTTATTTAATAAATTTTTATTCTACATCTTTTGTTTATATATTTATTTAATAAATTTTCTCTTGCATATTTCATCATTTACTGTTATAATAAAAATTTGACTATAAGTATGCAACTTTGTATACCTTCATGTAAGTTTTGTTGCATCGTTTTACTCAATAATATTTAAATAGGACTTTTTGTTGTTTTTATTTTTATTTCTAAGCTTAAACTAATTCTTAAATCAATCTCTAAAACTATTCTTATTTTACAAATTATGCGAGTTCACGGCATATCCCTTGGTTATTATATTTTGTCGTGAATCGTCAACAAAGATTATTATAGCATGAACGACACATATAATAACCATTGTGACAACTCGCACAAATGATTATTAATTTTCTACGTCTATATTATCATAGAGCATAGATATGTGATTAACGATACTTAATGCTAAATTTCTTATAGCTATTGCATTATTTGATGCGTCGCATCTTAAAACAAATTCTTTATTAATATCGGGTAAATTTTCTATTAATGCTTTGCAAAAATTTTCTTTCACTTCTTCAAATGCTTTGAGAGTTTCAGGAGTCCATTTAAATTTCACTCCCTTCTTTATTATTGCAATTAATGTAAGCATGAAGGCAAAATATTTCCTTTCATCCTTTTGTACTTTGCTTCTTTCATGAGTCTTTTTAAACTTGACTCCTTTCTTTCTAATTACAAATAACATTACTAAGAATGAACAATCATTTATTGAATCATTACGTATTGTTGCCAGCCAAAAAGTACGCCTCCGATCGGTCCTTTTGAACTGTTCGATATTTACACACATTGTTAATAAAAATGTAACGCTCTGTTGAGCTTCAAAATAAGGTGAGTTTCTAGAATTTAAATATTTTGGTAGTATAGTGTCCCTTTGATCACTTATACCCCTTTTGTTTATTTCGACTACAGGATTGCTAAATGTTGATTCTGTTTTTTCTATATTTTTATCTTTTAACATTTCTTTAATTTCTAATTTGACTTGTTCTCTGTATTTATTGGGGACAGGATAATTTTTAACTTTAAAAGGTTGTGTTTCATCTACTTTTAGCCTGTGTTTATAGCCTTTTGCTAAACCAGGTTTATTATCAAATAACTCTTTATACTTGCTGACAAGATTGCTCACATGGTTTATGTATTGTTTATCGCAATTTAAATTCGTACCATCCCTATATTGCGTGAAGTCCTCACTTTGACGATGCTTCACAGGATGTGCACACTTATTGTCTAATAAACTACTATCCATTTTATTTGTGAGATTTTGTTCAGCATTATTTATATATAAATTATTAATTAATATCTCATCTTCCTGTGTTTCCTTACACCAGGAGATTATTGAATTTTTAATATGAAATGTTTTGTTTTCCATATTTATTTTTGTACCATATTGACTTAAAAAGTCTATCCCCAAAATACAATTGCTGTTCAAATTAGGCACTATCATGAATTCTGTTAATAAATTTAAACTACCTATTCTAACATTTATCCAAAAAACTTTATCTACAGTAATGATGCGTTTCTTATTTGCATTTATTAAATTTACTTTTCTTATAGGCATACAATATCCTAATTTTTCTATATCTTTACTTATAATACTACTATCTAATAAAGATAATTGCGCTCCTGTGTCTAATAATGCTTCTATCTCTTCGTTCCCTATTTTTACTGTTATGTGTGGTAATTCCGTCGTGATTTTCTTTAGATCGTCAAAGTTATATACGTTTTGTACCTTCTTTTTCTTTTTGACTGGCCTTTCTAAAAATCCAACGAAGTCGCATTTGAGTATGTAGAATTTACCCATTCTTTATTTGTCGATAATTGTCTTGAATCCTTGGGTATTGCACCTTTTGATTCTGTTTTTTCCTTAGTACTGATTTCTTTTTTCTCTTCACTTATTTGAACATTGTTCACTCTTCTTTCCCTCTCAGGGTTTCTTTCTTTCTTCTCATAATTCTGTTCTTTCTCCCTCTCATTTTCATAGTTTCTCGTTTTATTGTATGTATATGGATTGTTCCCATAGCTTGGCTTATTATATGTATAAGGGTTGTTTCCATAATTCTTTTTACCCTGATTTTGATTGTACCCATTATTATTGTACTGTTTATCTTGATTGTAACGAGGTGTCTTGTTTATATGTGGATTATTTCCATTGTTGTAGTTATTATTATCATTTCTGGGTGGATCGTTTGTATATTTGATGCTTCCATAACTCTTGCTGTTTCCCTTCTCATCCACATCGTCTAATCTCTTGACCAGTTCCAGGAGTGCTTCAATGTTATCTATTCCTTGAAGTGCCACCGCCTGTGTAACGTTGTGGTCAAAGTGTGCTGCTAGCTGTGAAACAATATCACTTTCTTCAATGGTTGGTTGGATGTATTTAAGAAAAGAATATTTTCTTATGATGTAGTTTTCTCTAGAAGATCCAGCTCTGTATTTGCCAAACACTAAATCGTGTCTAATCTTCCTCTGCTGAGTCTGTCCCCAGTACTGTCTCACAAAACGAATCTCAAATTCTTTGAAATCCACTACTTCATCTATTATCATATCGTACCACTGAAGTGCATAATCCTTTAAACAACCTCTTATGAAATGTAGCCTTGACATCTCATCAGATATTCCCCTCATATATGTTTTTATCGTTCTCATAAACGCCATTGGATTATCTTTGTAAAATCCTGAGAATTTTGGTATATTCTCTGCGCTACCAGGTATTTGTGTCAAAGATACACTAGGTGTACTAACCCCATGTACTTTGTTCTCTAACCCTTTTATAGTGTTTTCAAAATTTAAAGTTTTGTTTTGTAGGGTCAACATTGTGTCCGTACAAACACCATATTTTATTTTACAATCTTCCACTTGATGTGAAAGTTCTTGTATTTGCTCTTGATGTTGCACATTATTCCCTTTCACTTTATTTTCAAGAGAATTTATTTTCTCATCTACCTTATCAAAATTAGCTTGTGTTTTGGCAGATCTTTCGTTGATTTCTTTTATTAAGAATGTGCCTTTACTTTCACATTTCTTTTCGTTAAAGTTTATTTGTTTATTTAGAGTTGAAACTGACTGTTCTAACTTTAATTCTACTTTTGCATTTAATTCTAAAGTTTCTCTTCTTAACTCTGCGAAACCTTCGTCTATTTTTGAGTTTATTTCTATTTTATTTTGTTCTAATTTTTGATTTATACTCAAATTATTTTCTACTAATTTTCGATTATTCTCTTCAAATTTCTTGTTCATATTTCTATCGTTTTCTTCTATTCTGCTGAATAGTTTATTAAAAAGATTCTCAAGTTTTTGTTCACCAGCTACGCCACTGATGCTTTCTGCTTGTGTGCTACCATCAAGTGTTCGATCCTCTGATTCAGGTTTTTCTGACTCTGAATCAGAAGATACTGGACGATTGTCCCTGTATTGTGTGAATTGTGAACCTTCACCATTATTCTTATCTTTATCTGCCATTTTTATCTTATTCCTAACTTATAAATTAATAACTAAACTTATCTAATCAAATACTATTCCTCCTTTTTTTTTTTTTTTTATTTTATCCCTTTCTAAACAAGAGAAATTGATAATTCATCAGTAAATGAAAATTGAGGTAATCTGTCTCTAACTTGGACACTGAATAATTATTCTATTTACTAATAAATAAAAAAAATGAAACAAACTTTGTACCCATTATTTGTACAAAATAAATTATTATTTTTTTGTTTATATATTTAAAAAAACAAAAATTGCATTGCTTCACAACGTTAAATGTTATGTAAATAATTATTGACAAACGAGAAAATGAATACAATGCTCCACTATGTTAAGCAACATTAATTATATATATATATTTTTTTTTCTTTTAAACAATTATGAAAAATAATGCATTGCCTCTCTATTTTGGGCGTTAAATAAATACATGATTAATAAACAACAAGAAAAGGAATACATTGCCCCACTACGTTGAGCGCCATTTAATTTATGCTGTGGTGCATAAATAAATGTTTATTTATGCTGTAGCATATAAGTATATTCATTCATATTTATTATAAATAATGTTATTGCCACACGTTGGGCATCGCCATTTAATTTATGCTGTGACATATAAATATTTATTTTAAATAACAATATTGCCATATAATTTATATGCTGTAACAACATACTTTTGTGTGTATTACCACACGTAGGGTATAGTCTTTTGTACACCTTATACTCTTTAAATTATTCTTTACACACCAAGAACTTATAATTGGTTTTGTGTTTTATCTTACATTGTTTTGTCGTGTACCTTATAACTATTGTGGGTCCTGGCAATGTTTGTGATTCCTTCTTATTTGCTGATGATTTTTCTCTTGTTCATTATAGGGAAAAAGGTAATAGTTTTGTTCAAAGAAAAAAAAACTGTATGTCTATTCAACATAATCATGTATTTTTTTTTTTATTTGTAATTTATGGATTCAAAAATATAGTTTCCTTTATATGCACACCTTTATGCTCTACACAAGATACATAATTGAAAAATGCTCATATCATTTATACCTAATGCCGGTTGTAATGTATGTAAATCTTTTGTTTATTTATTTATTCTATCAAACAAAAATAAATATTTATCCTGCAAATGAACAAATGTAAATTTTTATTGTACATTTATGAATATACTCATCGACGTTATAATATTTATGGATAGGCTTCAATTAATTGCTTTAGACAACCATTTGCACGTGTTGTATCGAGCTCTTAATCTATGCCTTGTGAAATTCTAATTTATTATTCGCTTAATTTGAAAGAAATTAATGATGTCTAGACAATACGATGAAGAAAATGCTCATTTTCACGTAACATCTCTCCAACTGACCAACACCATTAATCCTGTTTAGTTGTAATTCCAACTATATAAATTTTAAAATAAATCTTACAGGATAAATTATTTACTTGTCTATTTTTTTGTCCAACAATACATTGATTAATCATTCGCACGTAAAAATCAATGTCTGTCCAACAACTCGTATAACTTCATTTTCAAAAGAAATAATAAACTTACTTGTTATCAATAAATCTATTTTGAATGTCCATTATGAACGCTTCAAATGAATTCAAATGTATTAAATAAAATCAATTCCTGTGACTATATGTGTTAAAGAAATAATGAAAAACTACAGTATAACAATAAAAAAAAACTATTCTTTAAGAGATCTTCCTTTTGTAAGTGTTTTGAGAAGTTCACCTCTCGGAGGTGTTATCAGAAAGTCCCTTCCTCTCGGAAGTGTTATCAGAAAGTCCCTTCCTCTCGGAAGTGTTATCAGAAAGTCCGTCTTGTCGAATCTTGTCTTCCTTTTTATAGCGGCAAAAATAAACTATGTTGACCATTGCGCCCTCTAGTCCATGTTTAGGTTGGTACTGGAATACACTTTTCCCGTGAAATCGCTGCCCATATGTTGCCGCCTTGATTCACGCACACATACACATTTTGTTCTGACAGTTCACAATCCACTTAAACGTCAACATAACCTTCCAATTCAAAGGTCCCCTCTGCTTTGCACATGATTCCCAATGGTAGGTTTATTCTTGTTACTAATACCATCCTTCCTTGTACTCGTCAATGAACCTATTACCTTGTTCATTGTTCGACACATACTTTTTCTTTCCATTTATTTATGTTAGTTTTACTTTTCTTTTAGCCGGAGTTCGCCTTGGAAAAATGGGAAACACGTCGAAGATAACCATTATTCCGCACTGCCTTGTCCTTGTAGAACACGTCCGCCTCTAGTCCCTGAAGTATTGTGTTACGAACAAACCATGAACACAGATACCTTTTTATTTGTGATATCAGCTTTTAAATACAAAAAATATGTCACTGCTGATAGCTTCTATGTTTAACATATTTTTATATCCTTTTTTATTAATCTAGTATTAAGCTAAGGTAAATTTTATTCTTTAATACTATCTATTTCATAAACTCTCATAACATTTTATTGCCTTATGCATATAAATTTCATTTCTTTTCATGATTTATAACCCATGCTTTTTGTGTATCTTTTCTACAAAAGAAATATATTACTTATATTTATTTTGTCTTTATTTTATATATTTCTTTATTTAATAAATTTTTATTCTACATCTTTTGTTTATATATTTATTTAATAAATTTTCTCTTGCATATTTCATCATTTACTGTTATAATAAAAATTTGACTATAAGTATGCAACTTTGTATACCTTCATGTAAGTTTTGTTGCATCGTTTTACTCAATAATATTTAAATAGGACTTTTTGTTGTTTTTATTTTTATTTCTAAGCTTAAACTAATTCTTAAATCAATCTCTAAAACTATTCTTATTTTACAAATTATGCGAGTTCACGGCAATATGCGTACCCCATGTATTATTCGTTTGACCCATTACATTATTCAGATTCCGAGGCGCTAGTTAACGCAGGTCTTAAAGCAGTGTTTAATACCTCTTGCGATCAATCCCGCCAAGTCCGCAGTAATTTTATTTGGTAACAAAGATAAAACTGAGGCACTGAGAAACATATTGCATTTTCAAATCAATGATATTCCACTACTAATTATGACCTGCGTCAAAAATCTTGGCTTTTGAATGGATGAGGAACTGAAATTTGATAAAATTGTAAATAAATTAATCCAAAAATCATACTTGTGTTGAATCCTCATCGTCAACTGATTCGTCGAAGGAATAAGATCTTGTTGACAAATTCGCTTATATTATCTCTCTTTAATACGAACGAAATCTTAGAAACTTAAGGAGTGTCGTTGGTGAGAATATGTAAATGAGAAGATTAATAAATGTATTTATTATTATTATAGATGTAAGCATTTTCTTCTGTCAAATGTCAAATATAGTTGTTTACATTTAACAACGAGCTTATTTCCAATATGTATTTACTAGCTTCATCTTCGCTATACTTAAACGGATACATTATACAGCGTATCCCAGGATTGATGTTACAAGAGGTGTACGGAACTAAAAATCTTTGAATCGAAATTTTATCTTTTGTAGGTAAGCCCTGCTTGGCTTGAAACATATTTTTAGTATAGTTTCTAGTTTGTGAAATCACGTAGGCCTTGACAGTTGAGCAAGATCTACTTCCGTTTCAGGTAAAGTACCTTTCTCGTTCACCGTATGCTAAAATATTACTAAGAAAAGTTGTTCAAAATGACAAACTATGACACTATACAAAATTTCAGGAAGATCTACCTACTTTGATTAAATCGTTATTTTTTAGATTCAAATAAAATTATATTTAATCACAAATTAAATGTACAAAGTGTAATAATAGTATTGCTCTACAATCAATCATTTATTCAACATAACTGCTACCTTTTTCTGCACACTGTTCTATACGATGCCTGAATTAAACGTGTTGTAAATACATTTTATGTCGTTCAATATTCTACGAATAATAGGTTTTTATAAAAATCCTTTTGTTGAATCTAAAAAATTATATTATAAAAAACTTTTATTCGAAGAATATTAAACGACAGAAATAGTTATTTACGAACCAAGTGCGGGAAGACTATTTTCCCGCATGAGCGCACATTGTAAGCACGAGCGACCGCAGGAAGCGAGTGCTTTTAAGGCTGTTCTCTCACAATCACTTGCATTGGTTGGCGGGGCAAGTGTGCGGGGAACAGCAATCGTTGTCTCATGCGAAGTGTCGTTACGTTAACGTTTGAACCCCTTTTAACTTGAGACAGAGATAGTTCGATGTGGAGGAGAGTGGGGTGAATATGCGCTCAATACCTGCGCACTGTAGTTTATGAGAGTGCTTGACAGATCCGGACCGACTGAGGGCTATTTCTTATTCTTAGCAGAGAGAGCGTTTTAATTCGTAAGATTATGGGAAAAAACGATTCTAACTACCGTAGGGGTAACAAAACTCGTCTGCGACTAAATGCGTCAAGAATAAAACGTAAAACATTTCCATTAAAAAGAAACGTTTGTTATAAGCTTTCGTTCTGAATTACCTTTTCCTGTTTTTAAACTAATTTTGGGTTAGGACGTTGACGAAGATATTGGCGAAATCGAACAACAGGTGTTGTCGTTGGATGGAGGTGAAAAATCACGCATTTTCGAATCAAAATCTCATACGGTAAGCATTTGTGGTTTTTGATTAATGGTAGAAATTATCCTGGGTATGGATCTATATGTATTAGCTAAGGTACGAGAGCAATTAGAAAGATTTGCGGCCTAATGCAGAATGAAGTTACTTACTTTTTTTAAAGGAAGTTTATTTGTCTACTTAGTCTCCCTGAACTGTACCGCTCTTTGCCAACGAGGACCTTTCAACAAATATTTTTAAAAAATAAAGTATTTAATATATTTACATTAAGCTTATCAAATTACCATACAAGAGATTGAGGTTGTAGTGCTGTGAAACTTTTCGAAACATCTTGACCACTGTAGTGTTATATAAACCATACTTATAAAATGGGTAAAATATTTGTGACTATAAAAGTTTATTTAAAAATGTAAAATTTATATAGACATATTATACAAATGTGGACTCCGTTTTGTTATAAGGGAGGATAGGAGAATTAAAATAACTAGACTGTACCTCTACTCTACCTGTTTTGCGTTCTTTCCTAGCAACGAATGACGAATTCATGCATCCCCAGTACAATCTAAACTATAATTTTTTTTTATTTTTTTAAATTTACTTGTTTTATTTTAATTGTAACATCTATTTTTAATTGCACTGCCATAATTGGAATAATTTTTAGCTTCCAAGTGATATAAAATATGCTGTGGTTTAGTGGTAGATAGGTATAGTAGAAAATCTAAAATTTTCTAAAAGTAGTCTAAATTCAAACCAACTTAACAATAAAATTTTCTGTTGTATAGTAATTCTATTGTGAAATAAATGTTTCCTTCGCCAATGCGTGTAAATGTGAGAAATAGGTTATTTGGTGGTTTTTCTGGTTCGGCAATTGTTAGGAAGCGGTTTCACTTTAATAGATAAATTTGATAGATACCGCCACCTTTGACAGAAATGTCAAAATTTTCAGTAGAAACCAAATATGAACTGAAAAAGAATGAATGAATCATATAAATGGTCAAAGTTTCAAAATTTTCTTTTAAGTATTAAATAAATGCCGGGCTGATACATGATCTCGTTGACACCCGGTATATAGCTTATCATTATACATATATGTATGGCTTGTTTGTTTAGTTGAAAATAAACATCATGAAGTCTCTTTTTGAGTTGCACAACCACTTGTCCCAAGTCTAACTGCTCATTAAATAATTTGCGATTGATAAAAGATGAAATGACCGGTTTATATCGACTTTCCATTGCAATATGTGCAATAGAACATTAAAAATACATAGCTCTGACGACAATAATGACGAAGTAAACAAAGACGCTGTGCTTGGGATTATGACAATAGAGTCTGATTTTTCACATTTGGAACAAATTGCATCTTCCTTAGACTTGCCTCGCATGTCAGCCCGTATGTAAAACGCTGTTCATGATAAGATTTCTGATGCGTAGGAGCAGAATGTTTGGAAAGTATGAGACCAGCAGCTGAGGAAAAGAGGGAGTTAGCCATTGCCGTTGGAGATGTGGGTCAATATGGCACTCCGATGATTACTGTCGTGGCAGACGGCTGTTGGCCCAAAAGATCACATCGTAGTAAATATGATTCTTTGTCGGGAGCTGCTGCAATTATGGAATATCGAGGAAAAAAGTTCTCTTTCTTGGTGTTCGAAATAAATTTTGCACTATTTGTAAGTTGGCAGAAATGGCGGATTCACAATTCTGCAAAAGGTCACAAATGCTATAAAAAGTGGATTGGATCTTCTTTAAGTATGGAGGCCGATATTTTAGCAGAAGGTTTCGTTAAGAGTAAGGAAATGTATAAACTGATCTACCATCAAGTAATTGCTGACGGAGATAACAACTGTTGTAAGAAAATATTGGAGTCAAATCCATACGATACTGTTGTCGTCAAGAAAATTGAGTGTAAAATTCATTTGATGCGCAACTACTACAAGAAACTCAGAGAATTATGTAAAGACACTACTGCAGGACCATTAAACCTTCGCCAAGAAATTCAGGAAAAAATGTTTCATTCTTGTTTTATCAAAACGTACATACGTGAATTCTCTGCGTGTCTGTCTTGTACATTGCTATGAGCCTTCCTTGTGAAGGGGTAAATCAAAACGCGAATGATATAAAATTGTGTTACGGTCATTGGATATTGAGGCCATAGCAAAAAAAATTAAAAATGTTAGCAATGTTCAAAACAGAATCGTCAACAGAAGCACAGTAGAGATAGTTTTCATTCTAGAAAAATCACTTAAGATTAGGTTGGGCAATAAGCAAAGCAATAGCATTCAGGAAAAACGAAGAAGTTCCACTTAGCGAAAAAATAAATCGCTTGAAAGGTGATATTGACAATTGACATTGGTTGACAGATTGGTTACTTCTGCGAAGAGTTCTATGTTCCTACGGGCTGCGTAATGTCATCCATTAAAGGAACAAGTATGAAATTCACATGATTTGTAGGCTTAGGCTTGTGTATGTTTAATATGCTTTTTTTAGATTTATATACCAAACTACTGACTTATAAAAATCATCTTATAAGACATGCATCAAGTTTAATTTATGACGTTAACAACAACATTGTTGAACAATTCAACTCAATCATTGCTAAGTTTGGTAGTGGTAAAAGAATTAATTTTTGCAAGAAAAGGTCAAATAAAAGTAGGTGCGCCGCCGCCGTGGTAAGCCACAACACAAAGAGACCAACATATAAAATGAAAAAGCATCTTGGGTATGGAATCAGTCCTGGAAAATTTGCAACTGAAATAGAAATTCGAAATAAAGAAAAAAACGCCAAACGGAAATCCACGGCCGTTCGAAAGTACTTCAAAAATAACACAAGTGGGGAAAAACTAAAAAATTGTGATAAGTATTATGGTGAAAACTGTGAAAAACCTGATATGCTTCCAGGAGAGTTTAATTTAGAAAAGACGGCATTTCTAAAAAGGCTACCCTAATCTGAAGGTGAAATCAAAGAAATTGAATTTACTACTCGAGGTCAGCAGCAGTGTGAAGTGTGGTACCTCGAAAGACAAAAAGACTGACAGCATCGAGATTTGGCGAGAAACAGCTTACGAGTTTGTTTACCGTGTTTGCGAACACTGTAAACAAAGTAAGGAGGTTGCCAAGAAAAAACTACAAGAAATTATTGGAAAGCAAATACAGCCGTGCGGTTTTTTCATGACTCAAAGTTTCCTTTCTTGGGAACATCTGCAGAAGGCCCCATAGAAGAGAGGGGGATTGTGGAAATTAAGTGTCCCTGGTGTGCGAGAGAGGTTACTCCTGAAGAAGGAATTACGAAAAAGAAAATATTTTTTTTGACAAACAACTAGATGAACACCAGTCACAAATGGTACTATCAGATCCAGGGACAGTTACACGTTACCAAGTGGTCATATTGCATCTTCGCAGTATGGACGCCTCAGGCCTTAAAAACAGAAACTATTTTTCGAAACGATTTTTTTTTGAAAACAGAAATGTAGTTTCGTTTTATAAAAATTGTGTTTTACCTGAACTTGTGAATCCAAGAAAAACGAGAAATATGCCTATAAGAAAACCCGATTGCAGAAAACAGGCGATAGATGACAAGAAGAAGGAGGAGAAAGGCAACGTAAATGTTGACCATTTACAAATATAGATTGGTAGTAGGTAATTTTGATAGTTTGGTTGGCACGTAAATAATAATAGACGTCTATAATTTGAATTTAAGTATGACAACTATCATAATTTGAAGTTTTCAAAAGCTTAGCATGTACACCAAAATTGATTACCTAATAAACTTTAAAAACAGCCTACTCTAATGAGGAAAGTATTTGAAGTCACGGTATATGTGATTTATTAACTAAGAAAATATACACTCAATGTATATGTTTTGTAAATGTGAATCTCTTTGGGATAATATAGAAAAGGCGTGAGAAGAATTAGTGGCAGATGAAAATTAACTAATTCAATGCCTATCGTTTAAATAAAGTCGTTGAAGAAAACGGCAGTATGATTAATTTATTAATGTTTTCTTATTTTGTTTTTGTATTTATTTTTTTTGTATTTATTTTGCGTGTTGATTATTAAATAATTATATAATATAATAAGTTTTTTTTAATGTTAATATCTTTACAAACAATAATTTCAAATATAATAATAATCAAGATGAAAGATAATTAGAGCCAATCATTTTGATGACCAATGTCAATAATGAAGGCATTATTTAACCTTTCAAATACAGGATAAAATAAGCAATTTTCACATTGACAAAATAATGTCAAAATTAGCAATAAGACATGCACACCACTTTATTGCACAGAACTGTACATGCATACATCAACAGCCGTTAATGTAAGATAAAAAGAATTTTGTATTCCGGTTTGCCTGAAATTTACTAGTTTCATATGTAAAAATAGCAGCATAAATAATGAACGACACGAAAGTTTATCTTTTGGGCCCCTTCAATTTCTTTTAATACTTGCAAAAGTAATTTCTGGCGAACTCTGCTTTGCATGCAGGGGGCGCCACTTCCCAGTGCCTAAATACTGCCTTGCAACGGGTTCGGGGAAAATTGATTACTGGCTTAATTTTGCAATTTTTTCAATTTTTATTTTGGATTCTTGAACAGCAAATATGAAAGCATGATTGTATAATTTTACTTTTTTTCAAACATATTTAAAACTGGCTTTTTTAATTACACGAAAAACGTTGATCTCCGGTTGAATATCGCATTAATTCAGTTATTAATATTTAAAATCTATCGTTATACAATCGTCTATTGATCTTTAAACAATATATTAAGACCAACTAGAACCAAAAATTCACAAATTTGAGTGCACAATTAGTTTTCTTCCAAACGCTTGCAACGTGGTAGCCAATCCGAGCGTAAGAACAGCCTTAATTGCGCGAATGCGTGGAAGATGTCTTCACGCAAGTGGTTTGTACAATATTTTTTGGACGAACATTAAATTAAAAAAATATTATTGATTAATGTCATTGGTATCATACCTAATCTCAGATAAATTACCTAATTAATTTAAGCATTTCATGTACCTAACTATTACTCACCTTTCCCTAAAATTAAGTTATTATATTCTTAAACAATGCAAATATGAAGTATTTATTCTTATATTTATAAATTTATAGTATATTTATTGCGTTTTTTGGTTTAAATACAAACAATCCCGAACTGTCAATATGAATGTCGATGTGATTCAAATAGATGGCTCTTGAATCTTGCTTAAGATGTCGCTTAAAATGTCGTCAAATAGATGGCGCCACAAGTTTTTTGGAAGAATTTTTAATTATTACTTCTATTTCCCCAACTTTTAGTGAAGAATAGTGGAGGGAAGTAGTATTTTTATAGACTAAATTTTATTACTACCAAGTTAGATTTTTTTTTAAATGTCCCAAAGTGTCAGCGTTTTTTTCAATTTTTACAGTCGCCTCAACCGGGAAAACGTATTTCCCAGTCGAGCTACACATACGCCAAATGTCACTTTACAAGCGGTGAGTACAAAAAAGTATTTACAACACGTTTAACTTACGAAACTGATCTACAATAAATTCAGTAACAATAATTGCCTGCGTTATCTGGGAATATCTGAATTTTTAGAACAGTCTGATAAAGAAAAAAACAATAGGGTGCCAGGAAAAGGTAATAGTCGAATAATCGTTTTGTCACATTACAATTGGTAGTAACTTTTAGTTCAAATTTTAATTACAGATAGATTATATTTACGTTGCAACAGATAATTTATGTTGTTCAGTGTTATGGGCTCTGAGAGACTTCGCTAACAGAAGTGGTGCCGCATTTTAACGAGAAATTTCCCAACACCAGTCTTACAAGTATGACTGCAATGCGAATAATTAAGAAATTTCTTGCATTTGGCAGCGTTCTTAACGTCAAGAAAGAAAAAAAAAGAAATGACGAAAACGATGCTCCAACAACACCCCAAACTATCATTGAGAGCACGTCCATCTAATCTTAATATTAGTAAACCGCAATTGCAAAGAATTTACAAATCCAATAAGGTCAAGCCATTCAAACCAAAATTTGTGCACACTATCGAAGCAGGTGATGCAGATCGAAGATTATTATTTTGTATTACCATCGGGGAGAAATGTATTGAAAAACGAAGTTTTTATAGAAACATAGTATTTTCAGACGAAGCAACTTTTAGCACAAATGGCGTTATTTCCTCTCAAAATTGTCGCTACTGGTCTACAGAAAATTCAAACTTTCGGATCAATTGTAGAAGACAGTATTACCAAAACGTGAATGTGTGGTGTGCAATTTCATATCGTTCTGGCATTATGGCACCTTATTTCATAGAGGCACGGTTAAATCAGGATACTTATCTACAGTTACTTGAAAGATTCAGGGAAGAGTACAGATCCCCGCACATTCAACACCACGCGTAGCTGAATGGATGAATTTGTTGTTTGGAGAAAGGTCGATAGCCAGAAATGATTCAATTGCGTGGCCTCCAAGGTCACCCGACCTCACTATACTAGATTTTTATTTATGGGGTCGTCTCAAAAACCTGGTTTACTCCCAGCCGATACCTAACAGTAGAGAAATACTAACATAAAGGATACGAAAGGCCATACACCATATACAAATCGAGGAAATTCGGAACAGTTTCAGAGAATTCAAGCGTCGTATAGAACGGTATGCCGAAAAAGGTGGCAGTTATGTCGAATAAATAATTTATTGTAGAGCAATATTATTATAACATTTTGTACACTTAATTTGTGAATAAATATAATTTTATTTTGTTGAATCTAAAAAATAACGATTTAATGAAAGTAGGTAGATCTTCCTGAAATTGTCTACAGTTTGTCATTCTGAACAACTTTTCTTAGTAATATTTTAGCAAACTGTGAACGAGAAAGATGCTATACCTGAAACGGAAATCGATCTTCTTCAACTGTCAAGGCCTACGCGATTTCACATACTCGAACGTATACTAAAAATAAGTTTCAAACCAAGCAGGGCTTACTTACAAAAGATCAAATTGGGATTCAAAGATTTTTAGTTCCACACACCTCTTGTAACATCAATCCTGGGACACGCTGTATATAAAGATCAGTTATTTACACGCAAAATTATGCCTCAATTGATAGGTATACAAAGGAAGGAAACAATTCTTTCCTTAATCGGGTATTTTGGAAAAGAACGCGATAATAATGGGCCATTGTTTCCGCTAGATGCAGTTTGACAGATCCTATTTTCTATTATTTATTCTTTCTACCATAAAAGTTTTAATGATAATAGTTTTTATTAAGAGAGTAGCAACAGCTTTAAATATGCATATTGCAAGAGTTAAAAAAATCTTGTCTATATCAAAGCATCTAGTCCAATGCTAAAACGGCCAAGAAGTAAGCCTGACGCAAATGTTGATGATTTTAGGCAACGTACAATTGGAACACATTATGACATGTACAAAAACAGTTTAAACATTTGAATCTACTAGTCTTCAATCATTGGTTACTCGTAAAGAAAACAAACCTTTTTTTGGTTGTAATACATTTTGCCCGACATTATTACAACAATATATTAAATATGTATATATAATAAAACAATTGTTTCAAAAATTATAATGTTCATACGACATATTGCCGTGAACATTGCATATTTAAAAATAAGAATTAGCTTAAGTACTAAAAATAAAGGAAACAATAAAAGTCAGACTTTATTA
The DNA here is from genome assembly GCA_963170755.1 of Amphimallon solstitiale. Lineage (NCBI taxonomy): Eukaryota > Metazoa > Arthropoda > Insecta > Coleoptera > Scarabaeidae > Amphimallon > Amphimallon solstitiale. The sequence continues at coordinate 31,450,024 of OY720684.1, forward strand.
TATTTGAAAAATTTCAACATCAAGTTATTTATGTTTGCAATACAAATAACACAAGTGTATGATAGGTTGCATATATTTAAGAATAGAGAATTCTGATATCAAATGAATTTATTGTTATAATTATAGGATATATATATATATAAGTATTTAAGGAAAATTAAGCATTATATATAGGTACAAAATAAATAATAATAAAATTTTATAAAAGAGATTTTAAATAAATCATACTTAAAGGATAAAATTTACCTTAACTAATGACTATAAATAAAAAAATAAAAAAGGATATAAATTAAAATATTCTGGCATGATACAATCAGCAGTAATGTTTTTATAAACGACAGCTGAGCAAATAAAATACACATTCATGAATTTGTGTGTGTAGCACAAAGCTTCATAGACTGTAAAGACTTGTATGGTTTGAAGACCTACAAAAAGAAAATATGATATAAAATTTGTTTGTAGTTTTTTACAGATAAATATATCACCATTGGAAAAGTCGTGGGTGGAAACCAGAGATAAAATAGCAAGCCAAACGGATCCTTGTAGTACGAATAACGTTGGAAGAAGAATACCTGTTATTTATAATACATTCCAATTTTACCGAATCCTAATATACCTCAAAAAAAGAAAAGTAAGGATTGTATTAGCGAATGGAAGAAGGAAGTATCTAATAAATGATGAGAAAGGCAACGAGTTTATAAACAAATATAAGGAGGAATTATATTAAGAAGAATATACCTACCGTTGAAGATACCAAGTGGTTTAGTGAAAGGACTTTTAAATAGGCAAACAATTTTCAATGTGTTTACATTCAGTGAAGAGAACTGTCAAAGACAATAAGTGCGCGTGTGTTAGTGTTACGACGGCAACTTGGGACAGAGATCTCACAGAAGATGCAGGGAGCCAACCTAAATTTTAGTTCGGTGGATGGCGTAACAAGCGTTACACATTTTTTCCCGGGTATAAATTGAAGAACAGGAATGAACAAGATTAGATTATAATTTCGATTCGAAAGATAAAGACTTTTAGAAAGCCAATAAAGAATTAATCGTAGGATTAAATACACCACGATTAGATGTATATTCATTCATTTTTGTATTACCATATTAAGTTCATTTTTATTTCAATTTCATTCATAATAATACATTTTTCTTTTGATAATATTTTTGTATTTCAAATATGGAGATGCCTAAGGCACAATTTGAAGAAATGTTTAATGAAACAAAGTTCTTCAATTATAAAGAATTATCAATGCTGCTATGCGTATATGTGAATACAACGTGCAAATGTTTATTCAGTATAACGTTGAGCAGTAGGGATAAAATAAATATTGTCCTGTAAAAATATTAATTCGTTAGTTTTTTTGATATACAACACAAAAAGGATTAATAATGGTGTTGGGTATTAAGAGGATATAACCGAAAGTATATTTTCTAATACTTTATCAGGCATCATTAATTCTCGCAATTCATTTTTGATTTCAAATTTAAAATAAAATATACATTTAGAAAGGGAGATGTTTCTATGTGGCGGGTTTTGAGACGCTGGTTGCAATACGTGCAAATGGTTGTTGCCAGTGATCAATTCATGCTTATTTATGTACATTGACCATTGCTACGTTCTAAAATTATCAGAGCATTACGTGCAAATATAATGTTTCTGATAGAATAGAATTAGCACAATATTAACAAATTATTGACATTTAATTGAATTTTCTTTGTATTTAAACAGGATAATATTATATTTGTTTTTTTTTGATTAGCCTTATGGATATATTTATTCTATAAAACATTACAACCGAGAATACGGTATAAATGTTTTGTTTCAATTATGTTTTTTTTATAATTCTGTTGTGGTGAATATAGTATAGCGATGCTATCTATCATTAATATTTGAATTAAATATACAAGTATGATTTTATGCAGACTTAGATTTTTTTTCCTTTAATACAAATAATAACCTTATCCCTAAACAAAAATAAGGAAGAGATTTACCAGGAGGAAAGAAGGCTGAATACACTGCCAGAACTCACGCGTACTTACAAAGTACGTGCTGTAAAGAAATAAGTGAATATATTAAATATAATAAAAATTATCATTATTTTTATAATTATGTTGCTGGTACAGCACACAGCACAATTATATGGCGATGCCCAACGTGTGGCAATACTACATTTATTTTATACATATAGTTATGCTGCCACAGCAATATGTTTCGCCACATTGTGTCTTCATCAGGTATATATATATACAATTTTTATTTTGTTAAATGTATTTTATAAAATTTTGAAAAAGACATCTAGTAAAGAGTCGATACGTCAAAATGTTGTTTTTTATTTAACTATTTAAATATAAATAGCAGGCCGCTATCCCAAGAAACATTTTACAATTTGGATTTATATACAATTTACTAGCTGCTACTTGCTTTGTATATAAAACAAACGATTCATACAATTATCAATAGTGTTGTTATTCTTTAATGTGACTGATGGTATTATAAATAAAATACATTTGTTTAATACTCTTTGAATGTATATCAAACAAACAAAAAAGCATTGTTAAATATTTTCAACGAAGTCTATAGTGTCGCTATTGGCCCTACTGGTATTAGGTGTCACAAAAAAAATCTGATTATTATGAGAGTTAAAGGAAGCTGAATTAATTTGGAAATTACATGAAAAATATTAAACCACTGAAATTAGCATATCTATAACAATTTCATAATCGAGATACCTAATTAATGAATCCATTAGGGGTTTGTCGATAAGTAGCTATTACCGCAAATAGAGCTCTATATATGCTTCTCTCTCTTCTGGTCTCGCAAATTTACTATATCGAATGTTCAAGTGTCATTAATTCAAATCACTCAAACATACTAATATTTAATCCGGAGAGCGAGCTTCAGTTTGTTACTGCTGACGGCTCGCACGATATATCTCCAGTCTATTGATTAATAATCCGACAGGATAGCAGTCCGTTGAGTGTGTAAACGTACTAATAGGATAGTATCGCATTTAAAAGAAGAATTTTGCCTTGTCTCTTTTTTCGTGTATACGAGTACAACAGAGGTCAACCTTTGTCGATAGGGAATAAAAAGTGTTCAAAGATGATAGATAAATAAATTTATTTGGGAAGAAATACGTCCGAAACGCAAGGATTCCAAAGTGCGCACACATCTCCCAATCAAAATTGGATTCTCTTCAGAAAGGCAAGACACGAACAGCGAAAGTGAAGAAGGGATTTTAACTGTAACTCCGTGCTAAGCAGTAGAACAGCCTGTGTGATTTGTAAATGCCCCAAGAGACGACATCGGGTGCTAATCACTACGTAAAGAACACGTTCAGAGCACCACTCAGCAACGTTAAGGGACTAGAGTAATCCCTGATTTAACAACATCCCCTTACTATTCGCTGATATTCTAACCTGTTTTATTATGTACTCTTAATATTTAATAAATAGTGTATCTCGATACGACAACGTGTACGTGAGCCAATAAGGAAATATACATCTATTCAATTTTGTTTGTGTAAATACAAAGACTTTGCTCTCAATACAAACATTTTCCAAGTACGCTCAATATATTCAGTATTCCTTGATAATTGAAAATGATCTGTTCCAAGAACAAGATAAAACCGATGTATTCTGATCTTTGTCTGTATTTCATATTGCCTGAACGTAACTTAATCAAATGTATTATGTGTGCATAAATATATACAGTATGACTACATGTTAATATAGTTAGGTCATTCAAGCCGTATTACAAACTTATGTATATATATAACTGATGACGAATATCACTATGTATGTAGCTTACTACCGCAATGGTAAAATTAGGGTTTAGGTGATTTTGTAAATAAAACTCGTATTTTCGGCTTTGTGACGCTTACATCTCCAAGGTTATCCCACCTTATTCCTTGGCTACGCCGTACTGATGACGACCAAGGAGTCAGAAACACCTGTCTACGGTTGCTTTACAGCGGAATTACCCACATATCAATAATTGTAGACATTGATATGTTCAATTGTAAATTTCTCGATAACTGTTGAGTTTGGGTATAGCACATGGTACATGAAACATACTTAGAATTAGATGTAGAATTAACAAATTAAATAAAAAACATATGTTTCCATTTGAAAGAAAGAATTGATGGTCGTAACTTATTTTTGGACCACTCTTTGTACATCAATTTACCATCAGAAAAACCGCAGCTAAAAATAAAAATAGACCTATTCGAGCGTTTTTCCATAAAACAAAACCAAAAATGTTAAATGAATTTATTCCAACCCGCGCGTCCTCACTGTATATAAAAGAACAGTCGTATCCTTCAAATTTTCTCTTAATAGTAGACTGTCGTCGGTATTACGATAATTGTAAAAAAAATAATATAAAAGCTGTCAATTACATGTGCAACGTTTCGTTTATTCAATCAACAAACTTCTTCACAGCTCTGTATTTTTTCCCTTATTTCTAAATATATAATTATATCAACAATTACATGGTATCCACAGACAATTAAACTATTCACACGTGTGTGCGTCAACTATGAAGTGTTTTATGGCAACAGACCCAGGAGTGATAAATCAAAGAAAAAGGAATGTCGCGAATACATGAAATTCAAGAAAAGGAAAAATATCGGATAAATTACGCTGAAGAGCAACCGTAGACACGTGCTTCTGATTCATTCATCGTCATTAGTACGGTGTAGCCAAGGAATAAGGCGGGATAACTTTGGAGATGAAAGCTACACGGAAGACCATCAGGTGATAGACTACACTCTGCTGACATAAACGGTTGCTCTACAGCGGAATATACCCGATATTTTTCTTTTTCTTGTATTTTATGTATCCGCGATATTCCTTTTTCTTTTATTTATCACTCCTGAGTCTTGGAGGGCACGCAGGTTGGCATTGTCTTCCTCGTGGCGAAGTTAGTTGTTGTTCTCAAAACAACAACTAACGCTACTCAGTTTTGAGAAGACCTGATGGTCTTCCGTGTAGCTTACCTCTCCAAGGTTATCCCACTTCATTCCTTGGGTACGCCGTACTTATGACGACCAATGAGTCAGAAACACGTGTCTACGGTTGCTCTACAGTGGAATTTACCCGATATTTATGTATCCGCGATAATTCCTTTTATTTATATATATATATGTAATACATATATATGTACATATATATATATATATACATGTTGGATTTTGATTGCATATGTTATATACCTACATAGGTATAGTAACTTCCATTACTAAATTACCTCGAAAAGATCAAAGCACTCAAAAGGTAGCATATACTCGTATATACGTATATATACTCACACATACATATAAATGAATACTTCTAAGGTTTACCAAGAACATATTATCAACTTGAACATAATGATATTAAGGTTTACATTATGTACAGATCATTTTCGCATGACTGACTACAGTAGCTGCATATGAAATTCACTGGAAAGGAAAATGTATACAATTTAATCCGAGGACATGAATAGCCGTCCGTTTGCTAATGACCATTAAATAATAATTAATTAACTACAACAATATCGTTGTACGTCCAAATATTCTAAGAATGTTTATTTCGTATTAAGTGCAGCAATTCTTATTATACAAGTTATCTTTTACGGGACGTAGTGTTTCTAGTATATCGCCATATGGATAAAGAGAATTAAAACTGCATAATTCAAAACATATTTCTGTGAATGTGCCTAGTGCAAATTAACAAACATGTTATTCTATATACTGTGGATTGAGATAAGTTATCACACTTTTTCTTTTCTTTAATATTTATCGAATTTGGTCGGGAACATTCTTTTTTAAATAATTTTTTATTTCTATTCTGTACGATGATTAAATTATACAGATACTTGTTAATTATATATTCTGTATACCCAATTACGCAATTTTTAAAATGTGTATATGTAGTTCATTAAATATACACAGTCCTTCTAATTAGAAAATGTATCTCAAAGCTAATTTACCTTATCTTAGAACAAATCAAATTAAGAAGAAAATCTGTATACATAGAATACGAAAACATAACAGATTTCACTTTTAATGACATTGAAACTCTAGAAATATCAAGCGTACCAATATAATCGTATGAGGATCTGAATCCTTTCGATTTGTAAACTAATCAAAATAAAGCTTACTTCAAGGAAAAATACGCAAACTTAATTAATCAAGTCCTTGTTCTATGAATATATCTTTAGATTCATTAAATAACTAATAATAACTACCTGCCAATAAGACAAACGAAGTAATTAACAACAAAGAATTATTAGCATTGATTATAAATATTTACACAATGTATGTCTTGAATATAAAAATTAAAACAAATGTCTCAGTTTAAATGAAAAGTGAAGTATATGGATCCACTCGCTATAAACTATTTTGAGTTGGTTGTAATTCAAGTTTATATTATTCACAATAGAGATATTAAAATGAAATAAGAATTTCCTGTCAACCAAAGCATTTTGATTGACAACATATAGCACTGCATAGTTATTCTAAAGTGTTATCTTGACTTAGTGGCTTGAAAAATTATCTTGATTAAACTAGTTAAATACAAACTGTAATTATGCGTATTGTATATTATAATAAAAAAGAACACATAAATGGAATTTATGGTCATACTACAAGTAAATGATACGTGTATGTAAACACTGAACGAATTTATAAGATCTTTCATTGTTTACTAAGTCAAGATTTAGTTAGTTTGCTGAACTCATGGCTGCCCTGTTCAAATATCGATTTTAATGGTCGAGTAGTGCGAACGAGAAACATGGAACAAGAGATGCATATAGTAATAAGTATCATTTACTTCGTAGGCATTTTATTATAATCCAGGCATTTATTGAAGTATTGTCGTATATTTCTTAGTAATAAGATTATATGACTTCTGTTAGAGCTTTGATACTTTTAGATAAAGGACAATTGATTTAACTACATAACAAAACAGATGTAGATTATCACTTCTACAGTATATTAAAATATTCGTTTCAAATGAAATAATTACAATTCTTTCGATAGTGCATTTGCTGTAGTTGGTGGTACTACACAAACTTGGCTAACATTATAGTAATACAGGCGCGCAAAATTTCAGTCACGAAAAAGGGTTTGCAATATAATTTTATATTGCTTGGTGCGCTGGGAAAAAAAGTGTGTTTTACATATTCGGCCAAAGAGTCTTATTTATTATTTATCAGACTATTAAAAAGGATTTTCTAAATTATAGTGGCATACATAGGTTCTTATGCTATCCTCTTATTTTCCCTTAAGAGTCCCTTTTGGCACTTTGCCTTTTATAGAAAGCCTTCTCTGTGCAGCATATAACAGTAGTCCGCCATCTTATTTATATTCCACCTATTTTGGTATCCACGCCCCCTTCTCTTAATATTTTTGTGAAATTTCTCTCCCTGTTCTTCACTACTAACACCACAAGTCGTCCAAAAGCGAATTTAAGGAATCAAAGGTCAAACTCATTGAACAACCAAAGTCTGAATTTCGTTGATATGTTTTTCACGATAAATTTATAGTTTGGGTCTTTAAAATTTCCAAGGAATTTTTTGCCTTCATTAAGCTTCGAGGCTTTCTTTTCACAATTTTCCATTTTACTCTCAAGTACTTCATCTTGAAAAGGTACAAGAATTTCTGAGCTATAAGAAACATGATGTATTACCTGGTAAAAAATGTATCTCGTATTATTTAAATTGAACCTCTTCACGTTATATGTATAGAATTATGTGGGTCCCATGACCTATTCTGCTCACCATATTTTACAACGAAGCTTGCATAATATTCTTTCTTCATAAAATGTGTTCTTTGACGTTTTTTCACTACAAATTCCCCACAAATGTAACAAAAAGAATCAGGTGAATTAAGACAAGCATTTCGTGCCATCGAGTACATTTTATAGGTTAAAACTTTAAATATGAAAAACTATGAGTACAATTTTCGCAATATATCTGTGAGTTCACGCAGATAGAGGAAGAGCAGATTGCGTTTCATTCGTTTTTAAATATAACGTTCCCGTATCAGTGGCGTGCCTGAAAGTTCTTATTTAAATTTATATTTACAAAGCTTACTTACGTTTTGGGTATGACACTCCTATACAGTAACTGAATCAAGCAGTTGGGTGGTACGTTTCCTAAATACGTCTACGGCGCATCCCCACCGCTCGCCAACTTATATTGCGCGAGCTGTACATATATACACTGCGGCAAATAAGTTACCTCTAGAGATATAACACTTTCAATATTATTACACAACTTCTTCAATCGAGAGGAACAAAAGAGAGAGAGTTATTAACTCACTAATTTCTGCTCACACAAGATGTTTTTTGACACTAATTATTACTTAAAAATTGTTCTTTTTATTCGCAACATAGACTGTCTTAAAATTTTAGTGTTCGCCTGTAATGACAACTCATGACACTAAGTACTTTTCCCTTCCATTGTAGAGTTTATAACACAAAGGACTGGCGGCTAGGATATATGTATACTATGCATACCGGCAACAACTCCCAGGTCTTGGCCGTAGTGAAGAACGATTATATTTCAGTCGCATACAGTCAGTCGGTGGATGTACATGTATTTATCTAAGCATCACACGCTTCGTAAATACAAATTTACCAAATAAGAATTCAAAATACTTCAGCGAGTTTTATTATACTGCTTATACAAAGCAGTAGGAAAATAAAAGCTCAATTCTAATTAAATACTAATTCTTAGTAAATTATTATTTGAATTATAAATTACGAATTATTTGTTTTGGTTTTTATAATACCGTTCCAGAACAGTTTTATAATCATCCATATCGTATTTCACTACCGGCACGACTGGGGGTTGTTGCCGGTATGCCTAGTATACACATTTCCTATCCCCAATATGTTTTTACACATGCTGTATATATATTAATAATGAACTGTTTCCGTGGTCGTAGAGGCATAAATGACAAATTAAATTTGACAATAAGATGTCAATTAAAATTTCATTGAAAAAAAAAATTTCAAATAAAATGGTTAAGTAAATACTATCAATTGGCATAATCAAAATATTATTAGGAACAAAAAGTTTGAACATGCGATAGTCATTTTTTTTTAAATGGCAACGAATATTATTAATTAATGTTTCGGATAAAGAATGTTTTCCTGATTTTGATGATGTATAACACGCCAACTTTTGAACATAAGTTTCAAGTGTGCCATGGTTAATAACATTTTATTGGAATGGAAATTTTAAAAAAATACAAATAAATACAAAACTTATCTACAAATATTGTTCAAATTGTCTGCCGCCTTGTTGAAGACATAGTTGATACCTTCTAATTACTCCATTAGTGGTGTTGAGTATAAAATTAGGAGGCATTTCGCGGCAAGAATTCAGAATTCTTTGCAGTAAAATGTCTATATTAACCAAAAATCCAGCGGCCCAAGGTCGGGCGAACTAGCGGGCCATTGAATTGGTCCATTGGTCACTGTCCACCTCTCAGCAATTGTCGCAGTTAACCATTCAATATTTATTAAGCCATTATGTGGAGGGGCGCCATCTTGCAGAAAGTACATTCTGTTTAGCTCGGCAATTGACAAATCACCTAAAAAGTTTGTAATGTTTTGACGCAACAGTTGATGGTATTTAAGATGCCAACTATGAAAAATAGGCCAATTAATCGATCACCCCAAATACAGCACCATACATTTAAACTGAATCTTTGCTGAAAATTATTCTCCATTATAATTCGTGGGTTTTCTTGGCTCCAAAATCGATTGTTCTTTCTGATAAAAATGCCATTATTACTGAAACTGCATTCGTCCGACCAAATAATTTTTCGATAAAAATTACGATCCCGTTGTGTAACATTTAACAAAAAGTTGCAAAATTGCTTTCTTCGACCATGATCATTTTGCAATAGTGCTTGTACTTTTTGAGAGATGTATGGTATGAACTTGTGATTTTTGAGTATCGCTTGTGTTGTTTGGTGCGATACGCCGACCTCATTTGCAATTCTCCGAGTAGAAGTCCATGGACTTTCTTCCACGCATAAAAGAACATCCAATTCTGTATTTTCCTTAAACTGTCGACTCTTACTTTTTGGCATTTTGAAGGCTCCATATTTTCTTAAATTTTGTTCGATTCTTCCGAATTTACAACGGTTTGGAACCTCTCTTGTCGGATAACGATGACTGTAGTGTATCACAGCTTCAGCACTATTTCGACTACATTCAAAGTATACTTGCAACATGTCGGTCAGTTCATTCCTATCCATGATAATAATGAATTAAAATCACAGAAAGAATCAGAACGTTGAACTAATGTCACTCCGATACACAAATGTCACAATGACAGTGTTTATTAACCCTTTCCAGCCCAGTGACTCCAATTGGAATATATTCATTTGGAGCTTAGTCATAAATCCGTAAAAGCGAATAAGTAACATTTGTTTACAGAAAGTTGTTGCTTCTAGTTCATAGATGGCTATACATAGACGGGTTTAGAAATTTAGGTGTTGTTTGATTGAAGGTTATGTGTTAAAGTGTGCTGTTATTCAAGAATTTTTTTTCAATTTTATCTGCAAACATCCAAGGTAAGTGTTAAACTTTTTCGGTACAGAAAAATATGTGTACAAGAAGAACACTAACAGATGATGTGCACTCTGTTATTTATGAAATTGTATGCATATTACTTAAATTATGAAGTTTGAAACCTATGACTCCAAATGGAGTCTACGGGCAATAAAGGTAAAAAGCAATGAACTTCATTTGGAATCAGTGGGCAGTTGTACACTATTTATTTAGGTATGTAGAATTCATAAAATACAAATTTATTAAAATAATTTCAGATGACACGGGTGGGCTTAACACAAGAAGAAGAAAAGCATTTATTACTTTTAATGGAAGGTGATCAGTCTGACCTAGAGGGTTTCAGCGGCTTCGATGAAAAGGATTACTTTGACGAAGACCTGTTGAGTGGTTTACAAGAGCGGTATGATCCTGATCCAGCCGCAGAACCACTGAAGTTACCTATTCCCAACATAGAACTAAATGAAGATAGTTTACATGTGGAACCCGACATAGGATTAGAAGAAGACAATTTTGATCCTGAAGATGATTTGCCGCTTAGCCGTTTTAGAACTCAGCGGCCAACGGAAACAACACGAATTCCTCCAAGATGGCAGAAAACAGATATAAGCCCAGTCAACTGTGAATTCAATGGGAGATTTACAAATCAGAAAGAAAATAATTGGACACCCTTGTCGTACTTCAAGTTGTTCTTCGACGATAACTTGATCCAACAGATCACCGACCAAACAAATTTATATTCTTCGCAAAAGAGTGGCACTTGCATCAATACAACGTTTACAGAAATTTCTCAGTTTCTTGGGATAAATATTTTATCCGGAATAGTAAGGATGCCTAGTTATCGGATGTATTGGGCGCAAGAAACTCGCTATTCACCCATTGCTGATACTATGTCAAGAAATAGATTTGACAAACTAAGAAATTATATTCACATAAACGACAACACGAATATAGTAAATCGTGACCATGCAGATTATGACAAACTTTTTAAAATACGACCTCTAGTTGATATTCTAAAAAGTAATTTTTCCAAAATCGAAAACGAAGAATCTCATTCGGTTGATGAAATCATGATACCTTTCAAGGGAAGAAGCTCCCTCAAGCAATATATGCAAAACAAACCACATAAATGGGGTATCAAAGTATTCGCAAGAGCCGGTGTGAGTGGTATTGTTTATGATTTTGAAATCTACAGAGGTATGGGAACGGTAAAAGAAACTGGAAAACTGGGAATAAGTGGTGACATTGTGCTCAGGTTGACCGACTCACTTCCAAAAAATTTAAATTACAAGGTTTTTACAGATAATTGGTTTACATCTTATGCCTTATTATGTGAACTCAAAAAAGCGACAGGAACTGTAAGAATCGCCAGGATGCCGAAATGTGAATTGAAAAGTGATGTGGAGTTGAAAAAGGAGAGCCGAGGTTCTTTTGATTATCTTACCGATGAGAATGAAAACATTTTAGTGGCAAAATGGTTTGATAATAAGTCGGTCCATGTTGTTTCATCGTGCACAGGTATTTACCCCATAGAAGACGTGAAGAGGTGGTCCTCTTCCGAAAAAAAATACATTTATGTACCCCAGCCGAATCTGGTAAAGCAATATAATAAAAATATGGGTGGTGTAGATTTGAATGATATGTTAGTGTCATTATACAGAATAAAACTGGGTGTGAAGCATTTTTATTTGCGCATACTGTATCATCTCATAGACATTTGCATTGTGAACGCGTGGCTGTTGTATCGTCGGGACATTTCCCTAAGCGGTACAGTCAAGTTCCAACGGCTGGTTACTTTTAGAGCTGAAATTGCTCACGCTTTATTGCAGCAAAATGCAAAGTTACGTCAGAAAGGAAGACCTACTTTGGAAATAGTGGAACAGCCACCACGCAAGAGACCAGTGATCCCCAAGCCCATTGATGATATTAAATATGACGGATTTTGTCACTGGCCACAGCACATAGAACCCAAACAAAGATGTAGAGAATGTGTGAAATCTTACACGAGAATTTCGTGTGTAAAATGTAAAATGCCTCTGTGCCCTTCAAAAGAAAAAAATTGTTTTACAAAATTTCATTCTCAGTAGTTTGTTTTACTAACCAATTATATGTATAATACTTACAAACCATATATACTGCATATGCGTAACTGTTCTACCATGTGTGCCCACTGATTCCAAATGGAGTCATTATTTTTCTTGTGTATCAAAATAAAATTTCTCTAGAAAAAACTTGTTTCTCTTATTTTTAGTAACTCAGATGCAGAAAAATTAAAAAAAAAAAAATTTATAAATTGAAAAAAAAAGTTGGGCTGGGAAGGGTTAACATTTACATACTAATTGACAGTACTTATTACTTGATGCATTTGATTGCTATCCACGGCACACTTGAAACTTATGTTGAAAAATTGACGTGCTATATATCATCAAAATCAGGAAAACATTCTTTATCCGAAACATTAATTAAAAATATTCGTTGCTATTTAAAAAAAAAATTGACTATCGCATGTTCAAACATTTTGTTCCTAATAATATTTTGATTACGCCAACGGATAGTATTTACTTAACCATTTTATTTGATATTTCGTTTTTTAAAATCGGATAGTAAATAACGGAGCTACGGTTTGGGGCGTTTTTTGTCAGTCATCCTGTATATATATAACTCGTACATATAGTTTAGTCAACGCCATTAGTGGGGATATAATAAAAAGAACTAACAATAGTAAAACATATTCATGATAATTACAGTTTATTTAAGATGTCAATTTAAACACATGCTCAATATATAAGCATGGTATTTATTTGGTTGTAAAGGAGAGTTGAAAATTTACGTAATACATTGCACATTGGACTTGTAATAAGATAGCTTACTACAAAAGTCATGTGACAGATATAATTTTTTTGTTCGATCGTGTTGGAAACGAGCAGAGATTGATTATCATAGATTAGAGAAGAATGTCAACATAAAAATTTATAATGTCGAATTAAATACAATGAATTAAAGAGATAAAACTAAACATTATAACAAAGAATGTATTAAGAATGCAGCTTTATTATCAGTCACAAGTATCCAAGGAGCAGTACCACTGAATAACAGTTTTATGAAAGAGAATCACATCAGCAGTTGAAGAAGAATAGACGAATAAGAATTTGACATACAAAGTACATAAAATTAATGCACATTAAGCAGAGGACCATTGAATTCAAAATTGTCGTTTTATTTCTTTGCAGGAATATAAAAAAAACAATATGTATAAATATATGTATATATAAAGTTAAATTTAATGTAATATGAATCTGAACATTCATAACCATGATTATATTACATCTAAATTTTTAACATTCATAACAATTTTCCCCAATTTATATAATTCAAATAACTAACCTTACTGTGTATTAATTTTGTGTACTCTGTATCTAAAATTCTTATAGGTCCATCCTTCTTCAACTGCTGATATGACTTCCTTTCATAAAACTGTTAATTCAGTTGTTCTGTGTTTACTGTGTATTAATTTTATGTACTCTGTATGTCAAATTCTTGTTCGTGTATCCTTCTTCAATTGCTGATGTGATTTTCTTTCTGTTAATTTAGTAGTACTGCTCCTTGGATATTTGTGACTGATAATAACGCTCTTTTCTTAACACACTCTCTGTTATAATGTTTAGTTTTATCTCTTTAATTCATTGTATTTAATTCGACATTATAATTTTTATGTTGACATTCTTCTCTAATCAATAACAATCAATCTCTTCCCTTTCCCAACACGATAAAACAAAAAAAATTATATCTGTCAAATGATTTTTGTAATAGGCTTCCTTATTACAAGTCCAATGTGCAATGTATTATGTAAATTTTCAGTTCTCCTTTACAACCAAATAGATATCACGCTTATATATTGAGCATGTTTTAATTGACATCTTCAATAAATTTTAATAATCATAATAAGTTTTACTACTGTTAGTTCTTTCTAATTTCAAATATTTCTAGCAAATCTAATCTTTTACGTTTTGTTACATTATGTATATTATAAAGTTGCAGCTATTTATATCAGGCAAATGGTTTTCTTGTACACAGTGTTCTGAGAACCCTGTGTTTTTAACGCTATATTTTACGTCTCTGACGTGTTCGGCTATACATTATTTAATACTTCTACCACTTTTCCCTATATAATAGCTTCACAATTTTGGCATTTGATAGAGTATAATCCTGATTTCTCTAGTTTATCTGTTTTGTCTTTGAGGTTATTGAACATTGTACCTAATTTTGTCTTATTGATCCATACTATTTTAATATCTAGCTTTCTTAATATTTTATTTATCTTGTTTGTGATAGTGGGGGTATAAGTAATCACATGCAAAGTATTTTTATTAATTCTTTGATTTCCGGATACAAATATTTTTAAATGTTCTTTTGTTCTTTATGTTTTATTATATTAGGGGAGGGTGGGGCAAGACGGGCTGTGGAGGCAAGACGGGCTACCCGAGTCAATTGTCGAATCGAACACGACAGGTTCTGAGAATGAGGTGCATTAGAAGCGTATACCATTGCTCTTTAGTCACCCGAATGCCGTTGAATGTGTTAGGTTATGTTAGTGAACTGCTCTCAAAAAAGTGAATTTACGTAAGTTCGTAATTATTTTTGCTTCATTTTTAACACGTGATTTGGCCACAGAATTACAGTGTTTTTAAATAACATGTAGGTGTTTAGAAACACAGTTTATTGGGCTTTCACCTGATGAATTATACGGGGAATTGTTTCAATGATTTGTCACAAAAATTTCGTCGACTTTTAAATTTGCCAATGGGGCAAGATGGTCATACGGTAGCCCATCTTGCCCCAATGTTTTCCGTGTTTGATGTTTTTTTGATTTGGTTTTAGAATGGTGCGGACATATAAACGTAAGACTGATAGGGCGCAATGGTCAGAAGACAACATGAAAAATGCTATCAAAGCAGTTCTGGAAGAGCGAATGGGGACTTTGTTATCTTCAAAAACCCATGGAGTGCCACGAACAACATTACAAAGGAGAGTTAATTTTGCTCGAAAATATCCAAACATACCACAATTAATGAAGGTTCCTTTGGGTCCAAAGACCACAGTGTTTACCGTCGCCGAAGAAAACGAACTTGCGACTTATATTGTAGACATGGAAAGTAGACTTTTTGGTCTTACAACGAGGGATGTAAAAATCTTAGCGTACCAACTGGCAATAAGAAACAACAAAGCTCATCCATTTAAAGAACAAATGAGAATGGCAGGAACAGACTGGCTGTCTGAATTTTTAAAACGACACCCACAACTAGCAATCAGAAAACCCGAAAGTACATCCGCTGCTAGAGCAGCTGGTTTCAATAAAGTTGTAGTAGCAGACTTTTATAAACTTTTAGGAAAACTGTATGACAAATATAAATTTGCTGGTAACCGCATCTACAACTGTGATGAAACAGGTGTTTCAGTTGTTCCTAAAAGCAGATGCAAGATTCTAGCTTTAAAAGGTCGCAAACAAGTCGGTGCACTAACGTCTGCTGAGAGGGGAGCAACTATAACCGTAGAGGTATGCTTTAGTGCCACTGGTCATTATTTACCTCCCATGATGATATTCCCGAGAAAGCGAATGAAACCGGAGTTGATGGTTAATGCACCTGAAGGAGCTTGGGGTGTATGTAGTGACTCGGGATGGATTACAACAGAACTTTTTTTTGGGTGGTTGAAAAAGTTTATTACGTATACCGGGGCCACAAAAGAAAATCGTGTGTTATTGCTAGTAGATGGTCATGCTACACATACTAAAAGCGTTGATGTTATCGACGAAGCTAGAGCGAATGGCATTGAGATTTTATCATTCCCACCACATACAACGCATCGACTTCAGCCCCTTGACGTCGCTTTTATGAAACCTCTAAGCACGTATTACGATCAAGCAGTAACATCATGGCTTCGTAGTAACCCAGGTCTTGTAGTTAGCACTCGCCAGGTGTCAAAATTGTTTGGTAAAGCGTTCATTCAATCAGCTACAATGTTGACAGCTATCAATGGGTTTAAAAAATGTGGAATCTGGCCATACGACCCACAGGTATTTACAGAATCTGATTTCATAGCTTCTATGGCTACAGATATACCAGCCATTGAGAACTTGTCCGTAGCAGCTCAGCCCAATACAAATGAGACCGTTCAATCCAACCAACAAAACAGTGAGAAGTTGAAAGCATTACAGCCTATCCCAAACAATATAAATGTATTAAATGAAACTCCAGGCCCCGATCAAGACAGCAATAAGGATAAGAACAAAATGCAAATAGACCCAGCAGATGATCCTCAACCAGGCTGTTCTTTCTGGCCGAAACAGCCATCACAACCAGTTCCGGAGACAGTATTCGCATTAGCCAGTCCAACGCAAGTTCTTCCAGTGCCAATAACTTCACAGAAAAAACGAGTATCTCGAGCACGAGACAAGACAACAATAATTACTTCATCGCCATACAAGCGAGAACTTGAGGATGCTATAAGACAGAAAAAAGAACTTGCTCAAGACAAAGAGAACAGAAAAATTGAAAGATAAAGAAAGAAAGATGAAAAACAAGTAAAGCGAAAACAAAGAAAGCAGTTGATAGAAGTCAAAACTAAAAAACTGAAATCTACCAAGAGGGTTGTTTTTTCATCGTCAGAGAGCGAGGATGAAATGGATAACACCCCATGTTTATATTGCAACGGTGGTTACTTTGAATCAATTGAGGGATGGATAATGTGTTTGATGTGTGGAAAATGGACTCATTGTAGCTGCGCCGGTGTTGATGACGATGACCCTGAAGCGACTCACGTCTGCGCTTTATGCATACCTGACAAATAGATACTTTACTATCGGTATTTCTTTGTGGTTCATCTTACCCCATGGGTATAGCCCGTCTTACCCCGTCTATGGGGCAAGATGACCATTTGACATTTTTTTATTTTTATTTTATTTTTTATTTTATGGACTAAAATATTTCTTCCTAATTATTGTTACCTTAAAGTAGTATTCTCAAAGATGTTCATTAAATTTTTTAGCATTTTAATAATGCAAATTTTGGATTTTAATGATTGCTTCACCTTAAATAGCCCATCTTACCCCACTCTCCTATCTATAATATTGGGACTATATCTGTTATATACAGCTATCTTTTTAATAGTGTTTATTCCTTCATTAACGGGCTCAGTATTTGGTATGTGTAATGCTCTATGTATATAACTATGGACTGTTGACATTTTTATTTGGAAGGATTGTTTTGCATTCGCTTGTAGTATATTATCTGAAAATGTTGGTTTTCTATAAATTGTATATGTTATATTATTGGTGTTTTTTATATGGTAATATCTAAGAAATTTACAGCAGACCGATTTTCATGTGGCCGGTTAGAAGTACCGCCCTCGAGATGCGCACGAAATTCATAGGTAGGGCACTCAGTGTTTTACATCGTTTTAAGCGATAAACACCCTTACTTGACGCACGTACAAATTCTCCCACCGGCCACATGAAAGTCGGTCTGCTGTAATTTGTTCTTGTTTCTTCTTTTTCTATTGTAAATTGTATCCTGGAGTTTAGTGAATTAAGTAGTTTTAAGAATTTTGTTAATTGTCTACCTGTACCTGTCCAAATGCATAATATGTCATCAACGTACCTCGCCCAATAACGTATTTGTTTTGTTAATGTATTATTAATGTTGAATAACCTTTCTCTTCAAAGTGATTCATGTAAATTGTGGAGCTATATATATATAGGGCAAAGTGGTAGAAGTATTAAAAAACGTATAGCCGAACACTTCAGAGACGTAAAATATAGCGTTAAAAGCACAGGGTTCTCAGAACACTGTGTACAAGAAAACCATTTACCTGATATAAATAGCTGCAACTTGATACATAATGTAACAAAAGTAAAAGACTAGATTTGCTAGAAGTATATAAAATTAAAAGAGCTCAGAAACAAAATTTGGTAGTTACTAACACGCAGTTAGATTTCTTAAATAGACACAATTATAAATATCCATTAGCCATCACCCGATATCATTAAGAAGTATAGGTATATAAGTTGTACCATTACTTACTTTAGGTTAGTTTGATAAGTTACTCTTTGATAATGGAATAACAGCCGAAACATATGTTAGAAAATTCTAATAGAACTTTGTTGTGTGTTGTGTGTTATTCCCGACAATTAAATTAAGTTATTTTTTTTTATTATGTCTCCAGTAATGGCGTTGACTAAACTTTATATATATATATATTTACAAATTGACAAATATAACATTATACTATAAAAAACGAAAGTTTTAATTTGTGGAAACATTCTTTGATTATTTTCCCTGAAATCATCATCCAAAATTCTAGGAGAATCAGCGATTAGTTATAAACACTCCTTTGATTACAGGTGTATGTAATTAATAGTAGCTAATTGAACAAAATTCTTTTTACCATTACTAGTAAATTCTAGTAATATGTTAGAGTTTAATCTTATTGCGGTTTACATTACTTCAGCTACTGATTTAATCGCTGAGATCCATTGTAATTCATGTAAATCATTTTGAATGTTAAGGCTTTAATAATTATTATTATTATTGTTACTATCAGCTTAATAAGCACATTGCATGTAAAATTGTTATTGTCTGCATAAATCCTTCCTATTTATTTTGTTGATAGTTACATTTGTTTTTATTATTATTTTTTAATCTTTGTAGCTGGTACTTTGCGTAAATATGAAACAGCTTTCACAATATAAACGTACTGAATTGATCCGTTGAAATTAAAAACATCCCAACAAATATATAATAAATATTCACAATGTTTTAGTTTTATTTTAAATAGATTTTGCAATACGTATGCGTGTACATATATACAACTATGTTTCTATACGTTCAGGTCCGTATGTGTATAATATAAATATTTTGGAAGCAATTCCATTCTCGGCTTTCATATTTTAAATTAAATCGTTCATCCTCCGATTTATATGTAATTAAATTGCTGAAAGCCACAGCTATTTTTATTGCATATTTGTGTTTCGGTTGTTTGGCGATTTAGTTTTAATAATAATTTCCAACTTGGTATGTGTTGTTTTTAATACGAATTAAAAAAAAATTTACAAAATTTGAATAATGAGCATTTTAATACAACTTGATTTCGTCCATAATTAGAACAATATTAATAATGTTAGAGGAGATAATTGTATTTTTACACTTAATACAGCTTTGATTCATTCCAAATATAGACTCAAAATTTGAATAATACACTGCTCAAAAAATTAGGGGAACAATTTTGTCAAAACCTGTAACTTTTTAAATTGTTATAGGCAAATCAATTTTTGTATGTTAAACGGCATATATTTAACTTAAAAAATACTGAAACAATTTTACAACTGCTCCAAGTTACACTTAAAAATGTAAATTAATAACGCAAAACAAAATGGAAAAAAAATCAAGTATGCTTTGAATTGACGTATGAAAGCCTACTAAAGATGACAGATGAATTCAGTTGTCAATCTTCGTTGATTAGAAGTAAAATGAGGCATTTTAGTGATGTCCAAGTTGCTCGTGCTGTCGCCCATATTCAGCACGGCCACTCTGTTCGATATAGGGGAAAGTCGCCTAAATTGGACCATTTATTTTTAAGAATATTCTTAAGCCAAAGTATTGAGAAAAGATGGATTTCAATATTATAGGGTGCGAAAGTGTACTCTTTAAATTATCTATAGAAATATTCGTGATTCTATATAATAAATTTCCCGATCCCCTAATTTGGACCATTGGCTTCCTAAATTGGACCACAGTGTTTTATTACAAAACTGATATATATCGAACGGAAAATAAACCTTCTATAACTTGGAAAAGTAAAAAAATATTATTTTATTTACAAAAAAATTACATCTCGCAATATTTGCAATAAAATTGTTTAACTCTTGCAGAAACATTTACACATATTGCATGATACCATATTTTGCATGCCATGCATTGTATCATTTCTATCAGTTTTTCTTCCTCGCAAATTTCGCAATACCACCTATCATCTGCGGAGGCAGCGACAACCTCTGACTTCATTTCGTGCTTTCCGTTAATGTTCTTTTCGGTGTACATTTCCTCAGCTTCCGCCACATTCTTTTCCCTCTCCTCTTTCTCTGATGCGAACGTTTTCTTGTGTTTTAGAGGTATGCCCTTTAACCTTACAAGCTGTTTTGTTACTGTTCTCACTTTAGACTGCCCTGCCTTTGATCTCTTTAGGTCATTTTTATAAGGGGAACTGGTTAACTCAACTGCTCCTTGGGTATGACTGCTATTCCTGGCTTGTTGTGTTGATAGCCTTTTAGCTGGGAGTGGAGAAATCTCTTCTATAGAAACATTTAGTGATGCCCCTGAAGAATTTCGTTTATATTTTTGTATGATCGCCGCTAAAGATTGGTTGTCTTCATCTGACGATGTAATATCAGAGGTTTCTCGAGTAAGAGGTGAATTGAGAACTAGTGAAGCAGCAAAATCAGATTCCCCGAAAACGTTTCTATCAATAGGCCATATCCCTGTGGCCCGAAAAGCATTAACAGCATTTCTGATGGTTGCTGCTAATCCATAGGCTTCTCCAACTAGAACAGATACTTGAAAAAAGGAAACCGTGCGACCCACATTCGTGCGCAACCACTTCTCTATACTTTGATTGTAAAAATTTTGAAATGACCTGAAGAAACCCACATCGAGTGGTTGAAGCCGGTGTGTTGTGTGACTCGGAAGCTGTAGCAATCTCACACCACTTCTCCGGGCCAGCTCTAGAGCTTCCATATTTTTACTATGGGTGGAATGTCCATCAAGTAAGAGCAACACACGATTTTCTTTCGTGGGCTTAATTGTTTGTATAAAATGCTCCAGCCACTTCACAAATAATTCGGAGTTAATATAACCGGTGTCACTTATTGTAACTATACTACCAGGTGGTGCTCCTGTTGCTAGCTCCTCTTGATATCGTTTTCTTTTAAAGATGATCATCGGCGGTACATAGTGTCCTGCTGCGCTTGCACAACAAACAACCGTCGTATTGATACCTCTTTCTCCACTCGCAATGCTTCCAACCTGGCTCTTTCCTTTCAGTGCAATTACTTTCTGGCACCTCCTTTGAACAGTCGAGCACCCGGTCTCGTCTACATTAAAAATTTGGATAGCAGTAAGTTTTTCTTCATCGCATATTTTCTGTAAAAGTGTAAAAAATTCATCAACTCGTGCTTGGTTGAAACCTTTGGCCCTTGCTATTGATGTGGCCTCCGGTTGTCTTAAAGCAAGTTCCTTATGCCGCATGCCGTGCCATAAAACCGTAGTACCACTTTTTTCCAGCCATCATTTTGTTTCGATTAAAATTATTTGGTATGTTGTTCCTCGTGGTAATTTGAAACGCCAATGTGCGTACGTCTTTCATGGTCATCCCGAACATATTTTCTTCACAGCCCAATACGTGCGCAACCAACTCATTTTCTACTTCTGCGGAAAATACTGTGAGTCTGCCCATTTTCTTTACATCATCATTTGCATATTTATTTTTATGTTTAATGTGCCTTTGAAGAGTTGCTTTAGGCACTTTGAACTGACGGGCACACTCATTTAGCCCCATCTCGTCCCTTCGAAATACTTCAAGCGCATCGTGTAAGCTTTTTCGGGACCATTTTCCATAATTTCCCCTCTTTGCCATGTTTCTGATTGAAATAAAAACGTAATTAATGAAAATATTTATATATTGCTTATAATATAATCATCCAATCAGAAAAATATAACATTAATCATGTTTTAACCGTTAAATACTTAGCCGTTTCCGTAATCGGGCCCCTATTTATTTCCTTAGTTGGACCGGTCCAAATAAGGAAACCCGTGGTGGTCCAATTTTGGAAGCCTGTATACGTTACTAGTTTCGCCGCTGTAATTTTATGTGGGAAACCTGAATTTTGAGGTTAAGTTGCTGAATGTTACATTAATATCTTACAGAAACAAAGTAGTTACACAAAAAAGATCTACCAGGTACCTATTAAGATCCTAGCTGAACGGTAAGTTTATGTAATTTTACATCAGCCACTTCGATTTTCTAAAATCGACAATAATTTGCTAGAACTTGTCACAATTGTCAACTACAGCGATACTTAAAGCTATTACTTGTAGTAGTGTTGAATATTACCGTTAGATGGCAGCAATCAACATTTGGTTGTTTGTAAATGATGTGGTTCAATTTAGGAGTCGGTCCAATATAGGCGACTTTCCCCTATTAGCAGGGACCTTGGAGTTTCCCCTTCTGTTATTCAGCGTTTATAGAATCGATTTCGGGGGACTGGCCAATACGTCCGAAGAGCTGGACAAGGTCGCAATAGAAAAACTACTCCAAATCAAGACCGATTTCTTGTCCTTTCCTCTCTACCTTGACAAAATCGCAATTCTTACTTGCTAAATCAAATTGGCAAAAATTCTGCTGACAGTCCCTACAATTTCTACAACACAACTGCTCGATAGTACAGTATCAGCGAATTTGCACTCTGCTACCACAGAACTTTAATTGAATGAAAATAGGCGACCAGCGAGGGGCAACTATGGTAAATAATATTCTGTAGTTTCAACAAGGATTTTTACATATATTCAGGTTTAAGTATGGCAAATTTTTATAAGCGGAGATAGTATAGTGAATTATAATAAATCGGTAATCTATTTATCTAAGTACGTGTAATTCTATGTGAAGATAATATTGCAACAGAGAAATATGGCTTTATGAGTGGTAGAGCTTCTGTTTCAAGTTTGAGCTTATGAAATATAGTTTTGAACCTTCAGATCAATGGTGGTTAATTCAAAGCTTTTGATCAGATTGATTCTGGTTTGACAAATAAATGTTGCACGCACTTTTTTTAATAATTCTTGTATGATATTGCACACAACTGGTTTTTATCAGAAAAGGAAAATGAAGTTCCTCAAGGCTCAATATTTGATCCTTCGTTACTTTTGCTCTTTATAACCTCCAACGGAAAAGTTTTAATTTTGCTGACTACATTGCAGTGCATTTCTATAACTGCTGCAATTTAAATGCGTTTAAAAATATATCGAGTTTTACATTATTGTACTTTTCTTTGATGAAAGGTAAGTTTGAGTATGTGTGTTGAAAATATAGTGTATTCAAAGAGCAGGCTTAATTTTTGAATATCCTAGAGTAAGTCCTGTTAGTGATAGTTAATTCCTCGTCGACTTTAGAAGAACTAATTTGCTACATTATGTCACCGATTGGTAATATATGAAAGCAATATAATACACTTACTTTGCTGTTGCTATTTGTTAGCTTAATTTAAGTTATTTGTTATTCTGTTACCAAATGAAATTATTATTATTAATAATATTTTAGCATAGTTAGAATATATTGTCATTGCTTGTCACCAATACATTTAATTATCAACATGTTTATAAAAAAGACTTTCCCTAAATTGTTACTAGAACACATAATCTGGATTTTGCTCGACCTGTGTGAGAAGAATTTTGACCAACGGTGTGCTATTAATTTTTGTTTTTTACATTTGGGCACAGGGGATGTAGAACTTTATCAGAAAGCCGAGGCTCGATTGAAGATGAACCTCGAATTTCTGGTTCAGCATTTTCACCCAGAAGTAATTAAAATGAAGTTAAAAACAACCGGACGGTGCATGATGACACTGCCCTTTGTCACATAGCACTTTTAATTAACAAGTTTTTACAAGATACATCACACATCAAAGTGCACCATTTTAGAATATAAGAGAATAATAAAACTGACTAGCTGAACGCGTTTCCAGTATCTGAGTTCCAAAACTGCTATGAAAAAGTGGATGAACCATTTCTAGCACACTGCGGTTTTCCAAGGCAAGCATCATTACTTTATGTATGCACCTGGTATATCGCTCCTGGGTTTTTAGCATTACCAACTTATACCATTACAATATGCATATATTTAATTACAATAAATGGCGTAGTGGAAATATAAAAAATTGCTCGCACGATATAAATGCGTTACTAGAGCACTAGAGCACCTGTAATACATTATACATAAAAAGCACGCATGAATGTTAAGGGATCCAAGCTATATACCATTAACATACATTATTTGATGTCAGCACATATTACTGCAAATATAAGTTACCCAGCTTAATTTATTTGTAGTCTCGCCCTCCTAATTCAAAGGTAATTAACAGTGAAGTGTAATGCATACATTTTGTCATGTATTTTATATATGTATATATGTCCATACAATATTTACCTAACAATGAAATGTTTATCCTGTCCTTCCCGTTGGAGAAATACCTTTCAATAATGGGGTCATCATATTTTGCAATCTAAATAAGTCAACATAAATTACAATTATAAAGGTCGTGTCCGCAGTTTGTTTTATAAGTAATTTCACACCAAAATATTTCAAATTTCAACGAATAAATATGTATTTTACTCTTACATTTTAAAAAACTTGCTCATCTTATAACTTGACTGTATGTAATTTTTAGTTAGTAGTATGTTCATCATACACTTATAATAAGTAATTTTATAAATGAAGGTTGTTTGAAAATTTAAATTCAATAGACATTAAAATATTGAAATTTCAAGAGTATGGATATACACAGGGCTGGTTTTTCTTACCTCTATTAAAATACTTGAATAAGTATTTATTGATTTATTGATCTTTTAATATGAAGGTAGATATTGGTTAGAGGTGTTACATATTACAGCGATAATTTGTTCTTATCTGGAAAAGAGATTGGTGACTGTTGAACGGCTTCACCACTCTACCGTCTATCACCAATGGTTTTCAGACTAAAGTGTTTTACACCAATTTCTCAAAAGCTTTTGACCGGTTGAATCATAGTATCCTGTTGGACCAGCCTTCCACAATTGATATCTCACAGAATCTTCTTTTATTTTGAAGATCTTATTTTGCAGAACGTCGAAAATTTGTTTTATCTGATTACTTCGATATAACTATATCACTGCAACATCAGGAGTACCTCAGGGATCCATTATAGGTCCATTATTTTTTTCAATTTTTATTTTAGATGTAAGCTGTCTGTTGTATGTTGATGAACTAATAATCTTTTCTTAAGTAATTAATCTGGATGCCACTTCAAACAGTTGTAGCAGATTTCCCCCTCTCGATATATTTAACTGCAGTATGCTAAATATTAATGTTCCGATTACTATTTAGCACTTACTCTTTATTTATAATTATTATTACTTCCTTTTGTCATGTATGCAAATTGTTCTTTTTACCAGTTGTTAATCTTTTAACTTTCTGTAATCTTTGTAGTTCCTAATCTGTAATTAGACACCTGTCTGTAAATAAGTAAATAATAAATATTGACGACAATTTTCTGCGTTTGAATTTGTTCTGTGTGCTTTTTTTTTCTTTCTTATTTTAATTTTTTTTCACGATTACATGTGGAGCTCATTTACAAAGTGCAACAAATCTAATTTTTAATTTTTTGGCTGGATCACAAAAACTAATTTCTTTATTTTTACGGAGCTGATTGATACAAACGTTATAATATTTAAAAGTATATCAGCGTAGGATGAACTTTTCCATAAATCAAAATGATCTCTTTTTCAGAGAAGAGTTTTAGGTTTTCTAGAAGGGTCTTCGTTTCTATTACATATTTTCTGCTCGATGATGCTTACGTACTTGTGGCGCACAGAAGGTAGGTTCTACAGGTCGTAAAGTTGAATTGGGTGCTAATGTATTATAAAAATATGTGTATATGACGCTTAATACATCCTCCACATCCTTTTTGTACATAATCCACATTTTTCTAACACTTAATGAAGAATGCAGGTATAACCATTCACATTTACTACGAGTATAATGCCACGCATATCTTCTAAATTTATCAAAGAAACCTTTAACTTTTTTGACATTAGATACTTGTAATTCCAGTCTCGTCTGCTCAGCAGTGCTATCTGAAATGCCATATTGCAATAAGCTAGTCGTATATGTACATTTAGAATAACAGCCTCGCAAACGTCCTGGAACCTTAGACATAACTGGTTTTTTAATATAAGGTATATCATTCAAAGTATGCATACACGAATTAATAATATGAAATGTATGAATGTACATCTACACCAAGCTGGTATTGCAAACAACAACGTACAGACATCTGTTTCGATCTTACATAGATCTCGTCAGTGTACGAGCGTGCTGTTCACAATGCCGTACAAAGTCTACTTGCAAATATAGTCGATTTACGTACCAGGACTAGTAGTATACTTTGAGTGATTCAATAGTGTGAGAGTTTATTCTCTAAGAATTACTTTGTTGCATTTTATTAGAAGGTTTATCTAACGTTATGACTGATACTACTAATAACTTTGTACAGTAATACCAAAGGTGTAAATAAATCATTATTAATTCATCTCAATTAAGTTGAAAACGGAAATCTCATTGATAAATTGGTGGTATTCTATTTCTTTTAACCATTATAGTTTCTATACCAGGAATAGTACAGAAACTATGATAGGCTGTTTGCTTGCACTAGTAGAAATAAAATTTTAAAAACAAGAATTGAAAATTATTTACTAAAGATAACAAATATGACGAACCAGAGTGTGAATTCCAATCCCATCAGCTCCAATATATTTCTATTACATATATATTATAGAATATTTCGACCTCACTAGTAAAATACAAATGAACAGAAGGTGTGGCATTTGTATTTATATTCATCTTATTTGAATATGAATATGAGTATGAAGATTTAAGACTTTGTCGCGAAATAATTTGTGGTTTTATTAAGTTTGGATCTCGCTGGAATTTCTCAATTTCGTATAACCAGTCAAGAATCACATTCACATGACCAAGAAAGACTTTATGCGGATCACGTATTTTTGTTAAATAATGTTCTAAAGTATATAGGTATTATATGATCAAAATATATTCTTTTTTCTTCTAAACCAATTTGGTTTTACTTAATTGCGCTTTTAAAATGGAATATCTTACAACTCATTTAAAATAAAATAAATTTATTAAGGAATTATTTTCTTGATATAAACGAATTTATTAATTATTTTGTAATTTTTGATTATACCAAATTAATTATGCAAATTTACAGTTTTTTCTAAAATGAAAATCGCGCCACATTTAATGGTTGAATCTCTATATAAATTTTCTTGTGGAAACTTTCAAATATTAATAAAATACATGGAACCGCCGTGAACTGAAATAAACCAGCAGCATTAGGTAAGTTTAACACATTGTATGTTGAAGTTGTCTAGCTGCAAACTATAGCGAATAGTATAGAGCACAAGCATATTCACCAGAACTACGTAACTTGTTATCCCATTCCCTGTGTAGAGCTTTGAGCAACTTACCTCATCTTTCTGTAATTATGAAATAATACTGTTTCCCTGAGCTACCCTTCGTACTTAATAAATTCATAAAATGTCTAGAACTTTTCCCTTTTTCACTTGTTTGTTTTTTGTGCGCGTCGGTGCCTTCTTTCCATTCATAAAACAAATCACATCTATATGAAACTAAAACGAAGTACACGAGTTACCTAACAAAGAATAATTGGTACACGGAAATACTCTTTTAAAACACAAAGAATATTCTTTAAAAATATGTTAATATAAATATGCATATAAGCATTGTGCATATACGTTTTACGTATAAATGTGTATATGTAAGTCACAGTATTTATTTACTGCTTGATGCTAGTTTTTAACATTCATGTGTTTACACTTTCCATTTTCGTTTTGATTGGTGATGCCACATAAGGCTATATTACACGGAATACACTATTAGATACAGGCCTCTGTATAACATGCCGTCAGAAGCCATCACTTTTCTGTGTCGCTTTTTGGGTGTTAGGTGTCGCTGTGATACTCTCACTACATTTAACACGCAAACTGATATAAGTAGCGTTTTAGGTTTTAAAGCCATTGTCGACAGTCTCCATGTACACTGATGAGGCCTCAAAGGCCAAAACACCGGTGTCTGTGCGTTCGATTGTCGGCAATGGGACTTATTGTATGTGTGTATCCCAAACACATGCATATATACATATACGTTTTACGTATAAATGTATATATGTAAGTCACAGTATTTATGCATATAAGCTGTTTAAAATTTATTAAGACTTTCTCGGGAAAAGATACATAATTAAAAAAACATTGATTAAGTTCCTTACATAGTGAGTTTAATCGAGTTCACGCTGGAAGTGAAATCGTATACTCAATTCATTGAACATCCTCATCTAGATAAGAAGCAGTATCAAAATGTTATTTAATGATCTTTAAGTAATATATAGGTACGTTTAGAAAATTAAAGTATCATTTTTCTACACATATTTGGTACTACCCAAACTGTAAGCTAATATAATTTCATACAATAATAACTAATTAAAACACTTTTCGGTTGTTACACCATTATCAAAGAGATACACGCATCTAACTTAAAGTCTATACTGTTGTGCCTATATGTCTGTCCGTTGTAGTGTGTGATAAAAAATGAAATAACGCATAATAATCATAAGAAATACCTGTACCCAAAAATACCCTTCTCGCCAATAAAATGAAAAAAATAGTAAGATGATGAGACATCAACATAATTTGGATAAACAAACCAAAATTAGGAACAATGATTAGCACCAACAAAGATAAACCAGATAAAATGGACCAACCAGGCAAAGAAGACGATCCATAAAGAACAGAGTTAAAGAACTTAAAAAGTCAATATTATATAGTAAGAAAACAGCGTTTGCCGAACACTGCATAGAACACAACAATTTCCCCGATATAGATAGCTGTAAATTAATCATTGAGGAAAAATTCTATGGAGACGCTGCAAAACATCTTTGCTATAATCTCAAAAGGGGAGCATTGGGCGGGGCTAAGTGTGGGACCAATATAGCTGCCTTACCTACTCCGACTACTCAAAATTATAATCTGTCATCCCACGGCTGTCAGGCCTACACTAACCTATGAAATGTTATTCCAGACGAATTCTTCTTATCAACGCAGTCTCTGCTGTTGCAGCTACGTAGAGCATAAGAAACCATCATGTCTTTTAATATTTAACTTATTATATAACTCTAATACACGATACACTTAACAAACACTCCACTTTTTACCAACACTACCTGTTTGACGTAAGTGTAGTATCAATATGGCGGACGTTTCTCAATGAAATTGATACACAATGTTACAAAAAGTAAAAGATTGAACCTCCTAGAAATCAAATTAGCTAAGAAACAAGATACATTAGTCACTAATATACCCTTCATAGACACTACACACAAGAACAGACAGACAAATAAGCACAATAGTTATAGACTTTAAGTTTGATGATGGTGTAACAACCGAAACGAAAGCGTATTGTACAAAATTAAAAAAAGAGTGTCCGTGCGTACAATACAACTTCAATAATAGACATCAGCAAATTAGACTAGAAGGTGAAAATTAGAAAGGCCAATAGTGGGAGCCTGTCAGGGATCCTTACTGGGTTCAGACATTATTATAATATTGATTGATTGAAATTAAAGAATGCATTGACACAAATCCATCTGCCAAGATGCTTTTATTTTATGCACATAAGTTTTTTACATAATTAATTTCGTTATTTTTCTCTAGGTATATTTCATCGGAACAAAATTATTAACTCATTCTGCAAGACGCCATTATTTTTGAGATTTTATTATTATTATTATTGCTATTATTCTAAATATATTTAGATTTTCAAAGTCACAACATATAAGCACTATCTACTTCTTAATAGCCTTTACAGAATTACCAAAAAGCATCGTATTATCACTTCTAATTATTACGTGTGTTTTATATTAAATGTCAATATTTATGATATGTTTTTTGATGAACTACATATTTATGCTAAAGCGGTTCCCGTATCTTTATATTAATTAATGAATAATAATTTGGGCAGCCAAATGCAGTTTCTTCAATCTACCATTACTTTTTAAGTTTCAAAGACATTTCGCACTTGTTTTCTACACCTAAAATACATAAATATAACTTTTAGCATTTTATTAATTTTATAGTACATTTTTTGATTTTATTTTATTTTAAATTTTAGAAATTTCGTTCTGTATCGTTATATATATATATATATATCAAAAAATAAGGAATTATCGCGGATACATACATATATATATATGTAAAAAATGCGTTCTTTTCGTAGCCGCTAAAACACGAAAGGAAACTGTATATATATATATATGTATATACACATGCATACAAATCATTGTGACATTATAGTACATTATTTACAATATAGTTAGAAAGAAGGATAGACCAGAGGTATCCGACACATATTATATTTTTGGTAAGTCATTTGATCACTTGTTCGTGCAGTTTGTGTATTGTTCGCCACATGTATCATTTTTATGTTTCATAAAATGAGTCGACCACAGCGACGGGCTATCAAATCGGAATATTGGCGAACCTTTTTGGCGCTCGGACCACTACTTAATCTATGTTACACTATTTGGCTGAACCAATAACGTACCGATGCATTTAAATTTATATTCATGTGAATGATATATTGGAATATATGGACACTGAATATATTTTAAATAATGTGTTTTTTAAATAAAATCTTAAATATTTATGTTGCACTTGAAACGTATTTAACAAACACCAACAAATTTCATTGACAGAAACATAATTTGTACTGCATTCTGCCGTCCCAGCATATAAAAGAGGACATGCACACACACACACACATATGTATATATACTGAATTACAAATGGCGGTCTGTCACCTGATGGTCTTCCATTTATGCTTACATCTCCAAGGTTATCCCACCTTATTCCTTGGCTACACCGTACTGATTACGACCAACGAGTCAGAAACACGTGTCTACGGTTGCTCTACTGCGGGATTACCCACTATTTTCTATGACTATATATATATATATATATATCAATGAAGGAAATATCGCGGATACATAATAAAAAGTCGTGGAACGCTCTCTCATTTCACTCCACCATGCATTAGTCTTATAAGAGATAATAAAGGAGAAAAATATATCAAATGCATTTTCAACATGCAATTGCTCGCAATCCAGAAGAGACTATTTAAGAAAAAATTGGAAGTTATACACATTCCTTGTCATCCCATTAGGACGAAGGGAATCGATAGTAAACCTTCCAGAAACACTGTTTGACGGGATAAAATTTGCTCCTAAAATAGATATTTTTCATTTAGCAGAGAGGTTCATAATTACTACGCCGTTGGACTATTTCAACAAAGCACAAACCCTTATATCGGCGTTCCCTAATCTAGAAGATTATAAGCATCGCAACTACCAAAGATATATGATTCAAATCTTTTGGCGGATTGTTCCTATTCTTAAAGCACAATTATTCATTTCCACTCTAACTTACAAATTGCTAATGATATTAAAATGAGAAAATAAGTACCTATTTATACTACCTTTTAAGTTTAAAGAAACAAACTAAATCATGCACGTGACTTCGAACGGGAAAGAGCTGTCAGTATCAAAATAACCTATTATTTAAAAGGAAACCACTAGATGGACCACCCGACATATCATCTTATAGATCAAACATGTTATCTAAAAAAGTTTTAAATATTCCAAGTGTAATCTATAAACACATAAAATTACGTACTAACCTTTATCGGTATTAATCATTGCACGACAGCCCTTTCAATTGCATTGACAACACATACAAGACGACATACACTATGAACAATGTATAAATCGCTATGCAATCAGCTTTCAAAGTTGTTCGGCAGAAATTGTGAATAAGCTCTATTTATTTAAATTTTACCATTCAATTTCATTATATACGTTATCCAATGCTCGGAAACGCACACTACATTAGATAATGCCAATTCACGCAATAATCGTTTGAAATATGTAAGCTTATTTAGTGAACTGAGCACATTTTCATGGAATATCCTCGTATTTAATTTTTAACAGAAGCTATTACAATAACTAAATGGGTAAATACTTGTATATTATACTAAATCTGCAGTATTTTATTTATGCATTAGGAAGACAATAAAATAATTAGAAGAAAAACGTGTTTATAGTAGTATGCTAAGGGATAATAATTATCAGGAGGATGTCGTTTATATCCGCTTTTCCAAGGCTTTCGACAAAATTGATCACCAGCTGGTGCTTAGTAAACTCTCTACCATTGGATGTGCTCCCAAACAAATAAAATCATATCCCACGAATCGTAGAAGCTTTGTTTCTTGTTTGGACCATGTCTCGACATACATACAGTCATTGTGTGTCCCCCAAGGAATTAACCTGGGACCGTTAGTTTTCTTAATTTTTATTAATGATTTCTACACGACGTCCCTACTTCTATTTTTACGTTACCTATTCTTTTAATTGTGCAATTTGCGTCGATATTATTTGTTTGGTGTTATTGAGTGCACGCCTTTGATATATCAAGATCGTTTGGTGATACTACCATAGATAATAGCGATGGTTCTATGATTAGTTTTTCAGATTTTCACTTTTATTTGAAATGGTGCAAATTGGTTCCTCAAATATTCTAATGCGAATGATTCCCATTCTGTCCGAGGTTTTACAACGATATTTTACTACAACTCTTGAGGATGGAATCTATGATGAGCAACAAGGATTCCGGAAGAAGACAACTGTTGCCCTGTTTATTATAAGACAGGTAAAAGAGAAGGCAAGTGAATTCGATTTCTCTGCTTATACGAGATGTGTCTTATTGATCTCACAAAGCCATTCGACAGAATACAACTGCCCGATATATTGAGAAAGAAAGAAATCTCAATGTCACTCATAAACATAATCATAATTCTGAACACAGGTAACTCGACAAGAGTTAAAGTGAATTTTCAAACAACAAAATATATACTAACACTAATAGCAATAAGACAGGGGGATAGCCTCAGCCTATTCCTTTTCAACCTCGTCATGGACGAAATTATTCACGAAGTGACAACAATGAACAAGTGTTACCGACTGAGGAACAAGACAATCAGCATGGTATGCTATGCGGATGATTCAGTAAAAGAAAACGACTTTCAAAAGTAAACACATACGTTGTATGAGACTATTGTCAAATACAACATGTCAATTTCCATTGATAAAACAAAATTCATGACTTTCTCCAAATAACCAGTAAGATGTAAAATCGAATAGGCTTAGTGTCTACTCGACCTTATGGAACAGATAATGAGCTTCCGTTACTTGGGAGTGGATATATCAAGAGGCAATAACCCAATAAACGATATCAAAACGCAGGTCAATAAAGTCTAAGCATTATCAGGCTGCTTAAGAAATATCATCTGTAAAAAACCATATGAGCATTGACCATAAGGTGTCAATATATAAATCTTGTGTTAGACTGGTTCTAACCTAGGGTATCGAGACTCGAGCTAACACATACAAAACAAAGGGAATCCTGAGTACAGTAGTCATGATAACCTTAAAAACCATCGCAGGAAAGACACTGAGGGACAGAGTAAGAAACCGCGACATAAGGCGACTTGCAGGGTGGAGCACATAGTCATGTGGAGAAGGAGAAGAAGGGGATATTAGCATGGCCATGTAGATAGAATGGACCAAAACAGACTTGCACAAAGTCGGAAAACCAGCAGGCAGACGACCAGTGTGGAGGCCACCCAAGAGACGAAAGGACAAGTGGAGTTCTGTTTCACAGAATAACCAACCAAATTAAGATAGCCTTCATCTTTAACTTATACTTAGAATTTAAAAAATACTATTACACCCCTTGTAGTTAACAATATTTTCATTTGCTTATTTATTTAAAATTGTGTGAATATTTCTTTTATGACAAAAGTTTTATTAAGAGATTCTTATCTTTCATCAAAAAGAATCATAATGAAATCGATAATTGGAATAGATTGTTGCAGTTACACAGCAAATTTATAAACAGATTCAAAAATAATTTAAATTGTAACTCTGAATATTTCTTTTCGTAAAAAGAAAACAATTTTGAAGTAGTTATTACGTTATAAACAATTGCACTGCGCAGAGTGCATTATATTCAGCACATTATAACAGTAGAAACAAAATTAAACCAGTGTTGAACAAAAATACTACCTAATGCTTTCAGCGTACGTATTTCATATATTAAATTTCACTTATACACGCTCTCAATGGCTACTTGAAATCATTTCGATGTAATATCAGAAACTGTAGACGTAAATTTAAATTTATTATCGAGCTGAGGATATAATATTCATAAGTAAATTTCTAACTCGTTTTGGTTTATTATAATGTCACGCCTACTAGTTGCTTTAGAAAATTTGAATATCAAATTATTGCAGAAGTCGAATACAAAATAATACATACCAATAATGTGAAGTAAATTTGAGAAGTTTTCCAAGGCCCTATGGAATAATATTTGTAACAGTGCATATTAGCTCCTTGCAAACGAGACGTTTTGTTGACAATTCATAAATTCATAATTATAATTCATTTTAATATATTACACATAAATAGCTACCCCGACTTGTTTCATTAAAAATACTACTTGAGAAATAGTACATAAAAACTATAACCGAACAATCGATGACTGGCAATCACATACAACCTACTAACTATAAATATGTCAGCATTTCATATGTACGGGGTTGGTTTGAAAAAATAGCAAAAGTATTAGCACCATTTAATATAAAATTTACACACAGAAATAATAATAATTTAAAACATCGTTATACAAAAATTAAAAATGATGCTCCATGCAAACAACAATTCCATGTTGTGTATAAAATCTCTTGTGGAAATATGATAAAATATACACAGGACAAACACAACAACATCTTGTAGAAATAATTAAGAGCCATAAATATAGCCAAAATATGACATCATTAAAGAAACAAGCTATTGCCACTGGACATACGTTTAATTATAATGAGGTAAGTATCCTAAACGAAAAATAAAATGCCAAAGCAAGGACTGTTTTAGAAACGATACAAATAAACAAAACACAACACAGTGATCAATGACATAAATTGAAATTTACTTTAATATTTTGTAGTAGAAATTAAATTTACTAATATAAATTAATAGAACGATATTTCTATATTGATATAAAGGAATTTTGAAATTTTTTTATATAAAAGATATTGAAAATTATGTTTTAAATACTTTTATACTCGTAACGTACTTGTCTTAAAAGCATGACTTGCGAGATATTCGCAAAAAACTAATTTTCGATAAGAGTAAAAGACCTACTTCCGGTAGGAATTTCGAAAAACTTTTTTAAAACAATTTGTTTCAAACTTAATTCTAAGTACATATGAATTCTTTATAAATTTGTTTAAACTTAGTAATTGAGGAAATATTTGCAAATTTCGATTTTTTCACTGAAGTAAACTACTACTTCCGGTCTGCCGATTTTGCTCAAAATCTAATCAGTGCTCAAGAGGCAGATTACACACGTAAATACAAAATTTGGAATTGATATCTACAGCGGTTTGACCGCTACCGTGGTCACACACACACAGACAGACACACAGACACACACAGAGAGAGAGACACACAGACATTTTTTAAAACCACTTTTTTGGTATCAGGGGACCTCAAAACGTGGACATCTGCAAAAATCTCGAGGTCGAAAATTTTCATCATCACAATACTTCCTTATACTGCGTATAAGAAAGTAAAAATGGTTTCAATAAATATTGCCAAGTCCAGATAATGTTGTAATAGTCATGGACATTCACGCACATTATAAAGGTTGCATACTTCGTCATGGATTACATTCAAAAGATTTTCTGTAATACAGAAATATTATTAGTTCGCCTTCATAAAGAACAATACAATACTTATTTAACTGATGAAATGACAGCTGGTACACATAAAACTGTACTGTGGTTGGCATCGTATTATTGCAAGCTCAATTCGATTGAAATAATTTAGGACCAAATAAAAGGTGAAGTTGCTTCAAAAACTATCACTTTCAAATTGTCACATGTGCGAGAACTTTTAACAGAATCAATTAGAAATGTTCCAATAAATAACTGGAACAATTATATCGAAGTAGAAAAAAGAATGTGTCGTAGATGAATTAAGGAATGGTACTGTGGAACCATTTAGTATTTGTGTGTATGTTTATTATATCTGTTGTTTTATTTTTATTTAACATTCTTATTATAATTTTAAAAATATACCAACACAACAACTCTAATAATCAATAAATATATTTCATATTAACATAGAAAACGCTAAAACTATAGAATTTAGCTTTTCATAATAGAAATTTATA
Source organism: Amphimallon solstitiale (assembly GCA_963170755.1). Taxonomy (NCBI): domain Eukaryota; kingdom Metazoa; phylum Arthropoda; class Insecta; order Coleoptera; family Scarabaeidae; genus Amphimallon; species Amphimallon solstitiale. The sequence continues at coordinate 31,486,835 of OY720684.1, forward strand.
CGATATTTCTCTAAATCAACTTGGATTTGTGTGCGTAATATTCAAGAACAAGAACTTTTAACGATTTTCCTGTCATACAACCGTCGATTCTTTTAAAGGTTTCTTATAAAAGTTGTCGGCCTTTCGCAAACTCTAACTCGGTTTTCGCGGCTGGCCCCTAATACTATTTACCCTCAGCGCATCAATAAGCTTAAAAGGACACATTTAATTTGTTATTTAAAATCGTAATTTCCGGAACACTATTTAGTGAGTCGATAGGCAATATTCAAGGATGATTATCTTTATTACAAAATGTAACTAATAGGGTTTTCATATAAGATCAATACTGAAGAATACATTAAGGAATACATTGTGCTGTTTTTCTTATCGTCTATATTCAACAATTATAATACACAAATTGTTAAAAATAATTTATTATTTATCTAGTTTTTGAAAATTTCTTTTCAGAAAAAATTTTTTTTTGATATTTTTATTAACAGATATGTCTATATCATATTTACTTATTTACTATATTTACTCAGTGCTAAGGATAAGTTTTTTGTTTATAATAGGGCATTCTACCCAAACGCACAGTGCAATAATCTCCTAAGTTTGAACAGACATTTCCGTTTCTAAGCTTTTTTATAAAAAAATTACTTCAAGCAATATATTCAAGGAACTACTAACAGACTCCTAAACATTTCCATATTTAGTATACACCGTGTCCAAAGTTATCGGTGCACTGTTGCTATCTTCGTTACATATTTCTTGAGCTACGATTTCGTTTAAATTCGCAAATTAATAGTGTTTTTAACGCTGGTTAGTATGCAGTTCACGAAAAAACAAGAAAATTACATATTTCTAAGTAATTTGAAAATGTATATATTTTTTAAACGGGACACCCTGTACATTTGTACGTATTAATTTTACTTATGATATAAAAGCTGCAATACTATACGAATAATAAAGTAGTTGTGTTGTATTTTAGTTGATGTCAAAGAATAATTATTAATAGGCTTCTGTTACTTCAACCCAAAACAAATAGTATGCTCATTGCAAATGTCAACAACGTACTGTGTCTGATTCTTTTTCGCATAAGTTATTTAAAATAGTTGTTTATTTGAATTTGTGTTGTATTCGTTAGTTCTTTTCAATTAAACAACTTGCCAAAAAGTTTCAAAATCTAATAATTTGTTATAATCATATTTATTAAAAATAATGCCGTTTACGCATTTAGAAAAGTGTGATATGCTAGAGGCATATCTGGTTTGTAGAAAAAATGAAAGAAGTGCGCGTTGTTACTACCAAAACACATACGTGAATCGTCAATCACCAAATCAGTTTTATTTTCTGAGATTGTATAGAAAATTTCGAAGTAACGAAGAAACATTTAAGGTACCTACCAAGAAGGAGAAAGAATGTTCTAATAGACGAAGACACGGAAGTAAATGTGTTAGCTTATTTTGAAACCAATCCAGAAAAATCCATTTGAAGTTGTACCAGAGAATTAGATTTGGAAAAGAGTACAATGGACGATATTTTAATAAGGCATATTGCTGTGACTCTTGCAAATTGAGATTTATTTAAAATAATTTAAATTATTCAATCAATAAGTAAGTAAGAATCAAGCATACATCCTAGTGCTAGGCCTTATGCTAGACTAAGATTCAATAAATTTTCTGCAAAATAGTAGGTTAGGCAATTTTACATTTAATTAGCTCAGTTTAGAATGACTAAAGAAAATTTCCTCTCAGGGGCAGAAAATATAAATAAACTCTCCAATCAACTTGAATGCTCTTTAGTTATTACCAGGTCAGGTAAAGAAAATAAAATGCAAGATAAACCTTATAATCTAGTTTATTACGAATATTAAAGAAAAATTTTTTTAAAATTACACAAATATATTTACAAAATTTAAATATTTCAAAATATTATATAAAATCATACATGTCATGATCAAATAGTCAAATCAATGAACAAATTATAGTTAATAAAAGAATAACATCGAATAGAAATTTATATTTTAAAATAAATATAATTATCATTTTCTTAATTCGTCAAAGGCACATGTAAACAATCAATATTTCAAATAAAATTAAAATTTATTGCATATTGTGAATTGTACTGGAATATGAATAACAAAATTATGTGATTTATCATTTACGAGAATATAAACATTAAGGAAATGGCTTTGCCGTAATTAGTTCTGCCTGGCGCCTTTGTACAACATTATATACACATTTATAATAAACATTATTAAATCACCTTAACTCTTCGTACAGCGTCTCAAACTCATCCAACCTCAAATATATATAAAAAAAACTTTGTCACAGTCTAATTATCCTATATGTCCATAAAACAAAATTATTAAACTACAAATCTTCTAATCTTGTAAATAAAATAATAAGGAAAATGTTATTTAAAACGCAAAGTGTTTATATTTAATAGAACAAAAAAAAATTATTATGCTATTTAATTTGATCATTACAGACACTAAAATGCTTTACCATAACACACGGTATAATAACCCTGTATATAAAAATAAAACATTCTAGTAATAAAAAAAAAATAATTAAAGTTCTGATTAAATAAGACTGTTCTAAACACAAATAATCATTTCCCAAAATAATTACAAGTCCCAATGTAAACCAAACTCCCGAATTAAAAATGATATTTAATTCATAAAAATATTTCAAAGTCCCACTTCGTCTTAAAATTCATAAATATAGTAAAATTATTATGAAAATATTATAAGTTCCAATGCGTGAACAAATTTCTAAGTTAGAATAATATTTCATCTATATTATATTACAGATCTTAAATTTTATTTAAAATTTTCTAAGTATCGTGAATCGGTTTCAGAAAACTATTCTATGTTCCAATTCATGAATAAACTTCTAAGTTAAAATAACGTTTTTACTTTAAGAGGAAGAAGAGGTTTCCACCTACTTCTTATTTTCTTTTGAGTGCGGTTTACACCAAGCATCTCCCGTTCTCTCATCGGTTCCTGACTTATATGGATATTTTTCTTCACAAAAACGTACGGTTATCTTCGGTACAATACGATTCCACCTCCAGAAATACATAGCTGCAGTGCTGCACCACCCGGGAAAGCAGCGCATTACTAATCTTTCAAAAAGGTAAACAAATATGTAAATATAAACTTGTTTACACATTCATGACTCATCCAATGCATCTAGCGAAAAATATTGTTTTCGCCGAGCCAATCGGTCGATTTCTCTCTCGGTCACAGTATGTTTCGTGCGGGAAACACTTTCTTGTTATAATTCACATAATATTTTATGCTTATTCTAATATTATAGTTTTTATAAAAATTATAATAATATTCTTATATTATTTTACGTAAATAAAAATTAAATTTGCCAAAATATTAACTTAATAAATATCTATATACACATCATGATGAAATAAATAAAATAATAATTAATTAAATTAAATCTCGAAGTGATCTTGATTATACTTATTTATAATTTACCACCAAACTCAAAGTCACTGCAATATGTTGCGTCCGTACAAGCACCACAACGTTCAGACGTTATTTCCCGGCGATGCAGACAGAAGATAAGTTTTCTGTAATTGGTTGAGAAATTTTTATAATGAACGTCCAGATAATTTAAATTAATTATCTATTTAAATCCCCAGCATCGGTTTAGTTTAAATGTGTGACGTGGATTAATGGGCAACAGAATTGTTGGTCCTGTTTTCGATCAAGGTACGTTAACTGGAGACCGCTATGTATGGTTATTAACAGAAATTCTGAATGGTCTCTTAGATGATATGCCAGTGCTTAATAGGCTTCGTATTTATTTTCAACAAGATGGGGCACCTCCTCACAATTACATTAACACTTTCAATTTGTTGAATGAAACGTTTAATCAAAAATGGATTAATCAATCAATGGATCAATCAACCAATGGATCAATGTAATCAGCGCGGTCATTCGTTGGCCTGCACGCTCTCCTGACTTGACACCTCTAGATTTTCATCTTTGGGATTTTGTAAAGGACGAGCGATATCCAGACTTCTTGGTGTTACCATTGATGAAGATCTTAGGTGGATTACCCATAACGATAATATCTGTAACGAACTATCTAGAACATGTTATGCTTTGTACAACCTGAGAAGGTCTCGCAGTGCTCATGTTCTTAAAACTTATTACTACGCCAATCTCCATTGCAGGCTGAGGTTTGGAATAATTCATTGGGGATCTGGTCTTGAAACAGCATCTTCTTATATTGCAGCAGCGCGCGATTCGTACAATTTTCAATCTTTCTTCTCGTGAATCGTGTAGAACAATTTTTGGGAGGCACAATATTCTTACTGTATATGACGTTTATATCCTTGAAGTCTTGTGCTATGTTTATATTTTTTAAATGTCAATTTTCGACTGATACTTCGCATAATTACAACATACGTCAAACGGATTATTTGCTACCACCAACCTATAAAACCACTTTTTTTCAAAAAAACTTAGGTGTCATGGGATGTAGCTTGTATAATAAACTGCCAAACAGCATAAAATCTTATAAAACTTATTGTAAAGTTAAGTATAGTGTTAGGGCTTATTTGTTAACGTTATCTTGTTATTCTATTAATGAATATATGTCACAGTGATACTACATTTTAATTAATTTAGTTTTCAAATATTTTTAATATTTTAATAGTATTTTTTAATTTATAATATATATATATATATTATGATTAGTGATTTTATTGTAATTCTATTATTCTTTCTCTTTGTGGCATATTTCCAGTACAAATACTTCTGTGTTCCTGGGTATTTTGTATTTTGTTGAAATGAATAAAGATTATTATTATTATTATTACCGAAATGTTATGGAAGTCGAAACTAGTATTAGACAAACGCTAAATAATATTTCTAGTTGAACTATTAATACTAATAAAAAATGTAACTTATTTGATTACCGTATTTTTTTTTGTACCGTTGTGTTATATTTTTTTATTATTTTCCATGACAGACATAGAAGTAAATGTTAACACATTTCTTAAGCTTTAAACGCTTCCCATTCCCCGTTTATTTTTTTGTTAAAGATCGTTATGTATTGGATATTTTTTGTTCAAAATATTATGTTCTATCAAAATACGTACAAATATACAGGTTGTTCTTTTTAAAAAAATGGTACATTTTCAAATTTTTCAGAAATACGTAATTCCATTGTTTGTTCATGAACTGCATACTAATCAGCGTAAAAACACTAATAATTTGCTAATTTGACCAAAACCGTAGCTTCAAAAATAACGAAGATAGTAATAGTGTACCGATAACTTTGGATAAGGTGTATAATAAATTGCTCAGAAACAATTACCCGAAAGAAAATTGGTCGAAAGGAAAATTGTACGTAAAAAAGATTGTTCGAAAAAAAAATTGCCCGACAGGAATATTGTCTAAAGAACCATTATTATTTAAGTTATAATTACAAAACGTAATTATTTTGTTGTTACGTTTTTAGTTTTGATTAGTTACTTCTAAAGCAAAATGTCTTGTTCTTTATTTTTGGAGGCCCGTGTGTGTTAATTTAAAATTTGTTCTTAAGTTTAAGTTCTAATTTCGCCTTTTTATATCTGAGTATTTATATATTTATTTGCCTTTTCTGCTGTTTTGAAACTCGTTAATTTAATTTATTTACTTTTCGGTTTGGTATATAAATTTATTTCACTAATTCTTATGTCTTATTTATATACTTGTGCGCTTGCTTGCCTTTTGCGTTTTGATCATTCGTTTAAACTTAGGTGAAAAAAAGAAGAAAAGGAAAAAAATTTGCGGACATATGATCTCGATCATTAATTTATAAGACCCAATTGCTTTGAAACTAGAAGACTTCTTGCTTTAATTACTCTTAGTGGGTATTCTTACTGTACCTTAATATCTAATTGTCGTTTCTACCTTACGTCTTATTTATACTCCCATTGGTCGTTTAGTTTGATGAGGCGGGATAACTGAGGATAAGTTAATGAATTTAGCTACCTCGTGGTAGCGTTATCGAAACGCCATTTTTAATTCGTTTCCACCTCTGCCGTACGAAAATCACGTTGGAATTAACAAAGATGTACTGGAGACTTATAAGGTCATGTAACATTGTTTATTTTAATCGTGTTTATGCTGCGTATGTTTCGCCACCACAACCATCAAATTGTCATGAATTGTGGAAAATTAATTTACTATGACAGATTAATTTCTTTCTTAAAATTGTTTATATTATATCTCTGAAATTGTATATTTAAAATTTGTACTATTTTACTTTAAAACCCTTAATTTTAAACTTAAACTTTTTAAATCCTCCATATTACCTACTTCTTTTTTATTGGGCCCATAATTTCTTATGTCATATATATTTATATAACTTACTCTTGGAAGTTAAGATATTGTTAATTTTTGAGAACACTTGCTCTGAGATTCATTCGAACTTTTCAGCCTAAAGACAATTGTATATATTGCATCCTATACACGAAAGCTTTAGTACCTTTTTTGGGTTTGTTACTAATATCGAGCACAGCTTCTACTGCTATTTAAATTTCATAAATAAACATTTTAGTTTGTTTTGCTTTTAGTTGTTTAGGGTAATATACAAGGACAACCCTAGATTATTTCTTCAATATTTTCTAAAAACCCCTTAACCTAAGTAGTTCTAAATCAATACACTGGAGCGATATATACCTTAATTTTCCCTTATGTTATACTTAAGTAGATTCTATTTTATTTCTCTTGCTGGAAAAGAAGCTTTCACGACACTTGTTATGTCCTCTTATAGGGCCGTACTTGCCCCCGCCTAAAGCGAGGGAGTAACATTTTGTCTTATGTCATTACATAGTGGTGGAATTAGTGTAAGTATTAAACCTAAACTCAGCACTTTGTACATATGACTAAATTTTATTGGTTATGTCTAATAATATTATTGAAGATAATGTAGAAAAATTGTTAGATCAAGTAGAAGCTTATACTATGGAAAACGTATTAATAAACCTTCACACAATAATTACTTTAAATATCCATGCTATAACAAACTTGGTGAAACAGCTCATGACGACATGGTCGGTGTCGTGCTGCCCCTTCGATAAACCGGCCATGGCAAATCGGCCGCTTTGACAGAACTAATACAATTTTCCAATCTTGTTGTTAATGTGCCATCCTGTTTTGGTTTGGACAGAATACCCATAAGATATTCCTACCATTTTTATTAGATTTAATGTTTCCCCTCTTATGCTTCTAGGGTAATTTCGTATGTTTAATTTCTAGCTGGTTTTATTGCAATTATTGCTTGAACAATATTTCAAAGAATTATTAATTACTGATACTAATGATACATATTATTGTACGTATATGTACTACCAGTGAATATGGCATATACAGATACCTACGATGACAAGCGGCTTTGCAAACACATATTATATGCTTTCGCAAAGCCGCCGTTATAAAGCGTGTAACGTTACTAGAGACTTCCGGGTAATATATATATATATATACCTATATATATATATATATATATATATATATACATATATATATATATACATACCAACCGCCCCTCATCCCAGCATCAATTGACTACTCCATCAACCTGTTTGCCCTTGTGTCGCCTCGCGCCGCAATACCATCCCCATCCCGCCCAATTTCACCACACCCCGAAACCGACAAACAGTTACACTGGCCTGTGTTTTAAATATGTACAATTGTAAGCTACACATTTACATTTTCGAGTACCGGTTGACCACAGAATATCTAAAACGGGAGAACATCCAGTTAATTACTGGTTTGACTCAGATACTGACGCTTAGGTACGTTACCTATGAACGGGGAGAACGACGTCTCTACTGGTGGAGTTCTCTCCCTGTACTATATTTGCTTCTATTTACTATTCTGAGTTCATCTCTTAACCGCCCTGGACAATGCAGAAATCCCAAAATTCGAGCATTCAGGGCACGTCCAAATGTCACACTATATTCATTTTCAAATTATCTCTCCTAAGACAAAACAAGCCCACAAGAAATTCAAATTACATTTCACAGACGTTGGCAATACGTGGAGAGGGATAATAAGTGAAGAAAAAAAAACACGATAGAAACGCATTACTTACAACCGGCGTGCACACAACTGCCAACTTTAAAAGGTGGAAATACCTTACAATTTAATTTAAAAAAGTTTTAATTTATATAGAAATAAAGCAGAGTTACCATACAATTTCAATAAAATACTATAGAATGAAAAAAAAATTACTGAACCTAAAAAGTGTTCTAGAAGAAAGAATAAATACAGTTAACTTACTTCCGTAAACCCTACATTTAAATATAAATATACAGGCTATTTACAAATAAGAAACGAATAAAATAGACAAAAACATGTTTTATTAGGAAATAGTATTAATTGTAATGTACACGTTCTAGTTTAATTATATATTTATTTAAGTATAGTTAGTATAAATTATAATAATCATCAAGTTCAAATGTATATAAAATCAAAGCAAGCAAAGTCTAATTTTTTTAAATGGAAACTATAGTTGGCAATGACATATTCTAGTAGTGCATTTTGTTCTGCTTGCAATGATGTAAGGGTTGTAGCACTTATTTTAATAAATAACACTATTATTATGTTTAACAAAAATCATGTCTTGCTATGGAAAAGAAAAGAAACTTATAATATACAATGTAATACAAGAAACAATAAAGACGCTAGACGAATTAATTATTAACAACACGTAACACGCTAAATTTACATTAAGTGTTCGAAATGCCCACCATTATTATCGACGCACATACGTCACCTTTTCAACACTGAGTTAATAGCTCTCCTAATTTTGCGCCCATCTAAGCTATCAAATACATTAATAACAGCTTCCAATAGCTCCTCTTGGGTTGCATATGATCTCACATATACGATACCTTTTATTGCTCCAAAGACGAAGAAATCTAACGGTGAAAGATCTGGGGAACGTGCAGGCCATAAAACAGGACCATTTCTGCCGATCCACGAGTTTGGAAATAATTCATCTAAATATCTTTTGACCTGTGCCTGATAGTGAGGCGGGGTACCGTCGTGTTGAAACCACCGTAAATTTGTACGGGTCTGTAAATTTAATTCATCTAGGATATTGTCGAAATCTGCCCTAAAAAATTGCAAATATCGATTTCCGGTTAAAGTTTCATTAAAAATAAATGGCCCAACAAGTTGCGAATAGTGAGGATTTACTTGCGCCCACAGGTGTTCATTATGGCGATTAAACATGCCGCACTTTGTAAAACGTGTTTCGTCGGTCCATAAGATCTGCATCGGAAAGTTATTATTTTCATGGCACATATTTACGAACCAAGCACAAAAATGTAATCGTCTTTCATCGTCTCCAGGGTGTAGAGTTTGACCAACTAATTTTTTATAAGGATGGTACTTATATTTTGATAAAATTCTCACTACTGTGCGTTGTGAGGTAGCAGCGCCTTGTGCAATTGGCCGCGTTGATGTTGATGGATTCTGATTAACAGCAGCTAAAACATTTATCTGCGTGTTTTCACCAATATTACCCTTATTTCTAGGTTTAACAAAACTTCCATACTCTTTTAAATTATTGCATAACTTCTTGAAGGTGTCTAACGATGGTTGAGGGCGATCAAAATACAATAAAAAATAGCGTTCGGCGGCTCAATCATATAAAGTTTCTCAAGTTTTGTGTACACCATAACTAACTTTGCAAAGCAACTAAATCGCTAACAAAACCAACTATAGTCACCATAATGAACGAACTGTCAATGATGAAGTAAACATAATGCTTTAATTATTAATATCGCGTTTTCCATGGCAAGACATGATTTTTGTTAAACATAATAATAGTGTATTGTTCTGTTATTTATTAAAATAAGTTCTACAGCCCTAACATTATTGCAAGCAGAACAAAATGCACTATTAGAATATGTCATAGCCAACTATGGTTTCTACCAAGTTTCAATTAAATACTAATATTGGCAACTTTTGTATTGAGATCACTGATGTCATGCGTGACCTTGGTGTGTTGATTGTTGCTGGTTTGCCTTTTAAAGAACATGTTACTCTTTGCGTTATGCGTGTTTTTACTTTACAACAATTATTATATTTTAAATGAAGCGACAAACATTTTGTTGAGCGGCTTTGTTGTCTTATCGCATTAAAATGTTTGTGATGTTGTTTATGGAGCTTTCTTAGACACAGCGACATGACACAGAATTCAAAAAATACAAAATAGTTGTATAAAAATTATTTATAAATTGCATAGGAGACACCGTGTTTTTCTAAGCTAAATGATCTGCAATGGTTAAACATTGACAATAGACAAAATCTGCACTAAATTTCTTCCATTACAATATTCTTATGCATAGGACACCGCCACATTTAATAAACAGAAATACATTGAAATCTGATATTCATAATGTGAATATTTGTCGCTGACATTTCATTACCCCGCCACAGCACAAAATTGTTCGAGAGGTCTTTTTGAAAAAACGTCAACCACTTTTACTAATCTTTAATAGAGGTGGAAACAATTGGCTCTAGAACTAAAATGCAGAGTATTTTCTGAAAAGAACAAAGCTGATCCCAGCAGAAAGGTTGAAGAAAGCCAAAATTTGCAAGCAAGTCAGGGAATTGCCCAAACTGTTTCTAACAAGAAGAGCAGCTAAGAAGACACGAAGATAACTTTCCAGTTTTTCTGACCTGGAATGATAACCATGTTTTAAGCTCGAAGCATAAAATTTCTGATAAATTTGAAGACCTGGTTTCAAGAGACATGTGCCAGCAACAACAAAAGAATGTGCAAATAAGTTTACCAAAAACTATAAACAAAATGAAATAGTCATCCGTAGTTGAGAGGGTTTTTACCACTGCATTCGGCAAAAATTTCCCAGTGCAGGTTTGAAAAAAATTTTTTTTTGGTTTATTTATATATTTGTCGCCTTGTTCAGATTATATAATAAATCTTGAAATTAAACACAATTTTTTAATAAGTGTGTTTTTCAAAATGTGGCGTATATTTATTAGATTTACTTTAATGTATTAAAACAAACCATTAACTATAATATTTTACATATTATCTATGTCTTAAGTATTAGCTCCATAGCTATATATAACGGTTTTTATTGTTAGTGGATGTAATACCTGTTACTTTTATTAACATTTATTAATAATTGATCACACTGTATTTGCATACAGATGGTTCAACATCAAATTCGAGCTCTGCTCTAAAGCATTAATATTTACCTTGTTAATTTTAAGTTTTCTAGTTCTAATAACAACATATGACATTATATACATTAAATTTTAGTATAAGTTATTATTATTATTATGATAATTATTATTGTACCACGTTGAAGTCAGTACTTCAACGGGAAACATTTCCTAAATTAAAGTTTTTTTATTGGAAATTTCCTAAAAGTAATAACAGAGAGTAGAGAATGGGTCCAGCACTTATTTTTTGTTCTCTTCCTTTTATGACAACTCTGTGTATATCTCAAAATAAACATTAACTGTCAAGAGTGGAGATTACGGTTTTGATATATCTATTCAAAGTGAGCTATTAAAGGAGATTTTACGATACATCAGACAATAATATTATTATTATTGTGTATATCTGAAAACGTGTCAGGGAAAATAAAATGGTGTATAAATAATGATTTTTACATATGCGAACTTAAGGAGTATGCCACTGGAATCATACATTTCCAAGAATATAAATTTAGAATTATCGGCGAAGTGAGATACTTTTTACGACATGTTTTTTTTTTATATGTATATACATACACACATTTTCCTTCGAGTTGTTGAAATATGGATTTTTTTATTTTACATTTTCCCCCTTTAAGATGATTCCTTTAAAAAGTGTTTCTTTCCATTTCCATAATGTCGACCTCATGATGTTTAGGACGAAATACATAATTTTAAGTAATATTCTACCTATTTACTGTTGAATTTTGAGAACAATTTAGTAAAAAATACACTAAAAGCCTCTTCTCTTTTTTTTTTCTTGGGTTAATAGCAAAAATGTAATTGATCTTTAAGTAGCTTGTATCTATGTTACTGTGAATGATCGAAAGTGATGGATTTCGAATGTCGACATATACAAGTCAGTAGTGGTGAATGTTATTCAATTAGTAACTGAAGAAATATGAACATGCGTGGTGTCCACCAAGTCAGCTGTTTTCCGTTTCATCGCGCTACCATAGATGTCGCTACTTTTATTTGTAAAAACAACAAAGATCAGGTCAAATTGCGCTGTCAACGCATCCTAGATGGACATAAAGTCAAATATAGATGGCGCTGACATCAAAAATTACAGTTTTCAATAATAGCAATCAAATGGCGGGCGATTGAAAATTTATGGTAGCGGAAAATTCAAAATAAATTTTATTACATATTAGGGTTTAATACATGATCACAACACTGTAATCAAATTGCGTACCATTTACTAGTTTCTTTAGTAATGAGGGATCATTGCTGAGAAAAACAGTATACAATATGATATTTAATTACAATGCTGTAACCACAAAATAACAAGAAAAAAATGACAAATAATTACACTTTAATACTGACATGTAGAAAAGGTACAAAGTACATTTATGATTACTACTTTTGTGATTATTAAAGTTAAAGTACTATTAAGGCTTTTAAAGTATGAAAACTTAAAATGCAACTAACTTAAACGGTCGTCACAATAATTTACATAATTTATTTATTGCATAAGTGGTTTAGATAGCATTTTATCCGCGCAAAGAATGTTAACTTTCTTTATTATTTATTCCACATTGCTAATGTAACACCGTTAGCAACGTGTGTCAACACAAAAGCGATAATCAACAAAATTATAACTAACGTTTAACACCTATGTTTTAGTTAAATTACCAAAACAAAAATAAATTAAAGAACAATAGCATAAACTACCAAAAGTAGAATATTCGACTAACAAACATATTTTTAACAATAATGGAATTGCTGTCGAAAAAGCACAAGTACCTACAAAAAATACTACAAAGCAGGTAATTAAACGTGATAAACAGACAAACAATGGCTTAAGCCCATGTTTACTACCGACATTTACTAAATCTTGTATTAAATAAATGATGAATGATACATAAGATACCTAACAAATTTAGTAGACATCTTATCATCAATACATAACTAAAAGAGTGACAATTTGCGCTTTAAAAATTAAATAATGTTAATTACATGCCTATAGAAGAAAACAAAAAAATTAAAGTTGCAGTAACTAACACCAAATTGATTAATTTATTGTTGTTACGAAACAAATGAGACTTCCAATGATATGGGTACCTTAGGCGCAGTAGGTCGCCTCATGGGATGGATTGTCGGCACTGCATTTCTGTTGAGGCATACAGATTGAAGGTGTGCATTGCAGGTTGCGTTAAACTATAGGCTGCAAAGTTTCTTATTACATATTATACTGGCATCCATTTGCAGTAGCCATGTTCCGCTGCTAAATAATAAAATATAATAATTACATCTGTATACTAACAAATATCAACGATAGTATCAAGGCGCGTTTTCATTATAGGAAACTGCTTAGGAAAATCATTAGGAAAGATCATAAATGCTTCTGTACCAAGAAATTTGAAGTTTGTATTACCTCTGCTAAACATCGATTGATTGCTTGTGAAAAAACCTAATATAGAAACTTAGTAAGTTTTTCGTGTATTTTAAAAGCTTTCTTATACACTTATATTATACTTCTAATAATTATACTATTAATTGCCAATTACTTACTTAATTGTCATTTAAACTTTAATCGGTGCAATTGGGAAACAAAAAAATTGTTGCTTCAACCAGGTGGTGCACTTGGAATCAGAACTACAAAGAAAAAATCTCCGGAGAACCTCCGGGTTATATATCAACTATCAGTGCCGTTAGTTACCTGTTCGCATTCTTGGAAAACAATGCATCGCTCTTGCTTCCTGTCTGTACGCCCCACAAACAATGTACCAGGCTTGATCCATCCTTCGAGTCTAAAAGTGGCTTATGTAAACATAATACAATTATCACATTACCCTTTACATAAGTTACAGTACGATTATATTATAAACACCAACGCTTAGTCTGCTTAAAACCTTGAAGGTTAGATTTTTGATTAAAATTTCTGGCATTCCGACAATGCCGACAGCGTTACAGTAGCGACATCTATGAATGTCTTTTTCCCATCGGAACCATCTGATCTCATTTGTGCAACACAGTAATAATCACATCACGTTGCTATATGATTGTATCCATGAAGCCCAGAGAAATAAACGTTCGTATGAAGAAATATTCAATATAATTTCCAAAACACTTGTTAGAACAGGACATGGGAGAAGAACAACTACAAATTAAGTACAAGTATATTATGAAGCTGTGATGATCTTTCTAAATTTATGCAGACAATGTCAGATAAAGCAAAGTTCTCCTAAAATGGCATTGTCGTAAAACCACACATCCAGGTAGATATCATTGATTTGCATTCCCAAGACGGCGATTTGAAGTTCATAATGGTTTATCAAGACCACCTAACAAAATTTGTTCAGTTACGGTCTTTAAGAACAAAGACTGCCGTAGAAGTTGCGTACTATGTTCTTCAATTTTCTTTTGTCAGTTCAAGTTACATTCAGATAATAGCAGCGAATTTAGTAATCGAGTAATATCTGAACTTTGTTCAATGTGGAAATATGTAAAGATAGTTTATGGAAAATCGCTACACAGCCAAACACAAGGCTCTGTGAAAGGAGCCAACCAAGATACACAAAATATGTTAATTACTTGGATAGATGGCTACGATACAAAAAAGTGGTTGGAAGGTCTACAGTGAAACAGAGAATCAGCTGGAAGAACTTTCCAGCAACGTTATTGAAAATAAAAATTAACTGAAGGAATGCACTAATGAAGCTGAAGAAGATGGAGACCATTCTCATGTGGGAAAAGGTGATGTTGACGGAAATGACAGTAATGGCGGTGAATACATATGTGACAATAATAATAATAATAATTCACTTTATTGCCCAACAGAACATACATATTCCAATTACAGGACAATATGCAAGATAACAAATATATAATGAGTGCTTAAAAATTAAAAAGTGAAAAAGTAGTTGAAAAATGAAAAACATAAAAATATGAAAATAGAAAGAATAGTGACTGCAAATACAATCAGTGCTAAGCAAAGTTATTGAATGTTCGCACCGCAACACCCTTAACTCCACCAATAGTAGAATGAAACAAATCACACTGCGACGAAATGCTATCAAAGTGAGAACACATCACGTAAACAGGGAAATTTAATAATGCATTTGTGCGTGCAAACGGTAAATAGAAGGTGCTGCTGTTCCGAACACCGAAATGCGGAATACGAAAATTAAGCATTGATAGTAATGCGGGAGAGTCAATATAATTCCGCCAAAGCTTAACTACAAATATTAGACTGGCGATAGTTCGTCTAAAATTAAGAGAGATCAAAGTAATACGTGATAAAAGAATATCGTGATCAGTGCCACGTTCCGGATAGTGACCATCCAGACAAAACCATAAGAACTTGGCAAACCGCCGCTGAATCAACTCCAATTCACGCTTGTAGGTAGCATAGTATGGGCTCCAGATGATCGACGCATATTCCAAGCGCGATCTCACAAGGGAGTAGTAAGGGGATTTCAAGGCTACAATATTAGAAAAGGTACCACAGTTGCGAACAATGAAACCAAGCATTTTCCTGGCATTTTTAGTGATATACTCAACATGTTGAGCAAATGTTAGCTTTGAATCAAAAATAACACCCAAGTCCTTAATCAGATCAACACGAGCGAGCTGCACCTGATTCAGGCTATAATCAAAAATCAAGGGAGAAGAAGCTCGAGTGAAAGTAATCGCCTTACACTTGCCAATATTAAGAGGTAAGTTGTTCAAAGAGCACCAGCGAGCTATACTCTCAAGGTCAAACTGAAGTGAACTGCAATCATCAGAAGTCGAGATCTCACGAAACAATTTTAGATCATCAGCATAGAGTAAACTCTGGGACATTAAGCCGTCAGTGATGTCGTTAATAAAAACATTGAAAATTAATGGACCCAGAATAGACCCCTGGGGGACACCCGAGGTAGCAATGTATTCATCTGAGGCGAAACCATTGTAAAACACAAGTTGGCGCCTGTTAGAGAGGTATGACATGAAAAACGAGACCAGGCGCGCACTGAAACCGAAGGAGCTTGGTTTGGAAGGAATGATGGAGTGGTCTATGCGATCAAACGCTTTTGAAAAGTCCGTGTACAAGACGTCTACTTGTTCACGAGAATTTAGAGCCTGAGACAAAGTTTGCACAAATTGGCACAGGTTAGAGACAGTGGAACGCCTTGCAACGAAATCATGCTGAGACGGAGAAAGATATGTATTGATGCAAGGAGAAACTGCTGCGTAGAGACACCGCTCAAAAACCTTAGATAAATTGGACAAAATCGCCACTGGTCGGTAATTTTTTATATCAGAGCAATCATCCGATTTGAATATTGACACAATGCGAGCAAACTTCCAAATCCTTGGAAAGGAAGAGCTCTTCAATGCTCGGTTGAAAATCCTGACCAACGGATACAAAAAAGCAGGAGAACAGTCTATTTTCTATGAAAAGGAGAGCCGCAAGAGAGAAATAAAGTTGGTGATACCGTACGAGTCCAAATTGCAGATTTTGACCGATGCTGTACTGATCCTCAAAATGTGTGTGTGATATGAATATTTCTTCATTGGTAACTTAATAACGAACGTTTATTTCTCTGGGCTTTATGGACACAATCATATAGCAACGTGATGTAATTATTACTGTGATGCACACATGAGTTCAGATGGTTCCGACGGGAAAAAGCCATTCATAGATGTCGCTACTGTAGCGCTGTCGGCATTGTCGGAACGCCAGCAAATTTTAATCAAAAATCTAACCATCAAGGTTTTAAGCGGACTAAGCGTCGGTGTTTATAATATAATCGTACTGTAAGGTCTGTAAAGAGTAATATGATGCCGCGGTTGTTGGCATAGAGGATTCCGATTTTTATTATTAGCAAACAAAAACGATAGGCTCAAGTAACTCTTCACCAAAAATCACTTCAGACATTGTTGAGAGAAGTTACTATCCCTTAAAAATGTGATTAGTTTCCGTATGCAATGTGTACCCAAATAAAAATGTTATTTAATATTATTTAAAAAAAAAATTTAAAAAAAATATATTTATCTTATTTGTCATATGTCTTCAACTGTTCATTTCAAATAAATAAATAATAGAGCTATTCTTGAATTGCATCACCACAAACGTCAACTTCTATTTTCCGATTATCTATAATTGTTCTATTAGCAGTGAGTAATCCTATACGTTTCACGGTTGATGTAACATCATCTTAGTGCAATTGGATTAGCTATGGTAAGTATGTATGTATATATATATATACATATTATCATATTACAGGATAATACATCAAAATAGTGATATGGAAAACAATAATCGACAGCTGTTAAATGTAAATGTGTTAGAGCATCTTACTGATATATAAACTATAAAAATTTCTACGTCAGTTTATATTATTTTGGAGAATGAAAATTTGACAAATATTTTTTTAATGTACTGACAACATGTTTACCTTATGTCCTTGTGTCTGATAAAGGAGTGAATAATATTCTGAAACGTTATATAGCCGAAAAGTATGTTTTATATATGTATGGATAACAATCTCTCCAAAGTTCTGCTTTTATTAAAGCAGTATTATTACTAATATTAATTATTTCGATCTGAATTTGGAAAAATTTGGAGAAATTTCAAAATTCGAACGGGAAGTACACTTTTACTCTTATCGAGTAGCACTTTTTGCAAACATATCTCAAAGTATGCATTCTATAAAGATTTATTGAGAGAATAGAAGTACTTAAAATAAGAATTTGAATACATTTTGTATAGAAAAATTCTTAAAATTCAGACCTGAAGCAACACAGGTTTATTCTTTAAGAAGATAAAATTATTTAAAACTTAGTTTAGATCAATTTTTGTATAATTTGAAACGCGTATACATATATGAAAGTCGTGTGATGGCCACACCTTATTCATTTCAGTTCTTTTACAAAAATACAATCTGAATTTTTATCTTCTGTTCCCATAGCCAACAACAACTGCTCTGTATTTTTTTTTTTTTGTTACAAGAAAATTTTTCCTTTTTTTGCAGAAAATATGTACTCAGAGTAAATACTGCTCAATTGAATACTAGAATAACTTACTAAAAGCATTACTTATTAGCTGTAAATATTTTACTGCTCCTTATATGATATAATTTGCAAAAGTCATGAAAATGTACGGAATATATAAGTGCTTCAGGTTTTCAAAAATTATTGTACTATCGTGTAAAATGGAAGTGTAAGATATTCCAAGCTTACGATAGGTCATCTCAACATCATTCATACTATTTATAAACTACAGATCGATTGCCGTGTCCTTCGATATGATGATTATATCAAAATCTATTCTGTGACTACCAGTGTTGCTGATGTAGCTAACCTTCAACAAAATTTAAATGTACTGGCGGCATTGTGTGAACATTCTGGACTCAATTTGAATGTAGATAAAAAATACCGCACAGTTGCCTAAATACGATTTTGCGCTTCATACAATTCTTCCTCTACTACATTGGCGACAAGAAATTGAAATTGACGAGTAAACCCGAATTTAAAGATAATTGAGTTTCTTTCCACCCATAGGCTATTGCACATTCGAAGCGCCATTCGTGAGGGCCAACGTTATGTGAAAAGTTCCAATATACAAGGTCTGTTGTTTGGCAAAGAAGAACGGGGGCTTTGCCTAGAGACCTTGATTGTGAATCTCTATTAAATATGTTGATAAAGAAAAAGGAAATTTGTACCTCATCTCCTAATGAATAAGTTTTTATAAAACCTACCAGACTAAAGATTCAAATTTTACACGCTTAACATAAATGCTTCGAACTTCTACTCCAGAGCTGTCATAGAGTTTAATGAAACTAACCAATAGTCAAACTTCATTATAATTATAATGTGGGGTTGATTTATATAAACGATTTCTAGTGAGCATATGCTACTCTAGCAATGAAATAATGATAATTTCGTTGCCATGATAGCACAAGCCGACACGATTTTTATAACTGGCTTTACAGTTTTAGTATTTTGCATTGTTTTAAACATAAAAACTGTATAATTAACACAGGGTATCACGTCATATTTTTAAAATATTTTTTTTATCTGTTTTCACTAATATTAACGTAAAAATTAAAATTACAATTAAGTATTGTAAAAAATTCGAGCATGTTCGCGGCTATAACGTGAAGGGCAGCGACAACTACAAAGGATACGACGTCACGCATTGCAGAGAGGAATAGATAATTATAATATATTAGTCATCGCGAAATATACTAAAATGGAAATTTCTGGTTGTTTACGCGGTCTAGCAAAAGACAAACGAAATGTCACTGAATTATCACTTAGTTAAGAAAGTTTTAAACAATGTTCCACAAGTTGTGCTGCGTGCGATTTTGGAGAATGGAAAACCGTGCAAGAGGCTGTAAAAATTCTCCGGACAGTTTTTGTTATGTTTGAGGTATATATTACAAAATCGCAAAAGAAGCCTTTCAGTGAATTAATTCACAAATGTGGAATAATATTTTGCATTCAAAACTAAAAATCAAGACAAAGCATGAGTATAAGATATATGCTGAATTTTGTGTTATGTGATATTAGCTCAGTGGAACAAAAAAAGAATTCTTCTGAAGTCTTGTCTTGTTACATTCGTCGGCAATTGTATCACTTTATGCTGATGATATTAATATTATTCTTTGTTCTGACACTCTAAGGAATTTTGATTGACAGCCTAAATCTTACACTTTCACAAATAAACAATTGGTGAATGATAATAAATTGTTAATTAATCAAGAGAAAACGAAGTGTATTGTGTCGACGGTGTATCGACAGGTCTTACGGATCCCTTCTTTCCCAATATACACAGGACCTTACTCGCCAAAATCCTTGGTCTTTCTATTGATCGAGGCCTTAGGTGTGACATTGAACTGGATGATGTATGTAGTGCATTATTTGGGACATGCTTTGGGCTTCGTAACTTACTTTCAACACACTTGCTCTCAAAGTGTGTTGAAAGTCTACTACCTTTCAAACTTATTTTCTAAGAGGACGTATGGTGTTAGCTTCTGGGGATCCTGTATAGGATGCAATAGAGTATTCTTAATGCAAAAGCTGGCATTTTGCATTGTTTTTGACCTCAATTTCCGTGATTGATCTATAAACTTATTTGCAGGTCATAGACTGCTAACGTTTTATGACACCTATATCTTGGAACTACTATACTTGGTCTATAGATTCAGATCGGAGTTTACTGCTGGTGTCTCTCCTACATATAGAAGAGAAATCTAGACTACATTTTGCCACAAGCTCACAGGACAGCATTTTTTCTGAGAAATATACTATTTATGGAATGCAAACTTTTTAAGAAGCTCCCTTCACAAATCAAACAGTCAATGTGTTTGAAGTTTTTCAGAGGCGATGTAAGACGCCACTTGCTGACAATCAACTGCTACTCTGTAGATAACTATTTAAATTATTGATCTTGTGGATTTGCATACTTCACTATATACAGGCTGTCCCAGAAATAAAAAGACGGAGTAGCAGAAATCGGAAGATAGATTGTGTAAAAACGTACCCTCAAAATATCAAGTCTTTATTCGTGCGCAGGCGGCAGAAAAAAAATAATAAAGAATTAAATTGGCCTTACGCCAACCCTGGACTAAATATCCACCTGCTTCACTTTCACAATCGGTCCTTTTCAGGACCACCATATTAATTGTGTTAAAAAAAAGGAGGAGGAATAGATACTTCATAATAAATATCAAACCATTAATTACTTTAATTTTACACCTGCTAGAAAAAAATAATTACATTCTTGATATTTACTGTAATCTAGAAAAACTACGATTTATTGAATATTCTAAAATAATAATATTCAGGTGTTTCCGACTACAGACACATTAAAGAGCAACAACCTTCCTATTTTAAAAATAAAAACAATCTTTTATTGTCTGCAATAAAGTGGGTCGCCCATCTGGCCACTATGGCACTATGTTTTATACGAATGAGTACGATTTAAAGTTTTTTTTCCCGTTTTATACAAATAAAAGCTTATTCTTCTATGAATGCATGTTCGTTTCTATCTACAAATGCGCATTCTCACGTGTATTCATAAACATACATTCTGTGCCAGGCCCGTAATGTATTTTTTTTATCTAAAAAACAACATAGAAAATTAAATTTTTAATTTCTTCGTTATTGCGGTGTATTTGGGCCTGTTTCTGTTCGGACTTTACATACCTGCTACTCTGTCTTTTTATTTCTGGGACAACCTGTATATCTAATGAGCAAAACATTCTCCAATGTTGAGGAGTTCTTTTGCTTTTATTTATTTCTTTAAGTATTTCTTTCAATTTTCTGCTTCTTCATACTTAGTACTAGTTTACACTTTGCTATTGATGTTTATTTTAAAAAGGCATACATATTTTGCTTACTCAACAAATCTAAAATGTAGTTAGTGTATAAAGACTGTTTTAATTATTATTATTATTATTATTATTATTATTATTATTATTATTATTATTATTATTATTATTATTATTATTATTATTATTATTATTCAATTCTGGCATGGTTTCATCATGTACTTACTCTTGACTTGTTTCTAGCAAATAGTTTTGTTTTTTATAATACTGTATATAGCTTTTGAAATAAAAATGGTGATTATTATTATTATTAAAGGCCAATGGTTTGGCCTGAACCAGTAGATCACGCTACGTAGTATTACATCTTGTAAATCTTGCAAAAATTGAAGGGTTTTCAAAAACGACGAACCACATCTGATTACTCAATCAGATCTGAATGATTTGATACAGGATTTTGGTTTAGACAAAGTAAAATTACAAATTTTGGGATCTCGATTGAAAGAATGAAATCTTTTACATTCCACTACAAGAATCTCTGTATTGAAGACTCGTGACAAAAAGTGACTTCATTTTACAAAGTTGAATGAAATTTCTGTTAATGTAATGATGTAAATAAACTGTTGTATAAAATGTGTATTGAATATAACCCTGCACAATGGCCATTGTTTATCGACTCGTCTCAAAGATGTTTTACTTTAGCATGGTAACTTTAAACCATCAGTTCCATCGGCTTATTCTACAAACACAAAAGAAACGTATGACAGTATGTCAATTATATTAAATCTCATTCAATATTCAAATCATCTTTGGCAAATATGTGATGACCTTAAGGTTATTTCTTATTAAATAATTGATTGAAGACGGAGATACGTGTTGAAACTCCATAATTTACAAGTAAAAAATTGAAATAAATGATGAATATTATAATTTATAATATATTATAGTATTCATGATGAAACCCTAGTATGGTGAAACAATTGTAGTGAAGTGAATAAATAAACTGTTTTGAACACAATTTGAATTTATTTCAATTTTTTACTTATTTCTTATTACTCGGACTGCATGGAAGGATTACCAAATATTGTTGTTTTTTGTGTCTGTGGGATAGCCGAGCAGTTCAGCAGCATTACCAAATAAAAGAATGGTGTTAATTTGGTAATTATACCTTCTCTACACATTAAATTAGAATTGATGAAACAGTTTGTCAAAGCATTATAAAAAGAAGGCAACTGTTTTAAATACTTAAGGGACAAGTTTCCAGAGCTGTCTGAAGCGAAAGTTCGCGAAGGAATATTTGTGAGTTCACAAGCTAGGAAGATGTTCAAAGCAGAAAATTTTGAACGTACCATGAATGATTTAAAGCTGGCAGCATGGGCTTCTTTTAAAAATGTCTGCAAATATTTTCTGGAAAATCAAAAGGGTAAAGATCCAAGATATCGTTGGTAATTTGCTAGACGACTATAAAAATTTAGGGTACCAAATGTCGCTCAAAGTTCAGTTTTGGATATTTATTTGGATTTCGTTCCTGCTAATTTAGAAAAGGCGACTGACGAACAGAGGAAAGGCTCCATCAAGAGATTACAGAAATGGAGAAACGATATCAAGGTAGCTGAGATCCCATCATGATGGGAGATTTTTGCTGGTTTCTCATTAAAGAAGACAACAAGCAACATAAAAGGAAGAAATAATTCTATTTATGCAAAACTTTGTTATATCACCAATTTTCCTTTGTGAGCAGCTAAGTGTTTTTGTATTCTTGATACTAATTAAACATTCAAGTACTTGTTATGTCAAGATTTTTGTACTTATATATTTCTTTTCATAACTTCTGTATAACAAATTTTCTAAATACAATATTATTGTTTATCTACTAGCGGAGTATGATTATAACTCTAAAACTAGACGTTGTAATGGTACAAGCGTTACAATGCAATTAAAATGCCAAAACTGCCCCAAAGTTGAGCGACATAATGTAATGGAACCACCTTTATATTGTAATTAAAATGTTGTTTAATTTCCCAGCTCAGCGTAGATTATCTCAGGGCGATTCGGATTAATAAGGAATGCTTAATTAAAAAGGTTCCTAAACATTAATTAGCTTCGATAAAAAGAAAAATACCTACCATTGTAAACTTTAAATGATACTTATATTCAAAATCAATGAATCATATCTCTATTTTTACAAACAACAATAGAAATAAAACATATTTAAAAGACAATGTTAATACACTTTTCCAATTAATAAATGGACACAAATCTTTATGTATATTACTCGATATGGTCAAACGTAAACAACAGATGCAAGAATTTATTATGTATGCTGCTTACACGTTTTCTGTATGATTATATAAATACACAACGATGCTAAGACAGATCAAGTTACATTATACTTTAGAGTACGGAGATGATATTTATTTAAAAACTTTATTTATTATGTTCGTCTCTATTTAAAATTTATTTCATAATCTTTGACTCTTTATTGTCAACAATACCTTCATTTACAATAATCTTTTAAAAATACCTTATAATAAAGTTTCTTTTTTCAGCTTCTTTCTTCTCTCTTCGGCGCTGTTTATCCCCAGCGAAATTTTCTTTCTTTTACGTTGTATTCAACGGAATTTCCTTGGTGGTCACGACCCAGGCGGGACGTATCTGCTTACTCTACCAAAGGAGCACAATATATTTTTTTACGACGATACAACACTTTGCACATTTACTATGTATGTGCCACTTTAATCATTTTTTACTATATTTCAAATAACGCTTATGATTGTTACCTAACTCACTATAGGAGTTTATGTATACTTGGAGTCTAACTTGCAACTCTTTCTGGCTTGCGACTCTTTTTCCAGGCACTTCGCCTGTCGACGACTTCAAGGGAAGTCCGCTGGTCGACTCCTTTCTTTTGAATGCGTATTTTCTTTTTATACGAGAATGTCTGGGGTTCCCCGCTTTCCACAAAGTCCAAAAGTTCCCACTCATACTTATAAACACATACACGTTTAGTTAGCCGTAGGATTGTATATTGCTACTGCAGCGTTAAGTTTATTAATGTTCACATAAACTTTCGGCGACACATAAACATATACAAAACCTATGACTGATATCTACTTAATAATACAATAACATATTCATTGATTTTAAATATTATTTCTCTTCAAAGTATCAATAACAAAATATACTTAATTAAATCCTTAAAAAATAAAAATTACAGAATTAATAAAATGAAATGGTATGTACCATTACAACGTGGTGGGAAGGTTTGGTTTTTGGTTATGCCTTCAGTTATAAACTGTAAGAACTGTACACTCATTTTTATAAGTTATAAGAAAAAAATTAAAATTTTCGGTTAGTGTAGTTATTATGTGACTCTTTAATAAGAAGATCTTAATTAATTTGCTTTTACAAACACAACGAAAACGAATATATATATAATAATTGTTAGGGAAGATGGTAGGCTCCTACAAAGTATAATATCCGAAAACCGGCAACTGTTCGTAAGGATTAGTGGGGCATGATTTTAGTAAACCGAAGATGCGAAAGCAAATCCCGTTTTAATATTGCATTAAACATTCCCATATTAAAGTTAAACCGTATTTAAACATAGTAAGTCACGCCACACAAATAACGCCGCACAATATTTACCGAAACGAAATAGATGTCACCCCCGGAACTTGAGCGATGAAATATTTAAATATTGACAGACAATTTATTTTAACGTGTCCATAGTATCGCCGCTACTGTTTTCCACGAAACAAATCAGATCACGACATGTCATGAAATGAATATTTATGCAACAAAAGCCCGTTCCCTTTCACTTTTTCAATAAATAATTTATCACACAATGCGGATGCGTTTAATATAGATTCGACAAAAAAACATATTCATGAAATAGGGAGAAAACGTGTTCCTATTGTGTTCTGAACTATGTCAGCTTTTAGACTGTTCAAATATTATAGATTGCGTGGTCGTATTGTTAGCTATTCAGTATGATATTTCTATTATTACTGCTTAGATATTCAGTTTATCTATTAGGTGAAAATAATGCCTAATAAGAAATTTACTTCCAATTTGTTTAACGCATATAATATAAATTCTGGGACATTTTCATAAAGTAATCTAGGGTTAAGCAGTTTATCTTATGTTTAGATAGAAGTATGAAGAGTAGAGAAATCTATTTTGTCTCGCGGACTTTCTTATACATTTGTTCAAGCACGGTAATTAACAGTTGAGGAACAGAATTTCTCTATGCATTTTGTCCATAATTTGAAATTTTTGGACAAAGGTGGCGTAGCAATTTGTGAATGGCGAGATACAATCTTAGGTGGAAAAAACAATCTAACTGCACGTTATACCATTTAAAATAAATCGGGAGAAACGCTTGGACATTCTATGTGCAGTATGTCCAACGTTGAAAGATAAACTAACATCATTTTGTCCTTTGAATGTGGGCTAACTGCAATTTGGTTGTCATGAGTAGCCAAGTTGTGTTGATACTGTTACCTTATTTTTATTTAAAGTAATAACTAAGAGCACAGCAAATGTAATTACTGAAAGGGAGCATGTGGTTGGCGATGATGACCGCGGTAGTAGGAAACGGAAAAGAAATTCTACGGCAAAAAATCGTAAAAGTGGAGTCAGTTGGATATTAGTTACCTAATTAAAACTAGTGAAGCTAGTATTACTCAAAACGGTAAAGCAAAATTTTGAGGTGTAACAATCGATGCAAGTTATAACTGGGAGAGCCATATTGACAGCCTATGCAAGAGGCTGGGATCGGTGTGTTTTGCATTAAAACAATTGAAGCTGTCAGTAAATATAGATGGTATAAGAAAGTACTACTATGCAAATTTCATTCTCTAACTGTACGATACGCTACATTAGCATGGGGTTCCTCAAGTAAGAATCAGATGGTCTTCAGATTACAAAAAATTTGGTGTAACCACCACACGACTTTCTTATACGTATGAGCGTTTCAAATTATAGGTTTTTATATACACAAAATATTCAAAATTTTATTCTAAATACTTCTATTCTCTTAATAAATTCAATAGAATGCTACTCGCTAAGAGTAAAATTGTTACTGTCGGTTCAAATTTGTACATTTCTTGTATACAAAAAATTTTGCACATCCAGCTCTAAATACTTTTGTACTCCTGATAAATATATATAGAATGCATAATTTACTATATATTTGCAAAAAATCGCTATTCGATAAGAGTAAAAGTGTTACTTCCGGTCCGAATTTTAAATTTTTTTTTTTATACAAAAGGTGTTGAAAATTAAGTTGTAAATACTTTTATATTCGTAACTTACCTGTCTAAAAAACATGACTTGCGATATATTCGCAAAAAACTGATTTACGATAAAAGTAAAAGTCCCGCTTCCGATAGGAATTTTGAAACACTTTTTTAATAAATTTCTTTTCAAATTTACTTTTTTGTACATTTGAAGTCTTCATAAATTTGTTTAAACGTACTAGTTGACGAAATATTGGCAAAATTCGATTTTCTTACTGAAGAAAACAGCTACTTCCGGACTACCGATTTTACTGAAAATCTAATCAGATCTCACGAGAGAGATTATACTTGTAAATACAAAATTTGAAATTGATATCTATAGCTATTTGGCCGCTATCATGGTCACACAACAGTGACAAAGAGAGAGAGAGAGGGAGAGAGAGAGAGAGAACTTCTTTAAAAACAAGTTTTTCGGTATCAAAATGTGGACATCTGGAAAAATCTCGTGGTCGAATATTTTCCTCATCACAATACTTCCTTATACTACGTATAAGAAAGTAAAAAGAGCAATTCTGAACATGGAGGGTGTAAGTGCGGGGACGTCATGTAGGGATTACTACACTAGGTTAATTATCATGGCGGTTCCCTGTATTTTTGTTTACCAAATATTAACTTACGCCAGGCAAAATCTAATCCAATTTTTAAAAGTTGGTGATCACCATGAATATACTACGAGGCGGGGTGATGCTTTGGAGGTGCTCAGACACAGATTGTCGATTTATAGGAAAAGCCCACAGTATTTGATGATAACTGCATACAACAAAATCTCTAAAAATTTAAAAAGTCTACTGTTGGGAAAATTCAAAGTAGAGGTAAAAAAGTTACTGATTACCAGATGCTATTATTCTTTTAGTGATTTTGAAAATTACAGGTAGATATTAGATTTGCATATCCTAATTGTTTGTTTGTTATTGTTGTATTTTTTGGTATTAGTTAGTTGCTTATACTTATGTTATATTTGTATTGTTTGATTTTTGTATTTACATTTGTGTTGACTTGTTTTATACCATTTTTATGGTCAAATAAACGAATAATAATATATTATGTAATGAGTATTTAATGATAGCTATTAAGATACGAGAAGAAGAAAATTACAATGTAATGAATACGAGTGTCTTAATAGCCATTAAATGTGAGTTGCATACACTATTTTACGACCCCAGAATAAAACATTATTTTTTGAACATTTCATTTCATAAATTGAGCGTAAAATTTTCCGTACATCTTTGCGAATTTAGCTGGTAATAAATTGTTCGTTGCTACAAATGCTTCTTCCATAATTTCTGGTGGAGTCAAATTTTACATTTCACTGTCAATATCCCTCATTTATACCGTTTATATTTTCAGAAAAGCACAAATTTTAACTACTTACAAGTAAATTGCAGAGAACTGTCACGTTTAATTAATTTTTATATCTGTCAGATATGCAGTCGACATATTGACTATTGATTGAATATTGGAATGTAGCATTCCTATTGGATATAAACTTGTATCTTAATGAAAAATCTGTGTTCCTATAGAACATAAACTTGTATCTTAATGGACATCATTAAAGTACAGGTTCGGCGTATCTAATAATACAATTAAAGTAATTCTTAAAAATTCTTCCACTCTAGTCAATAATATTTTTTTAATTTAATGCTCGTACAAGAAATATTGTAAAAACCACTTGCGTGAAGACATCTTCTACGCATTCGCGCAATTAAGCACTCGCTTCCATCGGTCGCTCGTTCTTTTAAAATGCGCTCATGCGGGAACATAGTTTCCCGCACTTGGTTCTTAAGTAACTATTGTGTATGATTCGCGTTTGTTACAAAGTATAAATATATACATCAATCTGGGAATTAAAATAATTTTAAAAATTCCTAAACATTGTGTCCTACTTTTCTTTTTACTAGTATTTATTTTATCAACCATTTCTGTCTTACAAATTGTTGTAAGCGGTACTAGCTTTACTTCAAAAATTACTTCACAAATTTAAAAACCTTCCCCAACTACTTAATTGAGTTTTAGGTAGTGGGTCCATGTAAGTACACGTATAGAAAAAGAAAAAAAAAACCTTTGAAACAAAGAACATTGCAGATTTGCTCAACTCATGACCTGATTTGTATTCTGCGCGGTGGATTGACATACGGGTTGAATTGTTTGTTCGATTTTAAACCACCGAGAAATGAACGGACAAATGGTACCTCACTGTAAAGGAACGTATGTTCATAGATGTCCACATATGGGGTATATTTCTGCACAGTTAATGTGAGCAAAATTAATTAAGTATTAAACTGGAGCGCAATTATTCTAGGAAAAAATCACAAAATGGGAAATATTGTATATTTTGTCGTAATGTATTTGCCATTGTTGATGGTATTTTCTGCTTATGCTTTTTTTAACAATAGCAGAATTGTTTTATGAGCTTATATTACTTAGTAAAGTATTCCATAGTACAAATATATAAGGTATGCCCATTAGAATTTAAAAATGCGTCAAGTTCGTGTATCTCCAAGACACGTCATAATTCAACACAATTATAAACATTTCTTTACTCTTTTTTATAGAATTTTTTGATAGTAAAATACGTGAAACTTACTATAATATCAGAAACACGTCATCACAATCTGCGCCTGGGCATACCTATTTTATTTAATAAATTATAAAACTAACTTAATTCAGTTAGGAATACATGTTATATGATTCAGTGACAATCATTGGTGCCGGTGACAAGTAGCATGTGTGATAACCGAGGTTTAAGACAACTAGCTATTCATGGTAGAGAAAATTTAAGATATTTTAAAAAGTTAGCCTCATAAGATACTAGGGTGAATTCGATTGTTAATATCATTTGATTATAATCTCAAGGCATAGTATTTATTAATAACGATAAGCAATGCATCATCATTCATAATTATTTATAATTTTCCAAGCGCTATTTGCGACGCTTGTATTTTAACCTCAAATAAAAACACGTGCTAATTGTACATTCGACATTTAGCCTTTAAAGGAAATCCTTTTAAAGGGAATCTTTTTAAAAGAAAGGGAAATTGCTAGTAGCAACTTATATGTAACCAGCAAACAAACAACTAGATTAAGGATAAATTAAGGAACGAGCTTCTTTAAAATAATGTGGCCAAACTGTTAGGCAGAGAATGCAGACACTTGGTTTTACTATCAAGTGAGCGACAACATCTATACGTGTGGCAAGCTGTAAGACGTATATGTATAATATCACGAGATACAAGACAACTGCATGTGCAATATGCTAGTGAACGAGAAGTATCGTAACCTGAATACATGTATAAAGCCCTACTTTAAATTGTGCAGGAATACTAACTTATCCAGTATAGGCTGCAGGTGTGCTACAGTATCAAGAAGACGGACAGGCAACGATCTACATATTTCAACGGGACATTCACCTATGCAAATGTTATAAGAAAAGTAATTCTAACTGTAGTCTGTGTGCGAATGCAAAGGCTCCAAAATAATTATTATAACTATTAACATCTTTTACCTTTGTTGTATACAAATGGCATTGTTGTTCTTCGGAGGCATTATAGTTCATTGTATTTGTGTGTTGAATGCAAAGGCTGCAGAATAATTTGACTATTAGCATCTCTTAGCTTTGTTGTATACAAGGACATTGTTGTTATTTGGAGGCATTGCTGTTTATTATATGTGTATTAATTGATAGGCACATTATACCACCTTATGTAGATTACCTATAAGAGTCAATAGTGAAATCTTTTGCAACGACTAACGAGTTACAGGGACAACGTTTTTGATTATCGCTTTAAATATTAAGCGAGTTCAATTACACATTGAAGTGACGTCCCTACTGGACCCAAACATCTAGCCAATGATCTAAGGGGGTTACAAGTGTATTTGGGTCTTGTATATGAACTACTTAAAATATATGTTTCTAGATAGTATTATAGGTTATACACGGTATCGCTTCACAGCTATTGCGGCAACTAAAATACGGGACTGCCTATCTGGCGCATATGACTTACATAAATTCAAACATCAAGTAGGTCGAATACTTTCATACAAAATTTCATCCAAATAATTATTGATTATATTAATTAATACAAATATTGTTAATTGACGTGCGTGTAATATCAATAGAAATATTTCACTGCGCTGGTGTGCTATGCAAGAAGGTAAGGCAACTTTACAATCAATGTCTGGGGGCACGACATGCGCCAAGCCATGTTTCTCCAACAAATTTGCAACAAGAAATGTCGGCATTGTGCAATATTTACCTTTATCTCCTTGGCTGTTTGAAGTGTATGGCAGAGTTTTTTCGTACGATTTAAGATTACTAATAAAAATCAGTATTCCAAATTTATCATGTGCAAGAGTTTACAAGATACGAGAATCCAAAACAATTCATGGGTATTCCCTGAATGACTGGTACATAAATTATCATAAATTTAACTTGCCAGTAAGCTAGAGGTTTAAAATGTTGTACATAGATACTGTCTGATGTTCTAGTTAAGAGAAAAGCATCGAAAATGAGTAAAAATCCAATTTGTATGATAAATATCCATATCCTTCTTATCTACTACTTGCCAATGATGTGGCACGCAAAGTACGAAAAAGTGGCAGAACAAGGACAAAGCGCAGCAGTGAGCAGAAAGGAGGCGACCTACCGAAGGAGGAGATCAAAATTTCCGGAGTATATGTCCAGCCGGCACGGAGTGTGTATGTATACTTAGCAATTGAATTTTTTTTCCACTCACCTCTAATACTTTCCCTTGCAGCATTTTTCGAATTTCGCGGGCGTTTTAAATTTGAAATAATATATAAAGATGTACTCGCTGATATTTCCCTGCAAAATTTGTAAATAGAAATGTCATTTGATCAATAAACATTTCTACATCTATTTTTTGACCACACTTCTGCTAGGTTAAGCGGTTTGTCTAGTAACTTCGCGATAAAATGTAAAGTAGCCTACCCGTAGGGTGTGGTGGGGCATATTGGGACATTTCAAATTTGCCTCCTTAACGCTTACTAATATTCTTGCTGTAGCGGTACGGTACTGCGTAGTCACTGATAATCTAGTTGTACAAGAAAGCGTTGAAAGATGTGCATGGTAAAATTTTATCGGTTATTAAAGAAACATTGAGTCTAAAGTAAGGAAACTGATATTATACACCTAAAGTCGTAACTTGTACAATTACTGCATGCTGCTCTTTATGATTCTCTGTATAAATGTAGGATAGCTGAGCTTAGGTTTACCAGGTGAATAGAAAACCCACGTACAAAACAGAAAAAAAAACTGCCTTAATGTTTACTTTACATGCCATGCCGATGTCGTTTGGTGCAGATTGGGAAAAATACGTGGGGCATTTTAGGATAGGGTCCCAACCCGCCCCATTAGTATTAACGATCGGAATTGCAAATATATATTAATGAGCAAATGCTTTGATTAAGTTGTAATTATTCTAATGACGCTCAATATAAATAAATGCTTTCCGAAAATAGGGTGTTTGGCCCATTAATTCACTTGTTTTTAATGACACAGATTTTATTTTTGTTTTGCCCCAAAAAGAAGACTTAAATGATTGTTCACATTCCCAATTCAGTAGCGAAGTAGTCAAACCAACTACTTCTTGTGATTTCCCCGAAGTTTAATATTATAAGCGACATCACTGTAGTTGCTACGAAAGAAGAAGCCGATAATGTTACGAGATTTATTGAATCGCTAGTTAATCTATTGTAGTTATACATAATTTTAGTTAAAGTTACTCTGCAAAACGGACAGTTTCTCAGCCCAAAAGATATAAAACCGGATCAAAGCCTTTCAACAAAGCCAACAAAGAAGTTTCTCAAGCAAGGTCGGTCAAGAATTTACAGGAGCAAACCTGAAAAAATGAAACAGCTAGAAACACATAGAAGAGTGGAGAAAAATTAATGAGAGTACAGCGAAATGTTGACAGGAAATAACAACGTAGATTGCAGCGAGAAGAAACTAACAAAAGAAAATAAAAACTTAAAAACGTATGCAGATTTATTCAAGGGAGTAAATAAACGCTTCATTGTAAAGCCTAAGCCTCATTTAAAATTCGAAAAATAAACTTGTATTTTGAAATATTTTTCATTTCGGTTATTTGTATTAGAATTTATTTCATAAATAAATTAAGAAAAAAGAAAGTCATCGCTTTCAATGTGTCTCAAGATTGGGACAGTTTGTTGCAAAGTACCCCATAGTGACCCCAAACTGCTCCAATGTGGGACACATTGAAAAAATGACCTACCTGGTTTTACTAATTATTTCTGTTAAAATAATTTATATGTTCCTGCTTTTGATTATAAAATAGATTTCTCAGCAAATATTGCTATCTATTCCGAGGTATAAAAGTTTAAAACATTTTTTACGAGCAAACTATAAATCATCTCAAATAAGTGTACCAAAATACCCCACCCTACCTTATTCTATTCGATGGCCTTCGTAGTCAATTTAAAACAGCCGCAAAATTCGAAAAATGCCTCAAGGGTTCTTGATCTTGATTAGAATTTGGTTGTTGCTTATTTCAATATTTAGTTTATTCTCATAGTTTTGATATCATTAATAACAACTTTAATTATTTTACATCTTTTTATTTAGTGATGTAGTTGTTTATTCTATGTATATACTTACAGGTTATAATATATACTTACAACAACTATTTCTCTTTAGTCATATATCTGTTTGTACTTTCTGTATTTGTATAGAGAATTAACTGAAGTTAAAGTTACATGTCAAAGACTTCTCTGAGGCATGTGTATTATATTATTTTAAGAAATAACTGAAATATATTAACTATGTCAAGTAACTGGCTCCTACACGTTACTCGCATTGTTCTCATAAGCATAGAAAATTTTGTGTAAATTGATAAACCTCCGGATCAAACTTGGCAAGTTTTCATTAATGATATAAACAGTATTGAAACCTCCGAAAACTTGCAAGTTTGATCTAGAGGTTAATCAATTCATTCAAACTTTTCTGTGCTTACTAAGGCCATACAAGTAACCTGCAGGCAAGTAACTTGAATACACTTAATAGTTTCAGTTTTAGTTATTTTTTAAGATAATATCGCTGGTGTGTGTGCGAAGGGGTATATGTCGAATTTTGTGAAAATCGCGTTAAGTCTGCGGTGTGCCTAGAAACAAGCCAAACAGTTACTGTGCAGAAGAGGATAAGTTTAGAGCGAATGCTGGTGTCTCATTTATTTTGCACATAAAGGTATATATTGGTGGTATTTTGTGGAAAGGGATTTAGGTGCACTTATACCCAAATACATTTATTTTCTGTTAAGTGTATTTAGTTACATGTTGACTTATAACTCTTTTCACAAGACTCAACTCTACTTATATCTTTCTGCACTGTTTATAAACATAACCTCTCTTCACATGCGACAACGTTCGGTAGTAACAGTTAACAGTGATAAAATGCGAAATTCTAGATCTTTTAACTTAATTCAGATGTGTATCCAGACCAAATGTGAATGTGAGTAACATGTTATAACCCGAAATACAAGTTTTTCCAGTTTTGTTACTAATTTAAATATGATAATTTGTTATACATGTTCGGAGAACGTAGACGTCCAAAGCACCAGCCAAAGTAAGGAATCCAAAATATACAGGCAATTCATTATTTTTGATTTAAATTAGCTTCCAGTCCAGCTCCATCTCTGTTTCCACCCGACGTTTTTTCATTTAACGTCCATTCCATCTCGGGTGCACCCAGTCTTCAGTTTCTCGTAAAAACCCCATTTTATTTGATTCAGATGACAGTGTCACTGATCCTCATTACAATCCATTGCCGGATATACATAATGCGTCATCTAGTGAAGATGATCAGACGAATGCGTATGGAACAAAATCACAAAGCGATGTAAGTAGGAAAAAATAATTAAGTACATTTTCATGTTAAAAGTAATGGTTATATTTACATCGCAGGTTGTTCTAAACAATGCTTATGTCAAGAAGCCTATATCCATTAGAAAAAAAAGGACGAAAAACAATAAAAGGAGACACAAGAATCGTGCATCTAAACAGAAGAACCAAAAGAAATTTAGGAGAGAGTTACAAGACTGCGAAAGGTAAAGAAGTTCCTTCGCGCGAGTGTTAAGTATTATCTAATTGTAGAATGCAATGTCAACGAAACTTTAGCACTGCTGTTAGAAACGCAATATGTAAGGAATATTGGGCAATGGAAAGTCATAATAAAAGGGACGCCGGTCAGTTCGACCACGGGTACCTGGATAATCTTTCACTCAAAAATGGTTGCGTTAATCCCACCCTTCAGTTCGACCACGTAAGGGATGGTCATTGAAGGTGTATATAGCTTTTAAAAATGGATATTACATACCGGTAGTTTTTTGTTTGTTACCTGACAAAGCAGCTAAAACATATGTATAATTATTTAAAAATATTGTAAAAAAATGTGAATTTGAGGGATTGCAGTTTAGACCTTAAAACATTGTACTTGATTTCGAAAAAGCAATTCACAGTGCATATTCAGTGATCTGGCCAGAAGCAAAAATTACTGGTTGTAGATTTCATCTTTGTCAGGCCTGGTATAGAAAGGTACAAAATTTAGGCTTAACCACAGAGTATACAACGACAAAAATTCCGATATTGGTGCATTTCTGAGATTGTTCTTTGGAATACATTTTTTAGAACCTGCAGAAGTAGGTGATTTCTTTTCGGGGGAAATATACTCTGCGATTCTTATGGATGACAGAGTTATAAAATTCTGTGACTACATTGTAAACAATTATATAGATGAAAATTCATCTTTTCCGCCATATATGCGGGCTTCTACAACTGACAGTCTGCATCGAACAACAAATTCATGCGAATCTTTCCATAATAAATTTAACAATAATTTCTATTCAGCACATCCGAATATTTTCTCATGTGTAGATTTCTTGCTCAATTTTCAGGCAGAAACTTATATTAAAATAAATTCTGCTAAACACAATATTAAAAACCATAGGTGTCATATTAGAAAAAAACAAGTTTTTATCAAAATGATGATAGAAGAATATATGTTAGGTAGGTTAAGCAAATTAGAATTTGTAAAAAGTTTGTTGTTGCATTATTTACCTTAAATTAATTTTTGTACATATTTTGATACCATATACTTATATTTTGATTATACTATATACTTATATTGACGAACTATAAAATGTGATTTTCCTGTGATTCCTTTGTAAAATAAAATTTTATATTTTAAAAGACTGATTTTTATTTTCCAATATGTGTATGAAAATTGTCGCATCCGTTACCTATAGTTACATTATCATTTGAAAGTTTAGTTACCTAATGTACGGTTAATCCTTTCCTCGCAAGGTCGTGGTCGAACTATAGGGTCGGATTAAGGTCAGGTCATTAGCGTGGTCGAACTGACGGACTCCGAATAAAAGAGTGCAGTATCTTACCAGTCTTATAAATTCGACCGAAAAAGAGGTATCTAAGATAAAAATACCTGATGCGTCAAACAAAAGAATCGTTCTCTTACTTATAAATACCATTTAAGAGAAGATGTAAATATGGTATATATTTGTAAAAACGTTTTTAAAGACATTCAATGAAAGCAACGAATTTATCAAAAATGTACTTTAAAAAAAGTCAATCCGCTTCAGGTATTACACAAGATGATAACACACAAAGTATCAGAAGAAGTAAAAGAAGCAGCGAAACAACATATTTTATCTTTACCGGCTTACGAAAGTCATTACTGCAGAAAAGACACAACAAAAAAATATCTTCTCCAACACACTTGCTAAAATTTATGACGAATACGTTCCACAAGAAACTGCAAACATACCTATAAGCAGAAAACTTTATGAAGACATGTTCCAGTCTTTAAAAATATCTATTAAGAAGCCAAAGAAAAACACCTGCCAGTACTGTGATAAAGTGAATATGCAAATCCAGAATTCGAGGACGATAAAGAACCTCTTCGAAGGGAGTTAGAAAGTCATCAGAATGAAGCAGATTACGCATACAAATCCAAAGGTAATGGACAAATACATTTGTAAAAACGACCCAACTAAAAGAATATATACTTTTGATTTACAACAGTGCTCAGTGGAATAGATGTGCACAACTCCTGAGTTGTGCACATCTATTCCATTTTATAAAAGGCAGTTATGGACTTTTAATCTAACTATACATGACTGCATATCTAACCAAGCTTATTGTCATATGTGGCATGAAGGTACGAGCGGAAGAGGAGCTAATCACGTAGGTTCTTGTTTATACAAACTTATTCTTGGTCTCCCTGAAGGGGTTAGCCATGTCATCTTATACTCTGATACTTGTGGGGGCCAAAATAAGAACTCTCACATTGTCGCGATGTTCTTAACATTATTACAAAATTCTGATTCTTTAGAAGTTATTGATCATAAATTTCTCGTCGCTGGTCACACGCATATGGAGTGCGACAGTGACCATGCCCTTATAGAAAGAACGAGAAAAAAATGCGGTACTCCAATTGATCATCCACATGACTGGATGCAGTTAATTCGACAAACTGGAAAAAGTCATCCCTTTATTATGGTAGAAATGAAAATGTCAGATTTTTATGAATATGCAATACCTATAGCAAAAAAGAAGAAAGATAATTTATTGGAATTGTTGCCATACATAAGTGATGTATTCCATGATTTCTGCAAAAATTTATTTAGCGACCTTATAAACGACGTATATCCAGATGCTAATGATGACGAAAATGAGTCAATGAGTATTTCAAAAGAGTTTATGGAGATAAATTGATTTGTGCAAAAAGACATAAGTAATCAATTTTTTGTTAAGTTGAACGGATCCGTTTTCGAGGTCGAAATAAACAACCCGTGCAAATGTTTTAAAACTGTCTGTATATTTTCACACTTAAAACTAATCACAATATAAAAATATAGAATAAATGTAACGCACTTAAAACTACTACGAATAAATTAATACACGTATTTATATCTATCACTACTATTTATGTCTGTAATATGTATGTAATAAATATTGCACCGCTCAGTTATGTATGTTTATTTGAACTGCACGACTACTATTCAATGAATGAATTCCTTAGCCCACTGGCTGCATTTATATGTGCAGACAAAAGGTCTAGAGATACACCAGCATATTTTGGCTCTCTTCAACCATATTCCAGAGATGTGGCTGACGCAGTACATGAGTGCAGTTGATTTACGACTTGTTTACCGGTACGTTTTTTTTGACGTCGCCCGGAGGACTGGTTCTTTTTGTGGGATAATTTCGTTAGAATAGAATAAAATTTATGTTTAAATACTTCTCAGTAAATGATAACCATAGCCCTAGAATGAATATTAAAAAGAAAATTGAAAATAAAAATTATCACACTCGAAATTTGTCATGAGTTAAAATCTTACATAATCTATAATTGACCAAAAGTAACATATATCCCTTTGGACGCGCACCAGCGATATAACATACATGCCTGTCAGAAGTTCAATTTCTTTTCTTTACATGTATGTTTTTGGAGAGATAGCACAATACGTCAAGACAAGATTTAGTAAGTTAAAACCAAATTACTTTTTTCTAATATATATGATCATCAATACTATTTCATGCAAATAGTTATTGTGTAATTACAAAATTTGAAATATTAGTCTTAATGATCCCTCTTCATGGAATTAATTTGATATATAATAATAACAGAAGTGCTACTTAATATGAAAAATATTTTGAATATTATAATCTTTCTAGTTAACCTTAATTAACATATTATATAATACAATGCGATTCAGTCTCGCATCTTATTTCAGATGTGCGGAAACGTTTTACCATAAAGCCACGCAGGAGATATATACATATCTTTTAAACAATTAAGGTAATAAAATCACATTAATGGTAGAATGTTTAAGTAGATACAATAATTCTAAAATAATTTTTATATTCAATAGTCAACTATTTTAAATAAACAAAAGACAATCGTAATACTGCGACAAAATGCCTTGACACAAATTTTGGTTTCGATGTATAGAAATTAAAAAAGGCGTAGTATTTAGAAAAATATACATATATGACACCTGGAACGTACGAAATTAATTAAAATATTATGGGAACGCATTTTAACGAAAAGTTAAAAAAAATAATAATGTAATTTAAAGAATCTTGAAATAATCAACAATTTTTGTAAATAAATGAAAATTTATATCTAGATGTATTTCAGGAAAGCTTTATTTTTTATGTTTTTTTAGCGTCATGTAAAAAAAAGCTGGAGGTTAGTGAATGAATCCCATGATAAATACCACAAATAGAACGAGTTCTTAATCGTAAAATAATTTACAATACTGTGGAACATATATACTCCCTACACTACGTTCAAAAAGCAACTGAGGAGTGGAGGTAATATTGCGCGAACGTGCGCAATCGTAATAGATTTGAAACTTTGCAGTAGGATGGATGATCAGATTCGCGCCAGAGATGGTACTGTTAGAATGAATACGTTAAGAATACGTAAAAAATGCCTATTTCCCGCTTGTTAACTACCAAGTTGAATACAATATACTTAAGACAAAGGAAACTGATGATAACAAAAAAGAGATACCTAGGTGCTCAACTGTAAACAAGTGGAATTCATTCATTCATCACAAAAGTTATAAATACAGTATGGCTATTAATTTATAATACTGAAACTTTCAAACTTAATTCATTTCAAATAATATGTAATAATACATTAACATTTAAGTATTAGCGTTGCGAATAACATATACAAAGTGCCCTCCATTGAACGCACGTTCGTATCGTTCTTGATAATATTTATGACCATATCTGAAAATAGAGGCTCTTGCATCTGTCGTATCGCTTCTGTAATTTTCTCTGTTAACTGTTGTATTGTAGACGGAAGGTTATCTCGGAAACCCAAGTTTCAGCCCATTACATTAAGTTGTTACAATATCATCTGAAGAGTCCTCCTGTTCATATTCAATTTTGCAGAAGTTCTCCGTTGACTAAGACGTGGTGAGTCGATAATTTGATTGAATACTCGTTCGTGATTTTCGTTTGTATCAACCGTTTTTCTTCATCCAGCTCTACCTTTCCCTAGGTGTAGCACACTTCCAGTTCTTCTGAATTTCGTCATAATGTTCAGTAAAATAGCAATACTTGGTGCTTGTTTATTGAAATGTTCTGAAAATTGATCGCGGACGAATTTAATGCTTGGACCATTGTCTACCTAAACCGTAGGAGCGAAAATAATGCTCAACTAAAAAGACATTTTCTTCAGTAGAGAATATTATTTACGAACTTGCAAACATGTCAGTACTTCTAACCAAAACCAAAAGTCAATGTTTATGTCAAATAACAGTGTCAAGTCATGATTAATTTATATCATAACATTTTCATGAGATCTTTACTACACTAATTGCAGTGGGTTTCCGTATACAGAAAAAGTAATATTCAGAGAGGATTGCAGAGTTTAAATTAAGAAAAATTATATATAAAAAGATAAAACCCAAACTCTTATTAATTAGAGTTAATGAAGTGTTGTGTTCTTTAATATATTTTATTGATATTGTTACGGTATTACGTGCACAAAGAATATAAATAATATTCTAACATCATATCCATATTAATATGAGTCCTTTATTAATTAATATTTAAATCTAATTGGCATGCAATACCTGTGCGTTAAAAAAATATGACTAATTATAACAAAATACAAAATTAATACTTTTAATGTTAATGCCCCTTGGGTGTAATTTTGGTTCAACTCTGTAATATTGTGAATATCATAAATACTTTATATTTCTTAGGTAGGTATATTCTTTCTCTCATCTCCTGAGGACAGAGCAGATACATTGCAAAATTGCTTCTTTATAGAACATTGTACAAAGAGCCATAACATCCCCCATTATCAAAGTTTTGCACAAGATTGCATTGGTGCAGTATTATTCAGTAGTTTTATCTTTTTGGCGCAAAATATTTTTCGTCCAGTTCTTCTCTTGAAGTATACGTGTTCTTGAACGTTCAGAAGATTTTTTTTAACTTTCTTAATATTATCCATTGTGAAAAACTGATAATAATAGATCAACAAACAATAACAACGTTTACCATGAACACAAACATCGAACTGTGTACGTGTCGTATATCACATGTGTCAATCGAAAGAATATTTGGCTGAAATGGTAATCACGGGTATTGAAATAGAGGTGTCAGTAATATAAGCGGGTTTTGAAACTCACTGCGATATTCTGTGAGATGTGACGGATTTAGAATGTTACTAGTGACATGACTGAAAAAAGCGCTTTTATAAGATTTCATTAGTGTTAAAGCTAAAAATCCTGAAAAAATGATATTGCCGGTTATAAATCTAAAAGCTTATAAATATTGCAGAAACATTTTCATGAAACCTTATTGTTAGGTACTGTCTAGTAACTTGTAAACGAAATCAGCGAAACATGGCGTTATTTCTAAAGATTTTTTATTAAAAAAATTTTTTTCTTGAAAACAACGCAAACATGTAAACAAAAAACAACAAAAACAATAGAATTTTTGAAGTTAGAGCTATTCTAATATCGTGTATGTCCTCCTCTACTACTAATTACTGCTGCTGTGTCTATCAGCTGATTGTGGTTGGGAGGTGGAGGTGTACGACGTCGAACCCTTATTTAAATATCGTCCCATAAATGCTTTATTGAGTTCATATCAGGACTATTGGCTGTCCATTCCATGAACGGAATAGCAACAGTATTTATGTAGTGAATAACTTGTCCAGCCACATGAGGACGAGCATTATCCTGCATAATTACTGCTGCTGTGTCTATCAGCTGATTGTGGTTGGGAGGTGGAGGTGTACGACGTCGAACCCTTATTTAAATATCGTCCCATAAATGCTTTATTGGGTTCATATCAGGACTATTGGCTGTCCATTCCATGAACGGAATAGCAACAGTATTTATGTAGTGAATAACTTGTCCAGCCACATGAGGACGAGCATTATCCTGCATAAAGAAGAAATTCGGCCCCGCAAAAGGACAAATAGCATTAAATGGGCAACAACGATGTGTTCAAGGCAATAATCTGCATTCATTGACCTAACCCGTATAGGGGCCAACTCTGTGCGGCCAGTGAAACATATGCCTCCCCAAAACATTACAAAGCCACCACCAAACGGGACTCTTGGAGAGATATTGCAACTAGCAAATCTATCTCCGCCATCGCCAGACACGCTCACGTTCACCAGGAGATATAAGGCAAATCTACGTTTCGTCTGAATATAAAACCACCTTCCAATCATTAAGAGTTCAATCTTGATGATTTCTCGCGAAACGCAATTTTTGAATTTTGTGTTCTCTAGTGAGCAGGGGTTTCTTGGCCGGTTTTCTACTGACCGATCCAGCTTCATTTATGCGCCTTCTAATCGTTTGGGAAGGTATAAGAAGATTGCAAACAGCTACGAGCTCATTTTTTAGAATGGTACTAGTCGTTCTTCTGTTTCTGAGAGCGGATTGTCTAAGAAAACGCTCATTTATTGAATTACCGCTTTCGCCCTTGTCCCGACCTTCTTTAGTGATAACCTGTGTTAAATCGTCTAACCATGCGACTTGGTTGGTCTTTTCCTATCACATTAGCAACATGACGCATCCAATATTTCTCAACCAGCAAAGTTGATGCTCTTATTGCTTTCTCCACTGACAAATATCTTCTGCGATTCATTATTGAAATGTATGTCGCACTGACATTATCAATAACAAAAAGAATTGGTGGCTAAAGAAAACTTGTCTTAATAAGCAAAAATTTCCGATCAGACTTTGGATTAAGTTTTCCCAAAAATGCTTTTATTTACAATTGTACTATTAAAAGAAAATCCTTGTTGACAGTATTTCCTAGTAGGTCCACAGCCTACTCCTAAGATAACTAGAAAACTAAAAATCATTATTACTTTGGAATTACACAAAGTATGCGAGGTGGTGCGTTAATTTTGTCCATATTTTTAATCTTTTTTTTATTTATTTATTATGCTCTGTGTTCCCAATGATTATACATGGATTTAACAGTTTATAAATTACATGAATTTAGTTTGGATAGAGTGCTATTGAAAATTGTAGTTGATTTACTGGAGCAAACTAGCAATAAAAAATATTGGTCCTAGTAGAAGAAATATTTTGATATATATGCGCATATATCCAAACCAAGAAGACATCGCGAGTGTACACGGCATCGGTGCGATGTGCTTGGATAACCGAATTGATGATATCCCTCATAGACATGTGTTATTCAAGTCGTAGGCATTATGGCAACACGTTGCGCGCTGGTGAGGCCTATGTCGACTGAAACACGTGTACGTGGGTTGTTAAACACGATGCCGTCTGAGTGTGGATGTGGATTCAATCATGGATGTATATACGAATTTGTGTACCTATGCATTGGTTTGATGCAGATCTTGTCTTAAGATTCAAGAATTATTGGTAATATTTTG
The DNA here is from genome assembly GCA_963170755.1 of Amphimallon solstitiale. NCBI lineage: Eukaryota > Metazoa > Arthropoda > Insecta > Coleoptera > Scarabaeidae > Amphimallon > Amphimallon solstitiale. Next base: position 31,530,080 of record OY720684.1, read on the forward strand.
TAGTGGATTAATGGTATATGTCTCTACTAGTATTATTCGTTTTCTATAATTTTGAAAATTTTATTATGCTTCATATAATTTTTGGCTCTTAATACGCAATTTCATAAATCTATAGTTAAAAGTATTTTCCCATATCTTTCATATTTAAGATGATACTCGAAATTAGTCCGGCAAGTTTATAAAATAGTAGATGTTTAAGCTATAAAATTAATCAGGTAAAAAAACTGAATGTAATGTAATCAAAATAGATTAATTAAAGCAATGCTCTTCTGTATCATGACATTTAAATAAATGCAAAAGCATAAAATATGTATGCTGATCTAAAAAACATCTTATGTAAAGAAATAATCGAAAGTTCGCTGAAGTTTTCATGTTTAATTACTTTCCGAACATTTCCTTGGTGTCTCATTTATGATTTATTTGTACTAAATAAATAAATCCTTTTTCGTAATCTTACTTTATTCATTCTTAAAATAAAAAGTTCTTAATTATTTTTTTTTAAATATGCTTCCACACTGAAATTATACGTTTTATTCCTTCGTTAATATTACCGGAAGGATGATTGTTAGTTGTCTGTAGAGATGTTTGGTGCGTACAATCTTCTGCAGATAGGAACCTTAAGCCACATCAAACACCAGCTGTTCGGGCTCCTTTTACATGTACTAACCGTGTCTAAATTGTAATCTGGCTCTTCACTCTCTCTACTGGGAAATAACCCTTTCTACCTTCATTAATAGAATACCTGTACTCAGAACTTCCTCAGATATGTTTTACCCTCTTATTTAGGAGCGACAACTGGGATTGTGGATGCCGCAGGTTAGACATAACCAAACCCCTCAGACTACTTATTTTAAAACCAAATCCACTTTTACTTCATTTAACTAACTAACTGTTATTAATTAAGGTTGTGGCGTGATATCACGCAGAGTAGAAAACTTTTTGCTCTCTTCTTTCAACATCTCCTTTGTCTTACTTTCTGCTTTCACAGAAGAGACCGCAGTTTCTGTTTTATATATACCTTAGAAGCACGATCTTGTATATACATATTATAATTAGTTTCGTGTTTATAAAGAACGATAATTGAAACTAAAATATGTGTACCTATATATGTCTAGCAAAGTTTCATGTTCTCCTAAGTATTAATTATATTTTATTTAAAAGAAAACATAAGTACGCCACGTACTATTATTTCATTAGTTTTAATATTCGTTAATAAGGATAGGAGATACATTTCTTAGAATTCCTTTTTAGTAAAGAGCTTCGAGATTACATACATATCATATAATATAATATGGACCGCCCCACACACGGCGCCATAAATATTTGTGCAAAAAAGTATTTTCTAAATACTACAATATGTGATTGTATATAAGTTTTTGTTTTGTTTTCATTGTTTTACTTCTTCAAAATAAAAATACGTATTGTTGTTTTGTGAAAATATTTACAAAAGTTGTTTTATTAAAATTTTTACAAAATCATGTACAAACTAAAGTTCACTTTTAGCTAAAATAAATTACTGAAGAACATTAATCAGTATCCCTTACAATAGCGTGATCGTCTAGTTCATCATCAAACTCATTAACTGTCTCTGAAGAAATATTTTCAAGATATGGGGGGACTGCTATCATTGCCATTATTTGATCGTTAAACGTCTTTTTTTTTTTTGCTTTTGTTGCTTCGAAGTAATAATGGGATCCGAATTATGTCCGTGTTTATGGTTTCTCTAGAATGAAACAATCTTACATATTTGTACTCTTTCTGGGGAATTTCTAAAAGATCCTCTGAGAGCTGACCAACAGGCATTGGAAAAGAAGCTCTGATGTCGTTGCAGTGAATGAGTAACTTATGAACTGACGCACTCATTTTGTACCACCCATATAATTGAACACAGAGCTTTGCCGTTTCAATGCAATATACTTGAAAGTTTCAATTTTTAAATAATGGCAACTTGATATCGTAAATAGGATGTGTGCAAACCTTATGATGAGATGTTCGTTTAAGCATATTTCAGCTGTTATAACAGGGTTCTCGAAAAATTTACAAGCGGTATTACCGTCAATGGTATTTCCTTCACCTTGTTCAGGTTGGTTGACAACTAAGACCATTTTTTCATAAAATAAATTTGTAACAAAATTTCTCCTCTCTTTGACCAAGTTATTTTGAGTTGTCCCTCTGGCTTGCCACTGTTTTGACTCCATTTGTGTAATAAATATTGGAAACACCTTATATGCGCATGTAGCTGTGGCGGCTGGTGAGTACGTTTTGGCGGTGCACGTACATAGACAAGACTTATTCGTTTATTATCGGTGATATACTATACATCTCGGAGTATATCAGCGATAATAAGCGAATCAGTCTTGTCTATGTACGTGCACCGCTATAACGTACTCACCAGCCGCGCCTGGCATGTAGAGTAGATATCCCAAACCTAAATGCTGAAACATTGCACGTTGTAGACAAAACTTTGTCGATATCTTTAATATCTTTGGGCGTTACTTTGCATATATTGCCTGCTTCAAATAATGCAGTGTCTGTTAGAACATTACATATCTTTCCAACCATAATTGTACAGAGTGCGACATGTTGGAAGTGTTCAATGTGTTGAAGTGAACAATGTTTTTTCCAGTGTCTGCAGTTATCGCTCGACATTATTATATTCATGTTGGGTCGTGATGTTAGTTTCTTTAACCAACTTAAAACTGATTGGACGGGAGTATTTAGTCCACAAAAAGCTGTAGTTTTTCCAAAAAAAATTCATTTTTCCTTCGTGCAATACTGAAATTTCCAAAGAAACGATTGTGCTTATAATTAAATTGGAGTCGGAGTATTTAGCGTTGTTTTGAAAGTTCTGCTTATATATGTTATGTCCACCGCTTCCATCTAATCTCCATTTATAGAAAACATCAATGGTTGTTATTTCGGTTGGAAGATGCATCAAAATAACCTCGCATTCGGCACGTTCAAATCCAAGAAATTTTGTATCGGAATTCTTGCTGTGATTTTCACTTGAGATATGACATTGAATGCCAGATACAAGTTATCTCCGCGCTTTTTGGCTTTTAATGTAATCTTCTTTAGTTAAATTTGTATAGACTATGAGGGTCAATGCTTCTTTTGGCGTATAAGCAGTGAACGTAGCACTCGTAACTTGTTGTATTATTTTTAACGTTTTAGGTGAAGCATTCAAGCATAAATTTTGCACATGTTCTCCATCATGATTTTACTAAGCTAGATTTAGCTGCATAGCTAAGTCGTTAGGGAGAAATGTTCTTGACGAGTGATTGAACACTCCTTTGTTTACTTCGAAGGAAGGATGCAGTAAATTTTTTCTTTGGTCTACCTTTTGTGTATCTCTTATCCGTTGTCTGATTAATAGCACTCAATATCAATAGCTAGAACTCTCCGTTTAACCACTGCTAGTTCTTTTTAAGAAACTTTTCTAGAATATGTCTTTCCATTTGGAAACTAATTTCGTCAAAAACACTTTTATAGAATTTTTTACTGAATTTTCAAATTTTGAAAGAAAATTTTCATTTATTAAGCTTCCCCAAAATATAATTAATTAATTGTCTATTGCAGTCAAGTAAGGACGTTTTGAAAAAACTTTTACTTTTCAAGAATAAATATAGTTCTAGCTTAATGAATTTTGACGACTCTATAAGACACGTTTGACTACCTGAAAACAAAGAATAAATACATTTAAAATTGGAAGTAGCTGGAAGTAAATCTAGTTTTATATGGAAGAGGAGGTGTTGAGGCTTAAAGTAGAGCACATATAAACATCGGAACTCTATTGAACTTTTTTTAAAAATTTCAAAAAGAATGAGCGAGCGGAAAATAATTGCTTGTGACAACTACCTGCCAATACTTAGATTTGTTTTCTATCTAAAGGTATAATTTTATCATTGTGATTATGTTACTTTAAAGAACCAACTGCATGGTAGAATATCCATAATGCCAAATTTTAAATCGATTCGCGATATAGCACACCATGTTAGAGCATTGAATATACAGCACAAGTGAATGCATGATCACAATTTCGGGAGATATTAAAGGTTGGTGAACTCTGTAGAACCGGTTTCCCATGTCTCCTGAGATCCATTTCTTATTTTGCATGCAATAAATGTTTAGGGACATTTTGCAACTAAAATAATGCGAATTTATTAATTTTGGTATTTTGATTTTTGTCGACGTAAATAGGTTATTTTGCCGTGTCCGCGCTTACTTAAAGCAAATATTTTCTGTGCTAGTAAGTTAGAATTGTACGGTTTCAAATAATACACACAACGGCAAAATTAGCGGGACACGCAGTAAAATAAAGTTTTTTTTTTTGGAATCATCGTTGAGTATGATATTATTTCAAAATCTAATGTTACTAATTGTAATATTCAAACTTGACAAATGTCAACCGTTTGCAACTAAGTTATAGGGTTTCTTGGATATTTGTCAAGACCATTGCCCTTTCAGTAATTTAGAAAAAGATTTTAATTGCGTGCGTGGTCAGTCACATTTGATTTGTTAAACTATATAAGAAGACGAACACGATGTAAATGATTTAACTCCGGCAGATGTTACTAGGGCTGTGGCATTGGTTGAATGTGGTCATACTTATTGCTCAGACACACTACAGTCATTGGAACATCAAAATCGTAATGTTTTATGGTATAGATAGACTGGTTCGTATGTCAGAAGACAAGGGTGTACCAAAACCATCAAATTATTGTCCATTATATTTTAATGGTTTTTTAATAAACTGAAAAGTAAATCATTTTACCTGGCTAGCTCATGTTTTTATCCCAGGACAATTCAGATCAAAATATCATTTTATTACATTAATAAATAAAGAAGACAAATGTATCCTAATTTAAATAACATCTGCAATAGAAACCAACATTCTGTATATATCAATACGAATACGAAGAGCATATGCAAAATAATATCAAATTCAGTAAAATAAACACACTATTAAAATAATTTCAGAAGTCATTCAGTACTGAAAGATCAGTTGTAATTATTCAAATATTATCGTCTCTACAAAATAATACAATATACATCATTTGTTTTCCGGTGCTTTTCAGTATATATATGAACACAAACAACATAGGCACAGATAAGAAAACAAATGATGCTCAGATTTAAATATACAACGCATATAATTTGTTTAGATTATCATCAACAAGTAATTTACAAATATCGTGATATTGCCGTATCTAAAACAAACTATTAAATATGTTTTTTAATCTTAGATTATCATATTATTGATTAAGTCTCTAAATTTAGACAAATTTTAACATTTTTGTTTATTTGGCACTCACACATTAATAACTCTTAAATACCTTTCTTCTCTCTTCACTGAACAGAAGATCTTCCCGTTGTCGGGTAGCTTAGTGAGAGTTCTCCTCCGACAGTAGAGACACCTGAAGTTTCTTTAACTACTGTAGACCCCTTATAAGTCACTTATCCCTTTTTCTATTAATGAATTTGCACTTTTGAACTTCAACTTGAATATATATTTAACTTTATACTTTTTGGACGGTCGACCTCTTTATATAAATACAGAACCTTCTATAATACTTATGAGGTGCAAAATGACTGTCAAATACGCTGTCGACCGCTATGTTTGAGTCGACGCGATCTCAGAATGTGAATCCCATAGAACATGTTCATACACCAAACCATGTTTGTATGTAAGGAGAATATCCAACTACAAACACAAAAAAAAGCTTTCCAATTCAATGAATGATAATAATAATAATCAATATGTTTTTACAAATATTTACTGTGCAGAATCTATATAAATAAATCTTTTACCAAGTTTCATTCCTCTACACCTTTTGTCTCAATATACACTCATATTGCTTCCTCTTCTATAAATTTAAGTTTATTTGTGCTCTATTAGCTCAAATACATACATATTCGTAAAGAGTCGTTTTAATTTACAACTCATTAGAATAATATTTAATAGTCGACAGACCACTACACGTGTGTATTGCATGTTTGCATATTGCATTTAATGTTTGATTAATTAATTTACTTAATAAATATTCATAACGGTGAAATTAGTGATATACTCGTGGAATGTGATTGTAATTTTAATTATTATCACACATTTAATTTTACGAGAAATTCAATAATAGCGCCGTACAGAGGGTAATTCTATTATAAAATTTTATTTGCTTGCTATAACTTTTTTATTCAATCTTTAATTTCCTCATTTAGCTGTTCGTTGCGCACTTTGAATGCCTTCTTCTTTTTTTTTTTTAATTTAGCTGTTTGTAATTATAAATGGTTAAAACTACCATTCTCAAAAAGCTATAGTAGTACTAGCCCAATAATATTGTGAAATGAAACATTTCTCTTTGCAAAACGTATTTGAAATTATGATCTTCCCAATGGACATTAATATTATTAATTAGTATATATATCTCTTCGGTTTGTATAAATAGAAAAATCGAAAATTAGCGGAAAGGTCTGGTTTCATTATCGGATTGATGAGCGTTGGCGAAACTAACATGTTAGTCTTCCATAATGAAATTACTCTTTTCCGTAAGTTCACTAATTAGCTTAAAAAGAAATGCAAGTAATTTTTCAATTTCATATAAGCCGCTAAATTCAAGAAATTTGCTCGCATGTATATATATACGTGTGTGTGGTTCATGTGTAAAAATATATATATATAAACGTTCAATATTCGTAGTCAATATCTTAAAGAAATGTATAGAATGGAAATCATCATGACAGTAGTGACTTGATTGACAGACATAGCAAACTAAATTACAAAATGAGAAAATATGAAAAGCAAAGCCAAGCCAATTTGTAGCTTCTGTCGACAGTTCCACAAATTATTGCAGATAACAGTCAACTTCACCACATGACAGACAATGCAAAATGTTATCCTCGGTATGATTGGAATATATGTCTCGAGGTTAGCCGGACCTGCGTACTACTAATATAATTTGTTTTTATTAAACAAAACATCTTCTCAGTGTGAAAGAATTATTCGAAAATTATAGTCGTCCCATTTGAAACAGATATTTAACCCAGATATGCCCACTGTCCCTCTAACAGGACTTTTCGGGGGTGTCCCTCTTAATGAATATAAAACTTACTCGCTGTAATAATAGATGTCGCCTTGCTTTCAAACATAAATGAGAGGTTATATATTACAGTGTTTTAACAGTTTCTAATGAATAGGTGATTATTGTAAGGTCAGTGTGCAAGAAAGAGTGATCGTGTCTTGTCCATATGATTTTAGACTTGTGGGGTAGGTATTTTATACAAATTGTTAATAAATTGTATCATTATTGATTAAACAGGTATTCATATTTAAAGAAGGATAGCACTTAGTTTTGAAGCAATAAACATTTTTATTCTGCGCTGCAAGTAGCTCCTAGTAAGTATGTCCTTCTACTACGTTCTTTGGAAAAGGAAGATGGAAAACTATAACTCCAAATATAGAAATAGGAATAATGCCGCGTATTGGTGCTTGTGATAATGAGGAAATAAAAACTTTTATTGGCATTATCTTGCTAAGCGGCTGTGTAAAATTACCGAGACGCCCCAGGTTTTGGCAGAAATCACGGGACACCCATAATAATTTAGTATTGAATGTAATGTCAAGGAACAGGTTTGAATATTTATTATCGAATGATTTTAGTTGTGATAATGGAAATTTAGATAATACAGATCGTTATTACAAAGTCAAGCCTCTTTTCAATAGACTTCTTGAGAGGTTTGTCAAGTTTTCACCAACGAATGAACACCACTTTGTAGATACGGCCAAGGTTCCATACTGCAAACAACTTATCAGAAGAAAACCTATGAGGTACGGTTACAAGTTTTGGGTCGGCGCCTTGTTGTATTGGTATGTTGTTTAGTTTGAGCCATATAAAGGTACCAAGTCAGAAATAAAAGAGAATTATAGAATTCTTTGGGGCCATCCGAATACCTTGCGAACGGAAGCAAAAGCTCTATTGAGGATTGCACATAGAGCATGATGCTTAAGTGAGAGTTTCTCTGGTGTGCAATTCAAATATGAATTAACGAAAAAACTCTTTTGTGCCTACTTTTAGTTCTTTTGCATTGATTTGTCATCAATTCTCTCTCAAATTAATATTCTGATTCTGCAAATATCAAGTCGTACATTTGGATGTTTATATTGTTAGGAATTTCATTTATTACCGATTATATTTGGTTTTCGAATGGGCCAATGTAGCGTATAGTGTATAAATATAGAGTCCGATCCAAACCTGATGATACTTGCATTGAAAACGATTTTCGATATTAGAAAGAGCAAGCAGTACAAAATGAGAGAAACATCTATAGGGAGCCCTGTATACGGTCACGCGTGAAAACATTGGTCTACTATTTGATCATTTGTCGTTTAGCCCTTGTTTCGTAAAGTGCGGTGCAATGTACCAATACATTTTCCATCATTTATAGACATTTTCAAACCTTGTCCCCATGTTAACAAAATTTAAGAAGATTATATTGTTAGAGGACATATGGATGATTGCCCGAAGAATTTATTATTAATGTACAATGTGACAGTGGTACTGATTCTGTATTCGGCTATTCGTCATATGAAAACGGTTGATAAAATTTTATGAAAGTCTAGTTTTTTAATTTAATTTAATCTTTTTTTATTTGTAACTTATTTATCTAGTGTTGAAATTTACTTTTTCATTTGCTTTTTCCATGTAGTTATTAGTAATAAAACTACAATTATTGTTGTACCTTGTATTCAAAAGAAGCGGGAATAAAGTTACGATTGCTTTGGTGTTGATATTTTTAGCACGGATTGTACAGAGTTTAAACCACGTCTCGCGCATACAAACTATCATCAGGTTTAGATCGGACTCTACATTACTTCCCAATTGCTGATTTATGTAGTATGAAGTACATGGCAATAGTTTAGTACTAATGGGAAAGAAATGCTAGAATTTTTCTTACTTACAGAAGATACTTTTAGAAACTTTGTGTAATTGCCAATGTAGATATCACTTTAACAGATGTACTTTTATCATCAATTCAACAATACTTGATCGAGTACATATTTAGTATTCATAAATAAATACATCAGTTGCATGTAGCACTTATAACCTAATTACTTGTCGGAAGTAAGAAAAGCAGTTAGCGATATCATCAAGTAAGTGATAATAAATGCTTTTTTATTAGTCGGTAGTAAAAAGTGTTCACAGTCGTTAAATTCGAGTTATAACGTTCATTTGCGCTGTTTTTTCTCAATGTTTATCTTCTCCACATCAATCAATACTAATCATAGATTCAAAAGTAAGATGCTACTAGCTTGATTTCGGCATAATTATTATAGGAATGTATGTATTTATATCCATAGTTAAGAAAACTCAAAGTATTCGTAAATAATATTAGCAAAAACAATAATCGATCCTATCCTTAGGTATAATTGTGTATATACGAATCAATTAAAATTCTGTCATAATTTTAATAGCATATTCCAAAAGATTCACAAACGTTTTGGTATAAAAGAATAAGAACAAAACCGTTAAACGAACAACTTAATAAAACAACCTAATAACTAAATTTCTGTTAAATATATAAACATCAAATAACACAGATGCTCAAAGTATACACACTTAATCCAAACAAGGGTCTACCATCCATAATTATAAATTATGGTTGTATTATTAACTTATTTAGTCGAAAACCTTTGAAGTATCTATTATTGTAGTGTAAATTCTAATTAAGGTACGAAAATTAACTTATGTAAGATTACCTACTATAATTGCCATATTTATGGTCCCTTCTAATACGTTATACATATACGTTCCATTAGCTGGTACATTTACTAAACGCAAATTACTAATATTAAAGCGTTACTTTGAACAAGAATAATTTAATCATTTTTATAAATTAGGATTTAACATATAATTAAGTAGACTTGAGTGCGATTGATGAACTTTATATACATATTAATTTTGCAATTATTTATACCACATTATATTTGCTTTGTAATATTCAAATAAGACGTGTAAATTCGCGTGCTTTTACTTTCTTATACGTAGTATAAGGAAGTATTGTGATGATGAAAATTTTCGACCTCGAGATTTTTGCAGATGTCCACGTTTTGAGGTCCCCTGATACCAAAAAAGTGGTTTTTAAAAAATGTCTGTGTGTCTGTGTGTGTGTGTGTGTGTCTGTGTGTCTGTCTGTGTGTGTGTGACCACGATAGCGGTCAAACCGCTGTAGATATCAATCCCAAATTTTGTATTTACGTGTATAATCTGCCTCTTGAGAACTGATTAGATTTTGAGCAAAATCGGCAGACCGGAAGTAGTAGTTTACTTCAGTGAAAAAATCGAAATTTGCAAATATTTCGTCAATTACTAAGTTTAAACAAATTTATAAAGAATTCATATGTACTTAGAATTAAGTTTGAAACAAATTGTCTTAAAAAAGTTTTTCGAAATTCCAACCGGAAGTAGGTCTTTTACTCTTATCGAAAATCAGTTTTTTGCGAATAACTCGCAAGTCATGCTTTTAAGACAAATAAGTTACGAATATAAAAGTATTTAAAACATCATTTTCAATATATTTTATATAAAAAAAATTTCAAAATTCTGACCGGAAGTACCACTTTTACTCTTATCGAATAGCGATTTTTTGCAAATATGTCGTAAATTATGCATTCTATATATATTTATCAAGAGTACAAAAGTATTTAGAGTTAGATATGGAATATTTTTTGTATAAATGAAATTTCAAAATTCGGACCGGAAGTAACACTTTCATACGTATAAGGAAGTCGTGTGGTGGCCACACCTCATTTTTTACTTTCTTATACGTAGTATAAGGAAGTATTGTGATGATGAAAATTTTCGACCTCGAGTTTTTTGCAGATGTCCACGTTTTGAGGTCCCCTGATACCAAAAAAGTGGTTTTTAAAAAATGTCGGTGTGTCTGTCTGTCTGTCTGTCTGTGTGTCTGTCTGTCTGTCTGTCTGGCTGTCTGTGACCACGATAGCGATCAAACCGCTGGAGATATCAATTCCAAATTTTGTATTTGCGTGTATAATCTCCCTCTTGAGATCTGATTAGTTTTTCAGTAAAATCGGTAGACCGGAAGTAGCAGTTTACTTCGGTGAAAAATCGAATTTTGCAAATATTTCGTCAAATACTAAGTTTATACAAAGTTATAAAGAATTCATATGTACTTAAAATTAAAATTGAGAACAATTTTATTTAAAAGGTTTTTCGAAATTCCTACCGGAAGTAGGTCTTTTACTCTTATCGAAAATCGGTTTTTTGCGAATATTTCGCAAGTCAAGCTTTTTAGACAGGCACGTTACGTGTATAAAAGTATTTATAACATAATTTTCAATATCTTTTGTATAAAAAAAATGTCAAAATTCAGACCGGAAGTACCACTTTTACTCTTATCGAATAGAGATTTTTTGCAAATATGTCGTAAGTTATGCATTCTAAATATATTTATCAAGAGTACAAAAGTTTTTAGAACTGGATTTGCAATATCTTTTGTATAAAAAAGATTTCAAAATTCGGACCGGAAGTAACACTTTTACTCTTACCGAATAGCGATTTTTGGCAAATATGTCGTAAATTATGCATTCTATATATATTTATTAAGAGTACAAAAGCATTTAGGGTTATATTTGCAATATTTTTTATATACATGAAATTTCAAAATTCGGACCGGAAGTAGCACTTTTACTCTTAGCGAGTAGCACTTTTTTTCGAATATCTTGCAAAGTATGCATTCTATAGCGATTTATTAAGAGAATAAAAATACTTAGAATAGGATTTTGAATACGTTTTGTATAAAAAAATTCTTAAGATTGTATAGTTTGAAACGCTCATACGTATAAGAAAGTCGTGTGGTGGCCACACCTCATTTTTTGTATACAGGATGCTATTGAATGAATCATTACTTGTCTATACCTATTAAGTAAAATATACATTAATAATAACAGTATTCTTAATAAAACCGTAGCACAAATTATATTGCTTATGCAATGTTCACAAAAGTAATTTAAAAGAATGTGACCGTGCAAAAATTGCAAAACAATACTTTTCTTGAAAATTATAATTTTTATAATTAGTCGATATTTTTAATTAGGAAAAGAGTATTATAAAAATTTTGCAGCGGGTGAGATTTGAGATTGGGTTTCCGAGATTTCTCGGACCCTAACCAACCGGTTCTTAGCGAAGACATATAAATGGGAATTACTTCAACGTCTTAAATTGCTTTAAGAAAGACATGTTACAAATGATATGTATATACATGATGGCGCACTATTTCATGTATTCTTCCCGATTGACAAAAATAATTAGCAAAATCAGTGTCGATTAGTTAGATTACAATCATCAATCATTCTTTGACACTGGACCAGTGTTTTAGTTCATAAATACTTTTCTTATTTTACCGATAACTCTTTACCCAAATAACCTATTAAAATAAATTACTAACACTTCAAGCACGTCATTATTGTGTTCCTATGATTAAATTTATTTTGTATTATACAGAGTGTTCCATAACTCTGTGACTGACCATACACATATAAACTCCCCACCCTAAATTTCTGGAAATATATGAAAAAATCACGGAACTCACAAGAAGTATTATCGTGGGGGTCACATCTTGATGCAAAAATTGATTTACCCTCTTTAACTCCCTGCCCCCGGGAGCTACCCACTTAAAAATCTTAAATGGAAAGAGGTATCGAGTAATACGTCATTTTAAAGGTCTTTGAAATAGTAGACTTGGGCGTTTAGTTTTTTAAAATTGATTGATTTGTCTTCAAGATTTTTAAGAAAAATCTGTTGGTTTGTTTTGTTTTGTATTTCTAGCTAGTCAATCTAGTTTAGAAGCATCGAAACATAAACCAATATTAAAAACATTTATAAATTTATCAAAAACATGGAAAATAAATAGTCTTATGGTTCTTCCTTACTTATTAAACAAAAATGCATGTTTTAGGAACGTTTTTACTCCGATTTTGCATTCACTGATTTAATTTTTGTAACAGCATAATAAATGAATGCTCTAAACGAAAAACAGGCAATAGCATAAAAAGCAGATATATAATTTTTTGTTCCGGTTCTCTTCGTTTGGAAACACATAGTATGTTGCTTCAGTATAAATTGTTATTTAGTGTTCTCAACCCAAAGTTATTTAAATAAAGTATCCTGAAAAAAATAATGCATGGGCAGGCATCTTGGGTGACCAAGTGATTGGTCAGTTGTTTTTCAATGGAAATCTAAATAGCGAAGCATATTTGGATATGTTGGATTCTCGAAATCAACTGGATAGATATGGAAATACTCTACTTGATGAGGACGAATGACATTTTCAACAAGATGGAGCTACTCACTTAGTTTTTCCAGTACGGCGGTGGTTAGACATTGTATTTCCAAATAAATGGATAGGATAAAGAGAACCTATAGCTAGATCGCCTGTTTTGACACCACCACACTTTTTTCTATGGGGTTATTTAAACTCTGTTGTATTTACCCCTGTACCTCAAAATTGAGAAGAACTTCGTCAAAGAATTAATGCAACCCGCCTCGCGCTGTGAAATTCAATGAGATGTTTTTGAAAATGTCGCGACCAATGGACAATATTCTGAACAATTATTGGATTGAATTTTTCTGCAAAAAAATATTTAATTTCTTAAATAACTTTAAAAGCAGAAATAAAAGCGTATAAATATTATCTTCGGCAAAACAATAAAATATTAAAGAACTATTAATATATGTATATAAGAGAAGTTGAGTAAAATATACACAATTTGTGTTTAAATAATTAATTGACGAAGCTACATAATACTAAAAAATTAAATTAAATATAATAAATATTTATCACTTGATAGTGGTCCTGTAGAGCGGAACTATTATAGTGTTAATATATCTGTTTGAACTATGTGTGTCTTACTTCATTTAGTTTTCTATTATTTATTTTCTTTTCCAGTACCAGTACATTCAATAAATAAGAAGTTAATGTAGTATCGGCCGGCGACATTATGGCCTCATGAAGTTCAAACTACTACTAAGACCGTTAACATCTATTGAAAATAGATAAAAAAAACTTTCACATACACAGCGGTGGAGAATATTTTAGCCGCACAAGTTTTCCGGGAATTTATTAAACAATATGTATTTTCGTCACTCTAAACACTATGTAAACACAATTCGCAATGGTTTAGTTCAAATGCCGCAATAATGAAACTTTATTTATTTTCATTATCAGAAAAATATATTGTTTCTGTAATATCCATTATAAACCTATGAACTTTTCGATATTTATTTCCTAAAAGGAGACCATCCCTTTTTTGTAGGTTAATGTAATCACAAATGTTATTCTTGTTACCTACAGCTATAGTTGATACGGGGACACAAGAAATTTCGAAAACAATATACAGAAAGGGTAATATAGGGGTCCAAGTTATAGAATACCAATTTAGCAAGAAAAATATCTCAATCTCCAAATTAATAACAGATTAATTTTTAATATTTTAGAAAAACAACAATAACTGTTTAAGATGATCGAATTTAGTCCACAGTAAATATCAAATGCTTATACAGTAAATCGTCTGAAGAAAATCAAAATATTGGAAAAATTACGCTTAGTCCTCTTAGGTATGATGCACATCTACTACTACATGTGTGCGTAGTAGTAGATGCACACATAAACCCTATTAATTTAGGATAAACTATTAAAATTTCTTGTGAATTCTATTACATTCATTATTTACGAGGTTAAACCGAGAGGCCTAAATTAATCAAATATTTTAATGGTCATTGTACTTATAGCAAAGCTTCCAGCGTTTGAATTGAAATATTTACTAATTAGGTTATGAAGAAAATATGTAAATAATATTGATATTTAAATTTAAGAACGTAATTGGTTATGTAAAACACATATATTAATCGTCACCAGTATAAACTTTTAAGAGTCCACTACACCAGCTGATCATATTATAGAACACAAAGACAAGAAATTTGTATGAGGTTGGACGGTATCTGAAAATACGCTGCATGGTTGTCGCACGACGTACGTTTCAACAAGATACTCTTTTAATTCAAAGCAAATTAGATCTGGCAACATTCAGTTTTTCTATGCTAATATATAAATATCATTTTCCTTTTCTTTTCCCATAAACTTCTTACTTCATATTTAAAGGTAGAAAGAATATCCTGAGTTTTACATCGTTCAATTGTTAATCAAGTAAAAGTGAGTCTTTCGAACTTTATCAGTATCTGAAAAATATAACACTTTTAAAATGCAATTACATTTATTTCCGTTGTTTGGTATATATTTGATAATAATAATAGTAATAATAATAATAATAACCTTTATTATAATGCAAGACACATTCCTTCCAGTGTATATGACTAGTCAATAGTGACACGAAAAAATCACGAATTCGAGTATATCTAAAAGCATATCACAAGTGCAATGTGCAATATGCGTCTAGCGTCTCAGTAGAAAACATATAAATATATAATGAAAATGAAAGTGTTAAATACTTAAAAATGCTAGAACTAACATCAAGAGTTAAATACTATTTACATATATACATTTAAACGCAAAACGTATATGTGTATATATATATGTGTTGGTATACGCGCACACATATAGTGTCTTTACCGACAATCAACGCACAGACACCGTGTTTCGGCCTTTAAGGCCTCGTCAGTGTACGTGCGACTGCCTAGTTTCGCTACTTATGTCGGCGTTACGTGGAAAATGTCATGAGAACATCACAGCGACATCTGCCACCCAAAAGCGACACCTAAAGCGAAGGTTTACGGTTGCATTCGGTAATGGTACATATACGTTTTGCGTATAAATGTATATATGTAAGTAGTATATAAATACATATAAACAATAACATGGGCACAGTGCAACAAACAACCAGCAATGGCACTACACACTCATATTACAGTTAATTAAAATCTTATGAAGAAGTAATCTTCTAGGCTGTAAATATTTGCTTGGATTAATCTTAAATATATAAACAGTTCTTTTAAACATCCGGGTGTTTAGATCTTTTATAGCAGAAGGCAGATGATTGTATATACTAACAATTTGTGCTACAAGACTCCTATTTACTAAAGCTTTAGCCGATTGGGGGGAAAGAATTATTAAATTTATTTTGTCATATATTTGCCTTAGTTATCAGTACAATATCAAGTATATATGCATTGCAATAAGCAGAACAGCAATAATTTAACATTCGACGACACAAAAAATAATGCTGGCATATGTATTTCCCAGCTTATGACATTTTTTATATTTATTGTTAGTTTAATACATATTTACAGATAATTCGAAAAGATTGCACTCAAGAAAAATATTATTATGCCGGTACTAATGGAATGTCATTTCCTGGATTTTAGCGAAACCATCGTTGCAAGGATCTTAAAATAAAATAAATTTCATCTCTACTGAATACATTTAAATACTGAATTAGGCAGCCATTATTTTAAAGCTAGAAGAGTGTTCTACCAATGGGCAATTACTAAAATGAATGTCCACGTAATTCTATTTATTAATGTATTTTTTACGGATCAAGCTGCTTTTTAGAATAACAGAACAGCTAAAAAAAAGGTTTTCATTATTTTTGAAATGAGGCACTCTTGGTGATCGAATGAGAGGCCCGCATTTATTTGAAGATAGTATTAACGGAGAAGATTATGAGCAATTTAGTGGATTTGTTGAAAAACCTTTCGCAAAATTTAGAAATGTCGATTCATCAATACGGCTACAGGTACAAAATATTTTAAACGAAATGTTTCCAGGGAAGTGGATAGACCGTGGAGGATCTATTCACTAGCCTATTAGGTCTATGGACATCACAAAATTGGTTATTTATAGGGACAGGTAAAAGAGCAAATATACAGTATATCTCAAACCACAAAGGAAGACATGCGGAAACAAATATTTAGACATATTATTACTCAACTTCTTGTTAATGTCGATCTATCATTTCGGAAGCGTGTTCAAAAATGTTTAAAATTGAATTTGAACACTTTTAATTTTTAACTATTTTAATGTTCATATTTATTGTTATTTTATAATTTCTGTTCCACTCATCCATTCACGTATAATAGTTTCTGTTTCTACACTTACTAAAATCAAGTTAATAATTTGTTTGGTTTTAAAATGTGTTTATTGTGCCGAATTCTACATGTTTTATGAAATATATTGCTGATATAAAGTGTATTGTAAACAAAACCTTAGCAAAATTATATCAAAAAATCACAATAGATCAGTAATGATCACTTAAGTAATAATCTCTTCTATGTTGTTGATGCGAAATTTAGTAAACAATTCAAAAGTTATCCGATATACAGGTGCTGCATTAAAAAAAAATTACCTTTAAACTGGAATATGTCGTGTAATTTTAATCCATTTTTCTGCATATATAAAAAAAACTAAATACTTTTTATTAAAATATTTTATTATGAACAATACTACCAAAACGTTTGTCCATTTAATAAAACGTTTTCGAGGAATATAATGTTATAAAAACCTGAATTTTTCAAAAAAATAGTAATAAGTCGAAAACTTTTTGGGCCTATATTATGTTATAACTTTCTGACTAAGAATTATAAAAGGAATACAAAAAAGTAATAATGTACAGGTGTTACGTTTAACAAAATATACCTATGGTCAGCCATCTAGTTATGGAACACTCTATGTAAAACAAAATAATTGCTTCTACTGAGTGAATATCATAGGAAGAAATCACTGGGAAATATCTTTTCTCATAAAGTCACAATCTGCCATACCTGTGAAATGCTCACACTGTATAAAAGTACCTAATATTAAAATAAAAATCAAATATTTTGTATGAAATTATTTTTAGCGGTATCACAGTAACCTAGAATAAAATATTCATTCAAAGAAAAACGCGGAATTTTTAAATCAATAACATCTTGTGTAATTATCTCCATAATTGCTGTAGTAACTGTATAATTGATCAAGCACTATTCTATGCCATTATACACAATGCCGTGTCTTTACAGGAGTTTACTCGTTGTCGAATACATAATGTAATGAGTAATGAATAATAAACTTC
Source organism: Amphimallon solstitiale (assembly GCA_963170755.1). Taxonomy (NCBI): domain Eukaryota; kingdom Metazoa; phylum Arthropoda; class Insecta; order Coleoptera; family Scarabaeidae; genus Amphimallon; species Amphimallon solstitiale. The sequence continues at coordinate 31,548,162 of OY720684.1, forward strand.
ATGGATTTTAGCTAATATTTACAATCGCTATTTGTCAATATTTTAATTGGAAACTGTTATTTATTGTTCAAATGTAATTGAAATTTATCCCTCTTCAATATAAATAAAATTTTCATTATAAAATCTATATATTATTAAAGAAGATGGCTTTAAAATAACACAATGAAAGTTAAATTGTATTACAGTGGTTAAAATATTGTCGTCTCTTGCTACAGACTTTTGTGACTGTAAATTCAAATTATCTTTGCATATATATATATATATATATACAGAGAGATCGTAAATGGTTGACCGTGCCGCTTCATCGATATATCAACTTTACCATGAGTTTCCCACACGTTCATTGTTGTAGTATGAATATTTAGTTTGTACATAACTTCGCTAAAGAGGCTGTCAATCCAATATTGTGTCATTTATACATAATTGTCAGTCATATAAGCTTTCTGTCGTTTCTTTTTTCCTTGGTTTACTGCGTTTAATTAAATATTAGAAACTGTCTTTCTCAACGCAATAAAGGGCATATTTCGTTGATACTGTAAATTATTTCTTTTGTGTTTATACGAATATCGTTATCATTTTTGTTTAATTTTAAAGTCGCCTTGAAATCGACAATGCCATTTACGGAAGAACATGATAAGTTTATTGTTGAGGCTTATTTTCGTAGCCGTAACAGAAGAAATGATCTAAAATGTTTTCATTTCTCTAAAGACGTATAAATGTGTGTCTACAAAATGAAGGATCTTATGTTGAACATATTGCCGTGGTCTCTTGCATATTGATAAGATAATAAGTAATAGCATTAAGATTTAATTTAAGTATATAAAATATAAAAGAGACAATAATAATGTTTTATTGTATTCCAAGATTTAACATGAGTATATTAAGTTGCATACATTTTAAAGGGAAAAAACATAGACATAAAAATGAATTTATATTTACAATTTAGATATGAAACAGGTATAAAATAAAAGACGAGATAAAATTTAAGATATATATATTTCTTTTATAGAAAAGAGAAACAAGATGTATGGTTTGTGTATAATGAAAAACCAACCTGACTTTATAAAATGCGTGAGAATTGCACTGAACATTTTAAATAATGGACCGTTGTTTAAAATAAAAAGGAAATGAAAGCGAATAACCGAGAAAGGGTTATGCTTAAGGATGGAAGTGTGATAAGAATTAGTCATCTAAATGCAATAAGATTGTATGAAGAAAACAAAATTCGATATGCACGGGAGAAAAATATAATTGAATAACTTATGTAAACTTGAGAACGTGCATAAGGTAATAACACTTTATTAAATAAATCATGCAAAAAGAATAAAAATTTACCTCAACTTATGACTATATAAGAAAATAAATAAAAAAGGATATAAATAAAGATATTCTGAGACCATACAATCTGCAGTAGTGTTTTTATAAACGACAGCTGGCAATAATAAAATACATTCATAAATTCGTATATGTAGTATTATGTTTCATAAGCTGTAGAGAGGTTTAGTACGGTTTTGATGACCTACAAAAAGAAAATATAATGTAAACTTGGTTTGTAGTTTATTACAGATAAATATATCACCGTTGGAAAAGTCCTGGATAGAGGGAAGCAATGAAGGGGCAAACCAAATGGATCATGGTAGTACAAGTAATCTTATTAAAAGAATACCTGTTATTTACAATGTATTTCCAAAATTACCGAGAGCTGGACATAAAACAAAAATAAGAATTGTGTTAGCCAATGGAAAGAGGAAACATGTGGCAAATAGTAAATAAGGTAATAAATTCATAAACAAATATAAAGAAGAATTATATTAATACAAATATACCTACGTTGGAGAAATGCTGGACAATTTGTGAGAAACTTTTAAAGTGCAAACGGACAATTCTCGGGGTGTTGACATTTGGAAGTGAGGGAACTGTCAAAAGACAACAAGTGCGTGTGTGTGTGTGTTCGAATCACAACGGCAACCTGAAAGGCAAAGAGCTCACTGAAGACGCAGGGTGACAACTCAAATGGTAGTTTCTGAGGATGGCGTTGAGAGCGGTCACGTGTTTTCCCGGGGATATAAATTGAAAACAAGAATCGACAAGATTCATTCATTCATTGATTGATTCACGGATTAGCTGGTTATCTGAAAAGAGAATAACAGTAACTTAAAATCGTAGGGTTAGATACACCACGATTCATATTTATTTCTTTTGTATTAGCTTATTAATTCTTATTTGCATTTAAGTTTCATTCATTTATTTTCTTTTGTTAATTGTCTTTGTATTTTTAAAAATAATGGAGATGCAAATGGCAGAATTTGAGAAGTTTTTCAATGATTCAAAGTAAGTTTGATACAAAGAGTTATCAATGTGGCTATGCGTGTATTGAAATATAACGTGCAAATGTATATTCAATATAACGTTGTGCAACAGGGATAATAAATGTTTTCCTGTAATAGTAATAAGTATTCATTAGTTTCAAGTTTACAAAAATGAAATTATTAATGGTGTTGGGTGTTAAGAGGATATAGCGTGCAAATGTTTATTTTCTGGCACTTTATTAGGCATCATTAATGTTTACGATAATTTTTGATTATAAATTAATGACTTCAAATTAAATTTTTTAATAAGGAAAGTGTTTCTGGGTAGCAGACTCTGAGATGCTAGATATAACACGTGCGAATGGTTATAGATAGTAATCAGATTCAAGCTTTTTCTCCGAACATTGACCATTGCGAAGTTGTAAGTTTGTCAGAGCATTACGTGCGAATATAATGTCTCTGATGGAATAGAACTAGCATAAAATGCAAATAGTATACAAATGTTAATTGAATTTTTATTTGTTTTGAAACAGGAAAATATTTTAGATTTCTATTTGATTAAGTATAAGAAAAATATATTCGTACCATAAAAACGTTACAACCTAGAACAAGGTACAAACGTTTTCTTTTAATTATGTTTCTTTTAAATAAAATGGTGAATATAGTATAGCGATGCTATCTGTTATGTAATAAATGTTAAATAAATTATACAATTATGTTTTATATGGTTTCTGGGTTTCATTTAAATAAGCTATAACCTTATCCCAATCAAAAGTAAAACAAGAGATTTGACGAGAGAGGAGAAATTTAGATACACTGATAGAATTCACGTATACTTATAAAGTACGTGCTGTTAAAATAAATAAAATATACATTAAGGATAATAAAAATTATCATCATCTTTATTATTTATGTTGTTGGAACAGCACACAACATAATTTATTTGGCAAAGCCTAATGTATGGCAATACTACAATTATCATATTCCAAATAGTCATGTTGCCACAGCAATATGTTATAATATTTCTAAATATGTAATGTTATATGCAATATCGATCTTTGTATAAAATTATTTGTTGTATGTAATATCGATCTTTGTGTTAAATTATTTTTAATAAAGATATCATCAATTACTGAATGCCGTTCTTAAGTTATTAAAACAAGTAACCTTGACAAAAATTCTTGAAAGTAGTACATACGTAAAATAATAGATGTCACACGGACAAAATACAATTGGTAATATGGTATATGCGGCAAATACACTATGATTATGAAGCGGCACGGTCAACCTTTTTCGATCTGTCTGATGATATAATGTTCATGTTACCGTAAATAGCCGAAATACGTTTTTACGTGTACTACTGCGACGTAGCTACGAGCATTTGTAATTTCGCATTCATACTAGGAAAGACAAGAATTAAAATTTTAATTCGGCTATTTACTGCAGCTTTCAGTTAGAACTCGTTCTAACTACACGCATAGCAGTAACTTCTGAACAAGAAAATGTCGATGAATGATTTATACGCTGATTGGTTACTTCTCATCATGTACTAAATAATGAAGATACCAAATTGTCTTAATACACTGTAACGAATAGAGAGGTATATGAAGAATTACTTCAGGAAATGAAACAAGTTAAACTGTTATCGAAGAAAACTTCATGGCTGTATCGACGCTTGACCCGTTCCGATACAATAGAAATGGACGGCGTTCAGCGAAGTCCAAGAGTGTATTACCTGCTAGTTGAAGAAATTTTCGATGTAATCGAGGCAGCTCACATAGCAATTGGACATGGAGGTCACGATAGACTGCGAATTGAAACAAGTAGAAAATATGCAAACATTACTACTAACATGATTAATTTGTTTTTGTCAATGCGTAAAGTCTGCAATAGTAAAAAATGTAAGAAGAAGGGATTAGTTTCTAAACCAGTTTTGCACAATGAGTTAAACAGCCAATGCCAAGTAGGTCTTATTGATATTCAAAGTCAAGCAGATGGGGAAAATAAATTCATCATGGTTTATCAAGATCATTTAACCAAGATTATTTTATTAAGAGTTTTAACATCCAAACGAGCAGAAAAAATAGCTTATAAAATAAACGAAATATTTTCGACGTTCGGAGAGCCGTGTCTATTACATAGTGATAACGGCCGAAAATTTGGAAACTGTCTTATAAACGGACTTAAGTCTTTATGACCAGAACTTAATATTGTATACGGTAAGCCACGTCACGGACAGAACCAAGGCTCAGCTGAACGAGCCAATCAAGATGTTGAAAATACGAAATACGACTGTTGCGTGGATGTTCCATAATAACACCGTTAAATGGTCAGAAAGTCTACCATTTGTACAGTTTATGAAAAACCGTGCGTTTCATGCAAGCATAAAACAAACTCCATATAAGGCTATGTTTGTCATCGGTGTTGGGTTAAGTACATCGTCTTTGTCAATTGACGTTATTTCTTCTCTAGAGCGGGAAGAAGATTTGGAAAATATTATTGGTGAAGTCAAAATTATCATTCACGGAGAAGATTCAAACATAGAATTTAAAATGAAGAAAAAGAACCAGAGGTAATATACTCTAGATTATGCTTTAAATGTAATGCTATCTTAAATGCTAACTTTGACGAGACTATTGCTTGAATTGTACAACAGCGGATAATATTACAGCAACGCGATTTGAAGCAAACTAGCCCCTAATTTAACAGGCTAAGAAGATGAAATCTTTCAGTGATAAAACGTACCCTTTTGCTAACATAGGCGATAATGTCACAAACCCTATTCGTGACGTTGCCAAAGCTAAAGGTGCATTCAGAAATATTACAGTTCTTATTCTATTAAAGGCCGATGACAAGATGTACCAGTTAGGTACTCCGGATGGTGTTATAAATCATCTATACACCAGATCAGAATTAGACATCTGTAAGCAAGAATTTATTGACGTTGATGTAATAAAAAAAGGATATGCAAATACCTTTTTGTATCAGAATCCAGCCAAAGATTCTCCATGTGGAAGTGCACAAAAAAGTGTCTCACTAATTTGTATAATTGTAAGAAAAACATGTGTTGTGTAACTTAAAGTATCACAATGGTAGCCCATGTAATAATAAATAAGTCAATTTATTTCTCAACGCATTAAATAATCTTGAAACCATCGTGTTTTATTATAATGAAAAAAACTTAATAATTGATGGTACTATCTGTCCATCGGATCTTTTGAGTCACATCATCAATTGCGTGGCGTTATCAAGGACATCGGCACCTAGAATGTATATATACTCATTTCATTCCAATCTCAATGACTAAATAAGGATAGAAATTTTAAACTTTAACGTGGGGTTGTCTTCCCCGTAAGAGTAATAAGACAGACAGAGAAAATATACCGCCATGACACTCTGTTACTGCGTTAGTCAACCTATATGTTGTAAGAAGAATGAATGACAGACCCACAAATTTTGTTCATAACCAGCGGTTATTATTGTTTTATTAAATTTCATTATAATAGATATAGCTAATTTTAAGCAATGAATAAAACATGTTATAAAATATAGAAAATATTAGAAAGCAGCATCATTTGTTTTTAAATATTTAATTCTATTTTGTAAGTAATGAATTTGAGCCAGAAGTGTTGATTTAATTCATATGGATGAAAATCAATGGCGTAAGCCAAAACAGCCGACGGACATATAGTATTTGGTATAACTTTATGAGTATGTCCTCTTATTAAGAGGTATTTTCATACGATTCACAAACATTTTCCTGAATTAAATTAAATGTTCTGGAAAGTGTTACTTCAACACGCGATCGTTATGTCAATTCAAATAAAATCTATTTTCAATAAAATAAATGATGTTGCTCAAAATATTGCTTTGTATATTTACTGACAAAACTTTAACTTATGTAATAACTATCATACTTTTAAGAATTGTAAATAAATAAATGTTCATTGCCCAAAAGTTCAACAATTTACTACAATACATAATACATAATAGTACTCAAATAACAGAACAGTACAATATAATACAATAAAATGAGAACATAATATAAATGCTCAATTAATATAAGGATAAAACGCAGGAGCACCATGTAAGAAAAAATAAAGTTATAGATCGGCAGCTAAACAAATCAAAGGATTATTCTAAATTTACCCGTAAAAGCTGCTTAAGGGAACAATAAAAAATGTAGCATTCTGAGCTAATTTCGTTATACAGTGAACATATAAATGAAATTGGTGGGCGAGATAACACGTTACTTCTGGCCTGGTTGATATAAAATATCGTAATCATGTGAATATTGACGAGGTACATGAAAGTTAGTTTTGAAACAAGCAGACCAGCGTCAATCTGATTATGTAGTAATTTATACAAAAAGGTGAGACCTATGTGGTTAGGACAAGCCTCATGAGAGGTAACTAAAAATTCTCAGCATACTCCATTTTAGAGAGTACCAGAGTGACGTATAAGGTCTTGAGCGTTGAGAGATTAGTAAAAGATTTCGTATTGCGGAAGACAACACCCAACATCCTACTAGCCGCAGGCACCACATCCTGAACATATTTATTAAATGTCAAAGAAGAGTCGAAATAAACACCCAAGTCACGAATGCCACACATTTTGAAATGTTGAGGTCCAACCCATTAGTAGTACACCAATTATTGCAGCAAGCAAGTTGGACTAAAGCTCGTCACAATCTTTCAGTGTATTTATAGATTTATATAACTCGACAAGAACACTGATGAATAATAAAAATGGAAGAGGTCCAAGATTGAACCCTTGCAGCACACCATAAGTAATTGGACAAGTGTCAGAAACAAAACCATTATGAGACACAAAAAAACGGGCGTTGTTGCAAGTAAGATTTAAAGAAACTTACTACTGACGCACTAAAACTCAATCTCCCCAGTTTATCCAACATTATTTCATAATCAATACGATCAAATGTCTTAGTTAAATCTGTATAAATCACGTCTACCTGACCCTGCCTATCGACAACATCTGTGGCGTATTGAGCAAATATGCACATATTAGTTATAGTAGATCGTCTGACAATGAATCTATGCTGTTCCGGAGCAATAATGCTACTGACCTGATGGTAGATGGTTCGATAGATGGTCGACTCAAAAACTTTAGCAATGTCAGACAAGATTGGTATGGCCGATAAATTGCTACATCAGTTATGCCGCTTTTTGTAAACACTGGACATATTCTGGCCTGTGTCCATACTTGAGGAAAGTAGATGTTTCTAGTATTAAATAGAAAACTGATAACAAAGGTGCTGCAAGTGTAGAGCAATCCTTCAGTAGGAAACTAGGTACCTGCTCACAACCAGAACTTAGAGAGTTCCTGAGCGCCTTAATACTGGAAAGAATATTAGATTCGGAAAATGAATCAACGTGTATTGATGATGTAGCGCCATACATAATATTATCAGAGGAAAACGGAGTCGAATAGGGTACACCTCAAGAAAATGTTGTGAGAACGCATTCACTATTGATTGTATCCGTCCAGGTATTCTAGACTTTTTACGGCGTGAATTTACGAAAGACCAAAATGTTCCTGGGTTTTGGTTAATGGAATGCTCAACGCTTTCGATATGCCGCAGATACATCTCTTCACCTTACGCTTAACCAGTCCACGAAAATGCTTGAAATTCTGAAGGTCACTTGGACGACGATGCTTTTTATATATCTTAAAACATTTGGACTTTAACTTGATATTTTGGACAATTTCGCGGCTGTACTAGCTCGGATAACTAAATTTGGACTCCCTCTGACAACCATAAATCGGTACACATTGATCAAACAGATGATACAGTATTTCATAGAAGTAGTAGCAACGTCACTGTATGTGCTTAGTACTGTCCAATCTAGAGATGCAAGAGCATTATAAAGTCCAGAAAAGTAAGCCTTGCAAAAATTATACCGCTTACAGGTATTATCAACTAAAGAGTTGGTTGAACGGGATGAAGTACCCTTGGTCCTCATGAACCAAAGGTACTTCATCCCGTTCAACAACACAGTGTGTATTCGAGAAAAGAAGATTTAACATCTACTATTATAATTGTGGAAAATGTTGGACTGCACCAAGTTTAACATAGCAGCAAAATTTTGAATGGCTAATCTTAATTTGCAGTTATTAGTACAAAAAGTAGATATGTTAAAGTCTCCAACAACAAAAACTTTCTTATCACCAGAATAATACTGTATAAAATACCAAACAAAACCTCAAGTTCATCAAGAGATGGCGTTTTTTTGGTATATTTAATGTCTATGTATAGTGTAAATACCACATATAAATTTATATTAAGCAGTAAATGAATTCACATAGAAAGTAAAAACTTATATTAATGAAGCAATTTAAAATTTTTATGTAGATTCATATATCGACCACTTATGTTAAATGCAGTATTATTTATACTGTCGTTTAAATTATCGTAATTAACAGGCAATAGTTCATACTATTTGAGATTAATATCATATTTCCTCCATCCAAATGCACGTGTGTGCAATTATTTAGAATACAACCGGAGTACCGATGATTGAATCGTTAAAGCATTTCATTATTTACAATTAACATTAAAATTTATTAGTTTATTATTGCACAGCGTCCACTCAGTCATGTCCAAACGTATTTCCGGTTTCTGTATGGAGAGAACATCAACCAATCCTGCGTGAAAGCCTATAAATTACTTATACATGTTTCGATACTGTATTTTCACATTTACTCCGTGTACATTGTGCATATGTTAAGCTGGAAGTAGGGTGGAATAATTTCGATTTAAAATTCAATCTTTTTTCTTGAGATTTTTGCATTTAAAAAATGTTTTACGAGATTGTGTTATTAACGATATGCTATGTATTTATCTATTTTCTAAACTATTTTATCAGAAGCAAAATCAGCATTTCAATATTAACAAATCCACGTCGGCTGGAATATAAAATTTTCGTTTTTCATAGTCCTACTAGCAATACTTAGATGATGGTACAATATCAATTCAGAAGAAAATAATTCTGTTTGAAAATTCTGAGATGCAATTTTGTTATGCAACTACAGTGACCTTGAACTGTTTAAATTTATACCTGTTTACCTTATTTGTCCTCTTACATATGCAACTGTATACATTCATTCTAATACAAACTGCCTACACCAATGAATGTTGGGTAGGATGTAGCACATTTGCCACTTTTGTTCATATATTTTGAATTTTCTGTATCTTGATGTTTTTGTGTTGTTTACTATATTTCTGCTCCAAGTTTTCATATTCATTGTTTTTTCTATATATTTTAACGGGAAGTTAGTCATGGGTAAGTTGTAGGCACAATGATATTACCTACGGTATATAATGTTACGCCTTCGCCGTGTATACGTAAAAATTTAGACACAAATGTACAGGCAGAAGGCGCAATAAAATGGCGCCGTCGGTAACTAAAATATATTCATCCGTTCGATAATCTAAATGAGCCCGATTAACTAAACTGAATTAACTATAACCCTGCGCAATTAAAACTTCATGAAAGTTTCGGAGAGCTTGGTGTGACGCCTTCAATATGCCTTACCTTTTCTTCCCAGGGTACGGTGGTTAATATGGAGGAGGACTTTGCCGCTAACTTGTCGGACGTGTGGGCGTAAGTCTCCTCGAAGAAAGTTGGATGAATGATTAAGGCGCTAGCTTCCTTAGGATTAAACCCCACCCAAAAATGTTATTCGTTCCGGAAGCAAGATCAATTTGAGTACCCAAGGTTGCAAGATAAGACAAACGACAAATTCAAAACAATAACAAATTTATTGGAAGCTATATCGTTTCCCCGAATATTTAAAAAATCGCATAAAACAAAAAAGAAGTAGATTTGATAAGAGAGAGCAAAATTGAAATTACATAATAAATTTCAAACGGAAGTTACGAATTAACTCTTAACTCGACATACGGTTTTGATCAACCTGTATATCGATATATATATATAAATTATACGAAACTACAAGCGCATCAATTACAATTAAATTAATGAAGCTAAATAAAATATGGTCAAATCAGTGAAGCAAATACCAATAAATAAATTAATGGAGCAATTACAATATGAATAAATTGATGGAGCAAGATCTCGCTTTACAGTATATATAACAATGTGCTCCTACAGGTTCACCCTGTAGAAATTTGAATAAAATGAGATCGTACAAAAATAAATCAATCAATGGTTGTTAAATATAAAACAAATCAGAAACAGAATTAGCTGAAGCCAAAAAAAAAACTAAATTTAATTACAACAATGACTCCAAACGGTGCCTATCCCTTGCGTCAGATAAGAAGTAACACAAAATTTGGTTATAATCCCCAAAATTAAAAGAAATTACGAAGGTTCAGGTTAAATTACATAAATAAAACAATGCTCTTGTCAACAAAATATACTAGCATATATACTAAGAGCTTAAATTTGACTTAGGTCTCCGATCTTGACTTCTATCGGGGTCAAATCAGCAACTATTACTCAAAATGAATGAATTAAAAATTACAATATTAGTTTATATAGGTTGAACAAAACTTAAATAATGATAATTCTGCAATTTAGCTCTCCCAAGACATATAACATTTAAAATAGACTACTTAACTTGTAGGATTTACAGCATCCCTCGGTATAGAAATTCTGGCATAAATTTTCCTGGAGACGTTCACAGAAACTCAACTCAAAAAAAAGTTAATTTAATTGTCGAGAACAACACACTTGGCTATATTTCACAAAGTTTTAAAACTTTTCAATTCAAATACCATTTTCTAATAAACTTTACAACGTAGTTCACAATCTAAACCACACTCCATATGATATAAAAGAGCATACTGCTTCCATTCCTTGTCCAAAATTTGAAGATTTGTCAATCCTTTATTTATTGGAAATCTTTGTACAATATTTTGCAGCGGTTTTATTTCATAGGATTGGACCGTTTTTGGTTTATGAATTCTTAAAATGCTAAAAATTGGACCAGAAAATTAAAATCGCGTTTTAATGTCAGGAACAGGCTCTACATAAAAATTTAAACAACTTTGGTAAATTAGTCAATTTCAGTTTGGAATGCTTAATTTTTCAACATTTCAAAATATTCAGTAGCAGATATACCTAAATAAATTTTGCAATGTGGCACAAATAAGCGAATATTTGTATGGTTAACAGCAAACATATTTTTCCCTTTCAAGTCATTAAAATTGATAAAATTGCTGCATAAATGTATCAACAATCTTTGAGTTTCAGATTTCAATTTATGAATAAGTGGCGATTTTGATTGAAATGTAAGGTTAAAATCTGTTAGAAGTCTCAATGTATATGACATAAATTTTAAATAAATTTTTGTTCAACTCTTTTTTCAAAGAGTTGAACAAATCATTAGCTTTTCCAGATGCAGTTCTAACCACATTAAAAAAGTTACTCTGACATCATTTGTTTTTGAATAGTATATAACAGCAATTGCACATAGTTTTATTGCACTCACGTCCGTCGTCTCGTCCATGACTAAGGAGAAAAAACATCCAGGTTCCTGCAATATTTCAAACAGATTTTTGCGAAATGTACTTCCTAAACTCTCCTTAACAAGACAAGTAGCTTTTGTTCTTTTAACAGACAGAAGTGAAACAAACAAGCGAATATTTGTGTGGTCACCAGCAAACATATTTTCCCTTTCAAAACACTGAAATTGATAAAACTGCTGCATAAATGCATCAACAATCTGTCTGCAGCATTTAGATTTGATAGACAATAAAATACATATTGATATCTGATGTTGACCAAATCGCGTTAAGAAAAGGAACTTTTAATTGTTTTATGTGAAAATACTCGATTTTACCCGCTTCACAATTTTACCAGACAGTCTGATTAAAATACCCGCGTTTCGAGTAAAATACCCGCAATTGGCAGCACTGTCAAGAACAGCTAAATTAACTTCCCAGATCCTGCGCAGTAGGCGACAACGCCATCTCAACAGAACGACGATAACAACATAAATTGTTTGACGATAGATAATTAAGACATGAATGGAAACATAATACGAGAATAATTATAGAACTAACAGAGGATAATTAAACCTCAGAGGTAGGAAATATAAACATTAAACTGAAAGTAAATTTCCTCGAGCGAGAAATAGTTATCTACCAACATTATCATCTGCACTCAACAACAGATGACGCTAAATGACTAATATGCGAAAAAAGACCAGAATGTGGATTTAATTAAATCCAGATTATTTAAAATAAAAGAAAAGCAACCCAATTACAAATAAAAATAATTCGAATGAAAATATATCATTTCCACGTGGCCCATTTACATGTATTGTACAGGACAAAAGAACCAAATACTAATTCTAAGAACTTTTAACGGAGTGCTATGAATGCTAAGACACATGTATAGCTCGCTCGAAGGTAATGAACCAAAAATTATAAAATGCTAATACATGAGTCCAACATATGGAACATACAGGGTACAAAAAAAACGTAACAATAATTAGCAAAAGCCGTCATGTTATGGGCATGCTTTAATTTTATTTTGTATATATTTACGTGTGTTGAAGAAGTACGTCATACACACTAACATGTAAACAAAGCCCCGCTTCAGAAATGAGGATTAGTTTGTAAAGGAACTAGTAAAGGCCCCATATTGTTGAGCCATATTGAAAAGGAACCCGTTAAATTAGTAACGGCTCCAAGTTGGTAAAGCCATATTGTAAAGAAGCCCACAATAATGCCCTTTATATTTTAACAGAAACCAAGATTTTTGGATATATTAATACAAACACAAAAAAAACATACACAAAATAATATAAATATTTTAATTAGATTAAACACATTAATAAAATAATTTCAGGGCGCATTTATTACTGAAAGATTAGTTATGATTTATTTATATATTATCTTTTCTACTAAATAAAATGCATCATACATTGTTTGTTTTCGATCGCCTTTCAGTATCTATATCAATACTAACAACTCTTAATAGAATAAACAAACTATGCTGAAATTGATATATATCTACAATGTATATATTATTTTTTTTAAAACAAGGTTGCCAAATAATTTTACAAATGTTGAGACATTTATCGTATCTATGACAACTATTTTATACGTTTTCATTCTCAGATTATTATATTCATTTGTTGCGTCTCGACATTAAGACAAATTTTAATGTTTGAGTTTATCTGGCACTCGCGCAATAACAGTTTCTAAATAAATCTCATGTATTTTTCTCCTTCTTTCACTGTCGATGATCTTCCTGCTGTCAGTGTGCTTAATGGGAGTCCTTCTTCGACGGTAGAGACGCCTGTAGCTTCTTTAATGGCTATTTGCACAATAATAACTTCCTATAGAATGATACGTTTTACTTATTTAACATTTAGCTAGCGGTTGACCTTTATGTAAACAAAGAACCTATTTTATTATTTTTGAGGTTCAAATAACCACAATTTAATACATTATCGACCGCTATATGTGGGTGGACTTACTTATTAATTAGATGACCTTATATTGCTTTTAACGGTCTATTTAAACCGGTCTAATACATCGGAGACCGATATCTTCGAAGGTCCTCAGTCGACTTCCTCTGTCATAGGACTTCGCTTTCTCTGGTACCCTCATGCAAAATGTCCCTTTTCTCCTCTACCCATGTTTAGTCATTCAAGTTTCACACGCAGATTAGCCCGTGTGACAGGCGATAACACAATTTCGGCGATAACATAAACAGTTGGTGCCAAAAGTCTTACAATATATAAAAACATTTGTTTATCTAACTACTGCTTATAAATCATACATAGATATACATCTAGAATAAGCAGTTTTAAGAAATATATCGTTGGTTTTTAATACATGTACTTTGAAATATAATTCATATTTGTATTTAAAATTATAAAAATTTTTAATTAGGCGGTACCACCAAGGCACGTGGAAAGAATTATACAGTTACTCAAAACAGAGGACATGGCTACTGTGGCACGGAGTGCTGAACTATGGACTTTAGAAGCATGAAACGCACAACAATACGATATTAAAGCGCCCTGCTTCAATAGAATAAAACCGAAAATGTTTAAATACATGGGGATGTGAAGGAACTGAATTATTATACACAATTATACTTACAACTTGGAAACATAGGATGCCGAAGGACTGGAAAACGGCAGTATTAGTCGCTGTACATAAAAATGGAGAATTGTCTCTCTTGTGCATAGAGTATGCGATATACAAAACGTAGTTCTGCAATAGACTGAATCTTTGTGATTCGCAAAATAGGTAAAAAAGTAATAAGAACCTAATAACAACTACATATTTGCTGTATAGACCTGGAAAATACATTTGACAGCTTGCGCGGGGAAGAAATCTGTGAGTTCATGTACAAGAGAGGAATAAACGCAATTTGGTCACAGTTGGAGGTTCAAGAAGATTTATAATAGTTAGAGGAGTAAGGCAGAGAAGCATATTTAATCCTCTATTGTTCATAATGATTATGGATGACAAAGCTAGAAAGGTGAAACAATGCACGACGGGGCACATGTAGAGTACCACAACTAAGACTAATCAAAACGAACCTACTCATGTAAGCCAATGATCTATTAATTATTTACCTAGTGTTTAGTAATTATTTAAAATTGAAAAAATAATCACGACGAATACTGTAAGGTTTTTATTGACTGCGATGATAATGGGTTGGTATTAGGAAAAATATTAGAAAGTAAATATCTATATATATGGTGTGGCATCGAACATATTTTTGGACTTTTCATGACAGAATAATAAGAATATCCAGTTACTTAATTGTATAATAGTGTATTAAATTAAAATAATAATAGCTTGTAGCCTATATATTCTTTAATTTGTTTTCGTTTTAAATGAGATAAATCACTTGTAGCATCAATTAGATTTTTATAATCACCTGCACTTAAGTTTGCAGGCCTGTTCGTCATGAAAATGGATTCGAATAGTACGAATCATCTTGAATATTATTTGTAAAATATTGCGAACCTGTTCTTTTAAGGCATATAAACGTTCTAAGAATACTTCATCTATTTCAAAATTTAATTCAATGCAGTTTGTCGTATAGAATAGAAGAACAAGCAAAATTATTCTGTTCAACTGAATAAATTTGATGTTATTCTGGAAATTTTATATATACAAAAGACCGAATGGAGTTGCTTTCGTAATATGCATTTGTCATTATTGACATAGTTGTCATTAGTTGACATATTAATGTTACGCTGCAGTTTTATTTGAATTGAAAATGGTTCTAATGATAGTTAAAACGATGTTTTTGGTAGAACATTTTCGCTCATACGGAAATGGTTCCAAGCTTACAACAGGTGTTATTAAGATATCGACAACAGTTTAATAAAATAGTCCTCAGTAAAAGTGTGACATTTATTGTTGTTGAGGAATTTCGATTTGCAGTGTATTATGTCAATGAAAAGTTCTTCTGGTCGTCGAAAAACAGTGTGCATCGACAAAAACACGACGTGTTTTTGACCAAGTTGTGCATTCAGAGCAAAGAAGCCCTGTAAGAACTGCATGTAAACATCTACACGTCAGTTGTTCAAATCAATTGATAGTTATCCATACCGTATTCAAGTTAGTCAGCAACTAAATGCTGCGGACAACCGTGAAAAGTAAATTTACTGTGGTCGTATATTGAACTTAATTTACGAAGATCCCAAATTATTAAAAAACATATGGTTATCAAATGAGAATCACATTTATCTTAGCGGCTATATTAATTAATAAACAACTCGATGCCTTGAATTTGAATGTCTTGATGTTATTGTAGAGAAACTACTCCATAGTGTCCGAGTTACCATTTGGTGCGCGGTTTCTGGTCATGAGATAATTGGTCCACATTTATTATTTATTTACTGTTAACCAAGAGCGTTACAGAGAAAACATTATAATACCTACAAAATCGATACGAAGCTTGTTTGCGTCATAAAGGTGAACATTTTGAACATTTAAGGGGGGGTTTTACTTGATCGGCGTATGCCACAAAATGGTCAATTTCAACGCAAAAAATCGCAAATATCAAGGCACTTGAAAAAGTTGCCGCTACATGAACGAAATAACGAATATTTGTTCTAGCGACTGACGATTAAAATTTACAATTATATTAAAAAATAGTTAAAATACAGCACTTTGAATTTTTTTCGTTTTATAGCGATATAAAGCTTACTGTGTTTAAAAAGTACTTTTTTGAATCGTGAGTACCTAGATATTTTTATTCTAAACACGACAATGTTTTTACTTTACTTTCAAAATAACCCTGGTCTACAAAAAATTACTTTGAAACCAATGAGAATGATCACATATTCTGCACTCATAAATGGCAAATAGGCAACACACAATTCAAACTTTTTTTTTGTTTAGGACCAGCGATATCGAAGATATACCCGGTCAATTGTATTATGCGGAACATCAAATAAACAGAGAGTATATTCAACCTTTTTTTATTACCTTAGGTACGAATGCTTCATTCAGATATCGGCGTTAATTAATATTTGCGAGACTGTATTAGATATTAATTCTTCGTCTGAAATAAATATATGTTGTTATTATTATTATGAATTGTTTTTTTAATAAAATGTAAATATATATATTTTATAATAAGCAGATGTTTTGGATTGTTGAATATTATATTCTTCCCAATCGGCATTGATGGAGTTGATTAGCAAAATTAAATTATAAAACATTTTGTCCCAGGTAAGATTCGAACTAAATTTTATCACCACATAAAGTTGTATTCATTTTTTCATACATAAGTTTGAGTATACATTAAACATATTTGTAAAAGAAAATACGTGCGGTTGGTATATACAAGCAAATTTTAATATATTTCAGATATTTGTCGGTGTTCATTGATGTGTCTACTTTATTAGACTCTTTTTCTGTTCCTTAATATTCTCGCTTTCAAAATGTATTTTATTTTTCAAGGACAAGGTTTCGGTTTTATGGAATTTCAGAAATGCAGTTATCTTCGGCAATAAATATACATTATTATTATTAATTATGAAGTTGCACGACTTATTGTTATTTTTAACCTTACATGTTGAAGCTTTTTAATAATATGAACAATGTTTGTAGAAAACTAAAATCTGACAACAACAACTTTATGTCATTGTAAGATACGAACTTAGAGATTTTCAGGACTCTTCAAACTAAGATGCATTGGTTTTAGGGAGCAAGTTACACAAATTTCAGTTTTCTAGATGGTAAAAGCATTTATATAAATATCTGAGTTTGTTGTGCCTTCATGTTTTTGTTTTATTTATACTTTGTATTTTGACCACATAACAGTTTTTAGATTTTTTTTTGTATATGTGAATAAGTAAGAGAGCATGGGCCAAACGAGCGCATAAGTCTAATTACAGCAGTTTATCAGGAGTGACAGCAATTGTTGGATGGCGAGCGAAAAAAATGTTGTATGTAGGCGTAAAAATCAAATTTTGTTTAATTTGTGCAAAATTTGGTGAATCTAAAGATCACGTATGCTACAAAAATTGGTCTTCGTCGTCAACAGCCATGGAGTCGACAATTATTCCGGAAGGTTTTCGACATTCTGGTGAAATGCACGGTGTAATTTATGGTAGATTAATAGGGGATGGTGATAGCAGCGTTCTTAGAAAATTACGTGAGACGGCTCCTTACGGTCCCCAAAAAATTATTGAAAAAATTGAGTGCCGAAATCATATATTATGTAATTATATAAATAAAATTAGCGACTGTTTGAAAAAACCTAAATTCAATTCGGACATAGGAAAATTAATAACAAAAAATTTACTTAGATTCAGAGCGGCCTTTACAAAAGCAATTGAACATTACAAAAGTTCGAACTTAACAATAACAAACCAGATAGTGAAACTGCAACGTGATATTATAAATGGATCAAGAAATATTTTTGGTGAACACTCGGATTGTGCTTCTTACTTTTGTCAAGGATCTAAAGAAGGTGAGATCCAATATGTTTGAAAAATTTCAGAATTTTAATATGTATGATAACTTTATTAACGCTTTAAATCGGCTCAGGCTAATAGTAGATCTTTAATAGGAAACGTAGATGCTAACATTGTAGAATCTTTTAATTCAGTCATTGCAAAATTTGTAGGAGGTAAAAGATTGTATTATATTCAACATAATTCTTACAATGCACGTTGCAAAGCGGCAGCAGTTTCATTTAATTGTAAGGGCAAATATCACTCAAAGCTTCAGACCAAATATGGATGTATACGACAGTGTCTGAAAAAAAAACGGTATGAGATGAAAATTTTTTTAAAGGAAACAACAAACACATTCAGGAACTACAGACGATCGCGACTATGGGCCGGAGGTAAATGCATATTTTATTGAAGATATAGATAATCAAAAGTACGAAGAAAAAAAAGATACATTTTTGAAGAATTAACAGCAACAATTTTGGCAAGATAATGAAATTGAGGAGAACCACATTTACGGCCAATACTGTGAAGCCTTTATTATACCAGGAATTTATAGGAACGAATGCGACACTGCACGGTAATGAAAAAGAAGAGCAAGCTGTAAAAGCTTTTGAATGTTTGGCAGATCTAAAAATCGAGTCTTGTGGTCTTTTTATTCATCCTGTATATAGATTTTTAGCGGCATCTTCGAACGGAATAATTTCTAATCAAAACGCGCATTTGAAAGTACGGAAAAAAATAATTACATTTTTAGAAATTTGGAACAGCGAATTACATTTAAAATCTAGGCACCAACATGTACCAAATATAGGGACAGTTAAACATAGCTCAGAAAGATGTATGTTACTTCATAATCTGGATTCCGAAGAATAGGTAATTGGTATAAGACAATACACAGAGATGAAGAATT
Organism: Amphimallon solstitiale; assembly: GCA_963170755.1. Lineage (NCBI taxonomy): Eukaryota > Metazoa > Arthropoda > Insecta > Coleoptera > Scarabaeidae > Amphimallon > Amphimallon solstitiale. Next base: position 31,567,317 of record OY720684.1, read on the forward strand.
CTGGCCAGAAATGGTAATTAAGTTAGAGTAATTTTATTTTCTCGCTTTATTACATGAGATTATTGATCCTCGAATTTTGAGAAATCGAAAAATTAGAGATGTCAAATTGGAGAATACCTACCTACTGATTGTGACACGTTTAGACAAAACGCTACTTGGCCATTCTTGTTTATTTTCTACACAGTCTATACTTTTGTAAACATTTTTTTTTGTAAAAACATGAATTAGGCCTACTGGGAATACCATGAGAAAAAAACTCGCTTTACACTCTACCTCTAAGGTGGTGCGGAAAGGAGTGCGTTTGACGTTTTGTCTGCCACATACCGTTATTTAAAAAAATTATCGAAGCTTTACTGAAAAAAATTAAAGAATGTAAAGTATAAATAAAAAAAAATGATAATATCAATAACAATCGATTGTAAGTTGTGGTATTAACATTGACTTCTTATAAATGATTAGTTCGGAGTCAGCAAAGTTCGTATCTTGCCCACGGTGAAATTTTTATAATTTGATTTCGCTAACTAACAATACCAGTGTCGGCTGTGAAGAATATAATTTTCAATAATTTAAAACATGTGCTACTTAGAGAATATAAATTTTTACATTTTGTAAGAAACACCGGCACTGTTTTTTTTATCAGATTTTAGTTTTCTCTAAAACATTACTCATATTATTACAAAGCCTCAACATGTAAAGTAAATAGGTACAAATCATGGTGAGAAATAATAATAAGTACAACTTAAATAATTGATAATCATAAATAATAATAATAAAGTTATATATTTATTGCAGAATAAAACTTAATATCTAATTAATTTCGGCAAATATCATTAAAATAATTACAAATTATATAAAACGGAAGTCTTAATAAAACGAAATAAATACAAGCCAGGAGAATATTCAGAAAGAGCAAAAACAAATTTCGAAGAAAGTAGCCGCATCAATATTTTCATGCAATAAATGTAAGAGGCATTTTAAAGGCGGTAAATATATTCAATATATTTTAGGCAACCCGACATACGCCGTTCGGGAATTTTTCTTAAGGAAAACCCACCCTTAAATTTCAGAGATTAAAAAATAAATATATATTTTATTTTCCGGATTGTTTATTCTGGCGGATACAGTACTTGAAATTTATCCTGTTTTATTGAAAAAAATTCTTTACATTATCTTTTAATTTTTTGTGAAAGAAGCTTTTGTTTTAACTGTGTAAACGTCTATATTAGACGAATAATGCAAACGATTTTAAACAATGCGAAAGGGAAAACAAAACCTTGAGTAATATTTAAAAACGTTCGTTTGTAAGTATATCATTGTGATATCAACCTCACTCACTCTACTAAAAAAGATATTAATTAATACAGCTATGTAATTATACCCATAAGGGATTACAATATTATAAATTGTGGAAATTAATGTTTTTCGTTCTTAATTCATTTATTTGACCTATCTTTCAAACAAACAATTAAACAAAAAAATTAGGTAGCTTCAGTTTTTTCATTGTCATTAGTTTGAAAAGTTTTTGCAGACTTGCGTAGGTTAGTATTACTTTGGTACATTTTATGAGGTATAAATTATTTATAAATCTCCAGGAAATGCTTAATCGCAGGTAGGGCTTGATATATTTCGTAAATTCTTATAAGATAAAAAAATAAATTTTTTAGGACATTACCACTGTCATGCTTCAAATTTAATTGAGTTCAGATTTTATATAAAATGGCGGGTTGTTTATTTTTATAGTCATTTAAAGAGGGTATTCTTGTAGCTGACATAAAATACTAATTGCGAATTACTCGTCAGATAGAAGAGAGTTCGCATAGAATTTATGGGAAATCTGCAACCTTGAAATAGTATGTTTCTTGGTATAATTCTTATGTTAATTGAGATAACGTACACATATACTTCTAACTAATACAAATTTCATATAAAAGTTTTGCAACAAATGTGTATGACTTATCAAATAACCCTCGTACAAACCAACTTTTCAATATTTTCGTATATCAAACATAAAGTCAGTGCTTTTAAAATTAAATTTTAAGATTCAATTAGGTAAATAAGGGCGCTGGGTAAATAAAACTGGAGGCCTCTCTTAGTTTTCCTTCAAAAGCAATTTTTCTCAAAAGATTGTTTTTATGTCCCTAACAATAAGAAGAAAGGACTCCTTCTAGATTAATGAGTTTATAAAACATTGATTTGATGTCCCTTGTTAGCAAAGGTTCCAATATATTGATATTACTACCCCTTGTGTTTTTAATTGTTCTCTATTGGCAGCCAAGTTTTCATGTAATTCCACTTCTACATGGCTTTAGTTTTATATTACATAAAAAGAAAATATTTAGATAAAATACTTTGTCATTTTGTATATGGTCTGAGATATACTCAATATATACAAAATGGTAAATATCATTTTTATGTGTAGATAAATAAATGTATACTATTAGACCATGTCTAAGAATAAGAAGAAGCGATTCAAATATCCCGCCTAAACCTGGCATACATAGGTTAAAAGTGTATTGACAGGAAAACATTTAAGGATGTATTAAATTGTCATCAATTTTAAATGTGGTTATTTATTTGTTGTTGATTTGTTCATTATAATTGTCGTTATTCCATATTTTTGGAGTTTATAGCGTAAAATTTAAGCGAATGTTCGCATGTTATGGTTTGGTTATGTTATAAAATATGTCGGATATTAATTACTTCTTTTTCCATACTAAATTTCCCTACGCAAGAACCAATAAAATCTCTTAAAACTATGAACCATTTTGGCGCGATATTTGAATGTCTTCTTATTCTGAGAAACATAACAGCTCAGGCGATCTGTCTCTATGCTGATGACACGTCTCTCGTAATCAGGGAGGGCACCAAGAGTAAACTACTGGAGAGAACAGAAGTAGTGGTGAGAGAAGCGGAAAACTTCACAGCAAACAAACTACAACTAAATATAAATAAGACACAACATCTTGATTTCTCATTAAACAGAAATGATAATAACTCCAGTATCAAGCTATTGAGATTGTTTGTGGATAGCAGACTGACATGGTCCAACCACATAAATGAATTGGCAGGGAGACTCACTGCTTCAGTATAGAGTAATCGGCGAATAAGGGCCGTGTCTACTCATCAGGTCGCGAAGATGGCTTATTTTGCAAACTTCCACGGTGTCGCGACTTATGGGATTCAGTTCTGAGGGTTGTCATCCGAGGCTGGACGTATCCTTCTACTTCAAAAACAGGCGATGAGGGCCCTATGTAATCTGAGAGCTGGCCAAACATGTAGGCAATTTTTTAAGAGTGAGAGGATACTAACTATGCCAAGATATACAGGGTGAGTCAACTACGCGGGTAAGGCCGATTGTGCCTTTACGAGTAAAGATATTTCGAAGCGGTTTTTTTCTTGTGGTAGCTGTTCATTAGGGGCACATTTTAAAAATATTCTGTATTATACAGAGTGTTCCATACTTGGTGGCTGACCATAGTTATAGTTTTTTAAATGGAACATCCTATATATTATAGCATTTTTGAATTCCTCGTATAATTTTTAGTCAAAAAGTTATAAGATAGTATAGGCCTAAAGTGTAAAGTTTTTGACTTATTCCCATTTTTCTGAAAAATTCAATGTTTGTATAAAATTATATTTCTCGAAAACGACGTATTAGATGGACAAAATTTTTTGCAATATTGTTTACAATAAGAGATCCTAATAGAAGCATGTTTTATTTTTTTACAGTTACTAACTTCATGTGCAGAAAACTGGATTAAAATTAGATGACACGTTTTTGTATAAAAGTCATTTTTTTTAAATGGAACACCCTGTATATCAGTAAATTTTTGAATTTTTTTATTAAATTCCGTGTCAGAAACATGTAAGACGTTAATACAGTAAAAGTGACTATTACAGAGTTATTGTCGTTTTTTGATATGCTTTTGTTAGTTTTTGCAAAAAAGTCAATTTTTTGAAATGGAACACCCTGTATATTATTTCATTTTTGAATTTCTTATTAAATTTCACATCAAAAACATCTAAGACGTTAATTCTATAAAAGTGACTATTACTGAGCTATTGTCTCTTTTTAATATAATTTTGTCAGTTTTGTGGTTTAATTAATATAGTATAGTACTGACAAAATTGTATCAAAAAGAGACAATAGCTCAGTAATAGTCACTTTTATAGTATTTTAACGTCTGACATGTTTTTGAAGTGAAATTTAATAAGAAACTCAAAAATGAAATAATATACAGGCTGTTCCATTTGAAAAAATTGACTTCTTTGCAAAAACTAACAAAAGCATATCAAAGAACGACAATAACTATGTAATAGTCACTTTTACTGTATTAACGTTTTACATGTTTCTCACATGAAATTTAATAAACAATTCAAAAATGAACTGATATACAGGCTGTTCCATTTAAAAAAAATGACTTTTATACAAAAACGTGTCATGTAATTTTAATCCAGTTTCCTGCACATGCAGTTAGTAACTCTAAAAAAATAAAACATGCTTCTATTAGGACCTCTTATTGTAAACAATACTGCAAAAAATTTTGTCCATTTAATACGTCGTTTTCCGGAAATATAATTTTATACAAACATTGAATTTTTCAGAAAAATGGGAATAAGCAAAAACTTTACACTTTAAGCCTATACTATCTTATAAGTTTTCGACTAAAAATTATACGGGAAATTCAAAAATGTAGTAATATATAGGGTGTTCCATTTAAAAAACTATAACTATGGTCAGCCACCAAGTTTTGGAACACTCTGTATAATACAAAATATTTTTAAAATGTGCCCCTAATGAACAGCTACCACAAGAAAAAATCCGTTTCGAAATATCTTTACTCGTAAAGGCACAATCGGCCTTACCCGCGAAGTTGACTCACCTTGTATATACTTACCGTTGCAAAATATATACATGTAAACCGGGAGTTCTTTAGTAGAAATGACGACAGCCATGCATATAATACGCGTCATGGAACGGACCTTCGAATACCATACCACAGAGTGCAAGCTACCCAAAGATTAACGAACTATTGGGGTGTTAAAGTATTCAACCACATTCCGGAAGCAATGAAATGTCTAACAACTCGGAAATTTGTGGAAAAATTGAAAAGCTATCTAATGGATGGCGCCTTCTATAGCGTGGAGGAATTCATGGACTGCCCCCTATGGTATAATCTTTTGTGGAGAGATATGTTAGTTCCCTTCGTAATATACAATGTGTGTGATGTATTATTGTTTGAATGTTCTATGATATTACACATTTATTGACCTTTATATATTTATTGACCATTACTGTAATTTTTATTATAATAAAATATACGTAATCAAATACAGCAATTTCAAAGATAAACAAAAAAAGAAATTTACACTAACATATCAAAATATTAGTGGTAAAATATATTATCTCTAACACAAAATATTATTTCGAAGTAAATTAGTACTTACACATATTTGCTTTTAAAATATATTTATTCAACATTTTCCGCTTCTTCTTCTTCTAAAAGTGCTCTGTTTCAGAAATAACTTTTTAGCGTGTAAATATAGAAAAGCTTCATATTCATATTTACCATAAGTTTTTTTTTATTATTAGTTTATTAATTTCGTTTTTTTTTATTATTAGTTGAATATACGACAAATTAAAGCTGTCTTTAAACGTTACTTAAACTTAAAATAGGTACATTTTTATACTCGCTAAACATTTCGAAAATCGATACCTTTCAATAGGAAATAATTGAAAACTTACTTGACGTGTCTTGCTTTGGCACCGCTTGAGGCTGCGCCGTCGTCTGTATGGGGGTGCTTGTCTGCGTAAGTAGTGGCTGAACGGCCACTAATGTAGGAGCGTTCACTGGCGCGGTGGTCCCAGGCGATGCTGACCACCCACCTTTCATGTCCTGCAAACAACCGCCGCACATTAATCAACTGCACTTTACGGTTAACGCTCTGGAGAAGTGAATCGAATATGGACTACCAAATAACCGCTATTGCTATGTTTAAGACTACTGCCTATTCGACAGTTAAGAGAGAACAATTGCATGAATCCCATTAAAGTCGATTTTTAACTGTGATATGAGCATTGTAAGGTAGTAATATTGATTCATATTTAATAGAAAATATTGTTGCTCCAACCCACAACTATTACACACAGGAGCTATAATAAAAGCAAACCACAGTTTTAAAGAAACTTATTTATAACAACATATTTTTTACCTGTTGTTTAGGTTGGAGGTACATTACAACAATTATTTCTCCTTAGTCATGTGGCGGTTTGTACTACCCACCTATGTATATATAGGTGGTGTTACATTAAAAATCATTGGACGTTTCGACATTATTTATATCATCATCAAAAGAAACACAGAAGTTAAACTATAAACATTTTTTTAGAAAGTTTTCATCATGGTTTCTTAAGTTATATGATATATGATATATGATGATTTATAAAATTACATTTTTGTACATTTGAAAGTGAACATCACAAACGAATAAGGAAAGAAATCTTCCCGCTACTGCAATACTACTTTTAATACCTAAGTTTTTTTTTGTAGGAACTGTACATGTGTGTATGCCTGGTTATTTTGATTAATATTTTCAAAGCATTATTGCTTTATACATTTTGAAAACGATATCTTTTCAGGTATTTATGTTTTGTTTGTATAACTTGGAATGGAATATATATATATATATACATATATTCAAAATGTATAAAGCAATAATTATATGAAACTATTACATATGTGTTATATTATCCTAAAAAAATAACTGAAATATAGAAAATATCCTTTTATTAAAGATATGAACATTATTCAACCCTCTGAAACCTTGCCAAGTTTGATCTGGAGGTTTATCAACTTACACAGAAATGTCTGTGCTTATCACGACAATGCAAGTCACTTATATATTTTCTATATTTCAGTTATTTTTCTAAGATGACACACATTTGTGCGAAAATTTGTTCTGCTTTTTTGGATGTATGTTTTCGGTGGCATCCATGAATGTAATGACTTGCCTTCGATACATTTATAATAATAATTAGTATTCTTATTATTATGAGCTCAAGTCTCAGTTTCCTATCAGCGAATTTCGTTATTAGTATATTTACAATATTTTTCTAAAGGTCGATACTGACTATATATAGTTTATTTCAAATTATAAGAATATAACTTTGAACGGCTCTAATGCTTTTATTGCACCACCTTCTGTGACGATAATTATTATAACCGGTCTCCTTATTGAACGGGTACGGTTTACCTATTTGCAACGTATGAATCTAGGGGCCGTATTGGCTATAAATTAGAGCCCTATAAGATAATAATAAAACGCTGTTAATTTCAAGTATATAATAAAAAATATCTATACATTGGGTTTATATACAAAGAAAAAATTACAAATCGTGTGGCAACATGTGTAGTGGATATATATATATACATATAGAAAGGTAATTAGTTTGTAATACACAATGATATTTTTATGTGTCACCGCATTTCATAAATCATCTCCTGTGTTTGAGTCGTCTTGCAAATCGGTGTCTGTGTCTGAATCGTATTGCAAATTTATAATCAAAGGCGCTACATTCAACACTGTGTTCGTTAATGGCCATGTTGGTCGAAACCGCGGTCACACCATTTGTTTAAATATAGTGATACAACAAAGTAAATAGGTTTTTTGATTGTTTTAATATGGATTATCACAAAGTAACGGCTTACAGCATTAATTATTTGAATTCTTAAATGTGTATTAAAAAAAAATACTGACTTATTTGAGAAAACATGAACTTGATGTTTATTATTTTTTTAAATATCTTTTACGCTATCTACCCGATTTGCATTAAACCTTAAGTTCAATTCATTAAAGATCATTTAATAAACAAAATAATAAGAGATAGGTGAAGAAAACTTGAGATCTATTCATTTTGCACAAACAAAATATTAATTTAGTACCAATTTTATTGAGTTATTACGGAATATGGGACAGTTAAAAAGCTTATTTTTATTATATAAATCTTATTTATTTCTTCAAGTACTTGTAATATAATTTCCATAAGAAAATAATCACTTTGCATTTCCACCAATACTTAAATGATGGTAAAAACTGGGATAAACCATCTTTACTATTTTTTTGTACAGTTCTACTTAGCCATCCTTTTTTTATTAGTTATTCCGGAAAGTGCAGAATACGGTTTCTTAGAGGCAAGAAGTTTTCTCCTTTCCACTCTTTCAAAATCATCATCCTCAAAGCTTGTTTTATATTGTAGTTGGTTGGTCCTATAAAATTCTTAACGCCTTCATATCTTTCCTCATTCCCGTTACAAAATTAGTAAAATAACTTATTTCCTGCAAATATTTGATATCTATAAAATCATATCTAAACATTTCCTTAATTTCATAGATTCCAGATTTTTTCCGCTACTCCATTTTGATCCAGTGATTGCCCTTATCCCGATTGTCCCATTTACACAAGAAGCAAGGGAATTTGGTGTATCCTGCTTGTTATCTAAGAAGCTTAGAAAGCACTTTAAGATCTCCGCATATCATCCAACCAATTTGGTGAGAATCAAAGCTACATTTTACTTACATCCTTTCAAGTACACAGAACGCCTATGACACTGAAGCATACTTGCTGCCATTACCCAGAACTACTCCATGGCTTCTTTTTGACGAGTCAATAAAGAACCTCCACTTGTCCACGTCATACTGTATATTAAACATCTCCATCAATCCAAGGACATTGCTAGAGTAAACCAGCCACCACTACCTTGGAATGAGGTTAGCTTCTGGCTTTCTGAACCATAAGAAGAAGACACCAGGAGCCAATAAATTCTTTTTCTTATGCCTAGGGTCTAAGAGTACTGCAAAATCTTTAGAAAGAACCAAATCTCTGACTAAATCATTCATTTCTGCTTTCTGATAAGCCATAAAAATCCTAGTCGTAAGTCTAACCTTCGATTGTTCTACATAAGGGAACGCACATATTCTGCTCACAAAGCTTAACAGCGAAGTATGCATAATTTACTTTTTTCACAATATCTCTTACATTTCTTTGATGTTTCGTCACTACAAATACCCAACAAATATAACAAATGGAATTAGATGAATTAAAATAATCCCATTGTGCTAATGAGTACATTTTATAGGTTAAAACTTTAAATATAAACTCAACTGCTGTGGAAAATAAATAACCTCTGCAGGTATAACTCTTTGAGAAAAATTGTATTGCACAGTACACAAAATTCCCATTCAAAGATCATAAACAACTCGTCAACAGGAGGTATGGTATTCTCCTCGTGATAATTGTAAATCATGGCGATTTTTAACGTAGGCATTTTGAAGTATAATTCGTCGAAACAAAAATTTTTGGGCACACATTACTTAAATGTTGTTTTTATTCAAACCACACACTTAAATATCTCCCGTTTTCGCCAGTAATGACGACTTACGACACTAAATGCTTATTTTTTCCTTAGTAGATTTTATAACACAATAGATTCGCGCTACGATAATCAACATTTTCTATTTGTAAAAACATCGTACGTGATGGATTTTTTTAAATATTTTGCTTGAAATCAGCTTCCAAAATTTCATCAGAATTAGACACTGATTTTAAGAAATTTCTTTGATTGCAGACCTGCGTAATATAATTAATTTTAAGATCATTATGCAACTGAGTTTTTCAGTTTTAAGTCATCGGTCTCATTGTATTTTCTTTCTTTTATTTTACTGAAAAATATGCCACGTTTGTTCTAATTTCTCCTGATATGTTAGAACTGATTTCGTGTACAAAAAAAAATGTATTTTTTTTATCACATATGTAATAAATTTCCCTCTTTTGTTCGATTTGCAGTACGCTTGGTCTACGACGTCCAGTTAAAGATACGAAATGGAGATTTGTTTGAGAATTGCGAGTATAATATACACGACAAGTTTTATAATTATTATAACTTGTGAAAGTCGACAAAGATAAAGTTGCAAAAGCAATGCCGCATGTGTTGGTTGCTCGAAGGGTAAAGCCAGGCTATAGTTATTAGATTATGCGACAAGGTTCCTATTAATTGCTGTATAATCCGCATTAAAATAATGTGTTATTATAAAATGGATCAATATATTTATGTACTCAAGTGTGTGAGTATATGTGTATTGTACGTATAGATACATATATGTACCTATATGTACATACATGCTAGTAACGAAAGCTTGAATGCTTCTAGTTTGTATCACCCAGTGGGAATATATCACACACTGTAATTGACTAATATCTACACGGTACACATTAATTATTTGTTTACGATAGCGCTTTTTGGCGTTGTCCAACACAATGGCGTAATATACGCGCAGATACAAATATCGATAAGGCTCTATGTATTTGCCAACTTAATTCCCCAATGACCTGTTAGAATCATAAAGCAGGACCGTATTTGTAACAATTAAAAGTTAGGGTAGTTACCAAATATAGATATACGTTCTATATTATATTTATGACTTTCAATATATTGTATCGCATTACATTTTTTAATTAGCTTTTTCCTTAGCAATACTTTTTTATATTAAGAGAACTGTTTAAATATAGTATTCCTTATTTGAAATATTGAAAAAAGAATTTATTATATTGCGTAAACTAAATCGAACTTTTACTATTACATACCTACAGGCTGGTTCATAATTACTCATCAATATTTCAAAGTATTTTAGAAAGTGTTAATATTAAGATATTATTAGGGTAACTCCGGGAGATATCGACCACCGGGGCAGTCCGACCAGTACGGATAACTCAAGAAAAAAAGCAAGAGAGGGCCCTGCGTCTCACATATTCGATGGAATTAGTTGAGCTAGTTGCAACCAACGTGTAAACACGGGCCGTGAAATCAGTGTGAATTTATAAATTAAGTTTTAAACTTTTTACAAACTTGAAAGTTTTTTTGACTTATTTACTGTGTTAGTGATATTTTAAAGACGGATAAGTTTATTTAAACTATTTCGATACTGGATGATAAAATATGCATTGATCTGTAACACAACCTCAAAAATATAGTCGTTCTTCGTTTTTTCTCCAGTTATTAAGGTGGTCCATCTCTCCCGTGACTTTGGTAGAGTTCGACCACATTAATCCGGGAGAGATCGACCACGAAAAAAAAATTAAAAATTTGGTTTGAAGGAAATTGGAGTTTTAATGATGCCCAATTTAAACAGTTAAATATATTGTAAAATAATATTGTTACAGTTAACAAAAATGCCAAAATTAACAAAAGAAAAAATGAAGAAAGAGCTAAATGGTGTGCCGATTCATTAAGAAATGCAATTGAATGTGTACAAAATCGTACAACGGGTGTAAATAAAGCCGGCCGATAGTTTGGGATTCCTAAAACAACTCTAAAAGATTATATTAAGAAGTTGGACGGAATAAAACGAGAGAGACTGGGTCCGTCATCGGTGTTGGGAGATGATGTAGAACTGAAATTGGTGCGACATATTAAAAAATTCTAACATTTGGATTTGCACCAGATCGAGAGTCCGTCAGAATATGGACCTTTCAACTTGCGGAACAACTGAAATTGAAGCACACGTTCAATAAAGAAAAAGGCAAAGCCGGCAATGATTGGCTTAACTCTTTTTTTGCTACGACATTCAGATATATCAATTAGAAAAGCCGAAGGAATTTCGATTGCTCGAGCGACTGTAATAAACCGTGACAATGTGACACACTCTTTTACCCTATTAGACAATATTCTCACTGATAACCAACTTCATGACAAACCTTCTAATATTTTTAACATGGACGAAAGCTGTTTGCAGTTGAACAATAAACCAACTGAAGTGTTACCCGCAAAAGGCTCTAGAAAGGTGTCTTCGTTGATATCAGGCGAGAAGGGCGAAACCATTTCCGTCATAGGTTGCTGCAATGCAGAGGAAATGTCTCTCCCACCTTACGCAATATTTAAAGGAAAAATAGAAACGATGAATTTTTAGAGGGAATACCACCTGGCCCTCAAATTGCTATGTTAGTTTAATCGGCGTGGAAAATGGGATGTCTGGTTTTAGAGCCACAGGCACTGCACCTTTTAATCCAGAAGCCATTCCAGATTACGGGTATATTGCCATTCAAATGGAACAAGATGCAGAAGCCACATCACAGGGTATGTATGGCTAAAAATCCATTCCCACCTTCGACTCCGCCACGGTTCACTACCATTCAGACAACTAACAAACGTATTTCGTCACCTTTGTCTGGCTGTTCGCAAGATCTTTACACTGCAACAGTGGATATTGACCCCACACCAGGGCAATTGTTCGAGAACGTTATTTCGCCAATTCCTAACACTAGTGCAAAAGCAGTGGTTAAAACACGAGGTAGACAGCTTGCAGTCATTCTAAATAGTTCAGATCGCATTGAGATTCAGAAGAACAAAAAAAAATACAAAGAAACAAAAAACTGTGAAATTTAAAAGAGAAATGTGGTTAAACCGAAAAACCAAGTAGCATCATCAGATTTGGACAGCGAAAGTCTGGTATTGAAGGAAAGTGATACATCAGTAGAAGAATGCGTAGGGTGTGGGGAAAATTATTTTGAAACCACTAAGAACGATGATTGGATCAAATGTGTGAAAAATGAAAAATAAAAGTCGTAAAAACTAATTTTATTTATACTTTTCTATTATACTATTATTATTATTATGCTGTTCGAAGATATACGTTTTGTTATTTTTTGAAGTCGATCTCACCCGTAGTTGGTGGTCGGTCTAACCCAGATATACGGGTGAGATCGCCCAGTTGCAATGTTTGCTCTTTTTATTCAAAATAAAAATTTATTTTCTTATGATATAATAAATTATATTTGTTATATAGTCTCTAAACCCTTCGGGCAATGCTTTGTCGGTTTAAGGAAAAATTTATCTCGGAACACAAGCAAGTTATAATTTTTTCCCCAAAAAGTGGTCGAACTTTCCCAGACTTACTCTATAATATACACTGCTCAAAAAAATTAGGGTAACACTTTTTTCAAAAGCTATAACTTTTTAAATGAGAGGTCAAGGAAAATCAAATTTGGTATACTTCAACGGCATATATTTAACTAAAGAAAATTATAAAAACAATTTTACAACTCCTAGTTACTTCCAAGTTCCACATAAAAATATAAATTAATAACGCAAAACAAAATGCAAACAAATGTCATAGTATCGATTAAAGTAGGATTTTCTGTGGATTGGTGAGGTTTAATACCGTATATGCTCTCCACAAGCACGAATCACTTCCTCACACCTGCGTGGTATACTTCGCACTAGTCTGCGAAGATATTCTTGGGGTAATAATAATAATAATAATAATAATAATGCTTTATTAGTCTCAGATTCACTGGATATAGACTTCGTCAATACAGAGTATATTACACAAATAGTAAAACATATATACATATAACATAAACATAAACCACAAAACATAATAGACTAAATGTACAATATGACTATGGCAACCATGCACACACTATAGAAATTGTGGTCAATTAGAAAATCCCTCAACAGTTTCTTAAAGTTTGCCAGATCCGAGTCCAGCATGTGTGTTGGCAATTTATTAAAAATTGGAAAGCCAGTTATTAGTGGGGACTTTTGATGAAACAAGTGATATGATCTGTCCACAACTAAGTTATTTCTATTACGAGTCCTGTAATTTTGCTTCTCACTTATTACTGAAAATCTATGCTTGTTATTAACAATATATGTTAATAATTTATAAGCATAGATAGAGGTAACGGTAAATATTCTCTTTGTACGGAAGGTGCCCCTACAAGACTCATGGTAGGGCAAATCAAAAACAAGTCTGATGATACGCTTTTTCAGAAGAAACACTCTTTGTATATCCCTCGCTTGGCCCCAGACAATAATATTATAGGAAATTATAGAGTAGGCATAAGCATAATAAACGCTGAGAAGAGATTCGGCATTCAAGATGTTTTTCAAAGTGTGCAAATCATAATATGCCCTCTGAAGTTTACCGCACACGCAATCAACCTGGTTTTCCCATGACATATTTTCATCAAGAATTGTACCTAAGAATTTACAATTTCTAGAGACCTCAATAATTTGATTATTAAATGTTATGTCTAAACCTGAGCGTGTTCTATGTCTGCTGCAAAATTCAATAATGACCGTCTTATCATGGTTGATTATTAATTTGTTGGCACAACACCAGTCCTCAAAACTTTGTAGAACTTGATATTATTGTTGAGCTGTTCCAGATCTGAGTGGGAAACCACTATTGGTGTATCGTCAGCATACAGAAATATTTTGCCATAGTTTATGAAACTAGGTAGGTCATTTATAAATAATAAAAATATTAATGGACCCAGGACACTGCTCTGTGGAACTCCAACGTCCATATCATATTCCTCCGATCTGACGTCACCAAGTCTAACAACGATTTTTCTGTCTTTTAAAAATGAGACAATTATTTATTCAGTTTCCCGCGAATTCCCAGGTTATAGATCTTACTACTAACAAAATGACAATTAACGGAGTAAAAGGCTCTGGACTGGATAGATCAAACAAGATCAACACGGTGTATCGTCCTATATCCATTTCATCAAGAATATGCTGCAAGGAGGTCTATTGCAGTGGCAATACGCCTACGTAGATAGGAAATGACAAGAAATCTGTCTTGATTTTGAGTAGTTTTTCGATTTCGACCTTGTCCAGCTTTTCTGATATATTGGCCAGTCTCACGAAACCGATTTCATAAACGCTGAATAACATTTTTAGTAGGCTTTCATACGTCAATTCAAAGCATACTTGAATTTTTTTCCATTTTGTTTTGCATTATTAATTTACATTTTTAAGTGTAACTTAGAGTTGTAAAACTGTTTTAGTATTTTTTTAAAGCTAAATATACGCCGTTGAAATATACCAAATTTGATTTGCCTAGAAAAGTTACAGGTTTTGAGCAGTGTATTATAGTTAGAAAATGCTATTTTCGTTTTGCGAAAAAAGAGAGTAGTTATCACTGTACGGTACTGCGCAAGTGTTAAATGAAATGTAATGGTTACATCTTTGTGTAAAATCAGAAGTAGCAGTTTTCCAATGTCAAACAATGATTGAAGATTGTAATCTTATTAATCGCCACTGATTTTGCAATTATTTAATTTTTCTCATTAATCAATGTCGATCGGGAAGAATATCATTAGAAGTAGCGCGGTAGCGCTACTTCTAATATACTTGATATTAACGTTTAACATTGGAGCGGGTGGTTACCCATTAGTTTCTCAGGAACTATTCGGCTGATTTACTTTGAACTTTTTTTTAAAATGACAATTGGGGCGAGTCTAGGATGTGCATCAAATTAGGGTTCACAAAACCAGAGCGGGGCTTGGCAAAGTGCCAAAAATTGCACAATTTGCATAAAATGAAAGTGACCCTCTTGAGCAAATCATCACTTTTTAGGGTAAAAGGCCCTACAAATTATACTTTTTCCGTTTTGAAAAATCTTCATTAGTAGGGATTTTGTTCAAATTTTTCGGAACGTCAGATGCAATAAGTCAATTTTTAAAATATAAGGTTGAAGTCATGATACTAATTATTCTACGACTCAAGGTCAATCAGAAAATGTTTACGTTTTCAAAAATTTTGTCTAGATCAGATTTTATTTAAACATTAAAGTTAAAACATTTTAAAAAAAATCGTGTTCTTTTTAAACCTCAAGCACTCTATGTATTTATTTTGTTTTTAATTTAACAGTCAGCTTCTGTTTTGTAGATAAAAGGTGTCGAAAAAACAACCGGTGGACATTTCGCCATTTGTTATATTCATTAATCCATTTAAATTGTTTATTTCAATGGTACGACATTAATTGCATTATATTGATGTCATTTGAGGTAAGGCTTTAATTGTCACCGAAGAGGTATGTACTAGCTAATGGAGGAAATGCCCCGAAGGGGACAGAAAGAAGCTGAATATACTGAAGCAAAGAGACCCGAGTATAAAAAAGAAGTGAACAAGCACGAAAAGGTGTGTACAAGTGTTATCTTCTTCAGCACATTAGGAAGAGGATTTAACTGTTAAATTGTGCTGTAGTCTCATAACTTGGAAAAGATATTTTCATCAGACAATGTATATTCGGTAGCCTCGATTTTCCCTGTAACCATTTCCAGCTTTATGTGACTTTGTAACCATTAAGGAATCAACGTACCAGACGCGGCAGACTATGCTACGATGTACAACATGCATAATTTACAGAATGACTCTTAGTATAGTTACATGCTGGGAGAGTTTTATTTTGCATTATTAGTCTCTCATAGCTGATTGATAAGCAACTAAAGCATGACTAAAGTAAATACAGTTCAACATTTTTCCCTTAACCTGCTCGGCTGCGGAATACACATTGTTTGGTGAAACTATTTTTTCCAAGTTTTGAGACTATAGCACAATTCAGTAGTTAAACCCTCTTCTTAATGCGCTGATGAAAATAACACATGTACACGCCTTTTCGTGCATGTATACTTTTTTTTTGTACTTGGGAGCTTTTTTGCTTAAATATATTCACTTTTTTCTGCCCCCTTCAAGGCATTTTCTCCATTAGCTAGTGGAAGGATATACATCGACTGACTTTAATGTAAAATAGCGAGTTGAAACAACAAATATAACAAACACTAACACACAAATGAATTCTGCGAGGGGAGCAGCATAATTAGGTAATAACCTGCAATCCTTTAGTTTCTCCCATATACTTTTAACAAAACGTCATAAACGTCACCGTGGCATCATAATAGTAATGACAAATTGCATTGCTTTGAGCTAACTGTTGTTCTTAAATAGTTTGTGAGGATAGATTGTTACGAGTTCAATTAATATACTTCAATGTATTATACATTGTCTCAGAAAAATCAGACTAGAGGATACACGGACACACAAAAGAACAAGTAAGAATAAAATATTAAGATACAACGGATATAATAAAGAATGGTAATAAATAATAAAAGTAAAAAACATTGATCATAAATATTTTGCAAAGAAATTAAGAAGATGATACTAGGAATATAAACAAAATCGAAAAAAAACCAGAAGAACGTCCTGAAAAAACCACATAGGATCAAACCCTCGATACCGCTCTTGTAGAAACCTGGAAAATAATTAGAGTCTTGCAATGTAAATTATACATATAATCTTCTTTTTCGGCCTTCTAAATGCGTCGTAATCCAAAAAAATAACAGGGGGCGCTGTTCTTAATTTATATATATATATATATATAGGGTCTGTCGCCTGATGGTCTACCGTTTATGCTTTCATCACCAAGGTTATCCCACCTTATTCCTTGGCTACACCGTACTGATGACGACCAAGGAGTCAGAAACACGTGTCTACGGTTGCTCTACAGCGGAATTACCCACTATTTTCCAAGACTATATATATATATATATATATGTAAATATATATTAATTTTATTGGACGATTTGTAGGTCGTTATACTAGTTTTAAATAATTTTAAAACTCGCTAATTTGCAGTGTTTGAAAATTACAATTTTCTAATTTTACCACTGACTATTAATTAATTAGGTAATTTTTTTTTAAAAATTAACGACACGGCTGAGATTCGAACTCAGGACATACCGATTACTAGCCGGTTGCTCTACCAACTGAGCTACCGTCGGTGTCTGAATTCGAATTTCTAAATCGTACTGATATATGTATATCAAGTAACAGATGGAAATGAGAATGTATATATTAAGCACTGAACGTCCATGTGCTGTATATATGTGATATTAAATTTTTATTGACCTTTAATTCATATATGTAAATATATATTAATTTTATTGGACGATTTGTAGGTCGTTATACTAGTTTTAAATAATTTTAAAACTCGCTAATTTGCAGTGTTTGAAAATTACAATTTTCTAATTTTACCACTGACTATTAATTAATTAGGTAATTTTTTTTTAAAAATTACCGACACGGCTGAGATTCGAACTCAGGACATACCGATTACTAGCCGGTTGCTCTACCAACTGAGCTACCGTCGGTGTCTGAATTCGAATTTCTAAATCGTACTGATATATGTATATCAAGTAACAGATGGAAATGAGAATGTATATATTAAGCACTGAACGTCAATGTGCTGTATATATGTGATATTAAATTTTTATTGACCTTTAATTCATATATGTAAATATATATTAATTTTATTGGACGATTTGTAGGTCGTTATACTAGTTTTAAATAATTTTAAAACTCGCTAATTTGCAGTGTTTGAAAATTACAATTTTCTAATTTTACCACTGACTATTAATTAATTAGGTAATTTTTTTTTAAAAATTACCGACACGGCTGAGATTCGAACTCAGAACATACCGATTACTAGCCGGTTGCTCTACCAACTGAGCTACCGTCGGTGTCTGAATTCGAATTTCTAAATCGTACTGATATATGTATATCAAGTAACAGATGGAAATGAGAATGTATATATTAAGCACTGAACGTCCATGTGCTGTATATATGTGATATTAAATTTTTATTGACCTTTAATTCATATATGTAAATATATATTAATTTTATTGGACGATTTGTAGGTCGTTATACTAGTTTTAAATAATTTTAAAACTCGCTAATTTGCAGTGTTTGAAAATTACAATTTTCTAATTTTACCACTGACTATTAATTAATTAGGTAATTTTTTTTTAAAAATTACCGACACGGCTGAGATTCGAACTCAGGACATACCGATTACTAGCCGGTTGCTCTACCAACTGAGCTACCGTCGGTGTCTGAATTCGAATTTCTAATCTCAGCCGTGTCGGTAATTTTTAAAAAAAAATTACCTAATTAATTAATAGTCAGTGGTAAAATTAGAAAATTGTAATTTTCAAACACTGCAAATTAGCGAGTTTTAAAATTATTTAAAACTAGTATAACGACCTACAAATCGTCCAATAAAATTAATATATATTTACATATATGAATTAAAGGTCAATAAAAATTTAATATCACATATATACAGCACATGGACGTTCAGTGCTTAATATATACATTCTCATTTCCATCTGTTACTTGATATACATATATCAGTACGATTTAGAAATTCGAATTCAGACACCGACGGTAGCTCAGTTGGTAGAGCAACCGGCTAGTAATCGGTATGTCCTGAGTTCGAATCTCAGCCGTGTCGGTAATTTTTAAAAAAAAATTACCTAATTAATTAATAGTCAGTGGTAAAATTAGAAAATTGTAATTTTCAAACACTGCAAATTAGCGAGTTTTAAAATTATTTAAAACTAGTATAACGACCTACAAATCGTCCAATAAAATTAATATATATTGACATATATGAATTAAAGGTCAATAAAAATTTAATATCATATATATATATATATATATATATATATATATATATATTAAATTGGTATGATAGGCCATGTGTGGGTGGATGATTCAAGAAAGAAGGTATTAAAAGGTCCAAAATTCCTACAGATTCTTTATTTTTAGATAGTGTTTGGCTACCGGTTTCGTGAGTTTAAGAAAGGACTCACACCTTCAGGCCAAGCTTTAAAAAACAAAAAGGTGAGCCTGTGATAAAATAATGCACAATACTAAACCTAGTGATGTGAAAAATGTTTAAAAGTTTTATATACAAAAAGTTAGTCAAACAATAAATTACTCTCTTAAAAAGCAGTGAAATAACTTTCAAATATGTCAAAGGTGAAGTTAACAATAAAATTACACATGTGTACAATAGAGGAAAACTAAACCTATACTCACAATCCTACATATATTCACTATAAATATATTTTTTACAAATCTGACCTTTTTTGAATTAATAATGTCACTTTGTGTTTGACTGTCTGTTGGTTTTGTCCTATTTACAAGATTTTAATGTGTTGTCCGTTCTTCTTTTTAAGAATTTTTAAGAAAAATTTTTGTTAAGTAGAACAAGTTATTACATTAACTTTGATCCAATGATTACTTCAATACTGACACACATAAAGAGTTCGAAGTTTTGCTTTAATGTCTTTGAAACGCTCGGTTTCTCTATACTTTTTGTTTGGAGAATACGATAGAACACGGGTGTTGTTGCTGGTGCAGGAAGAACGATTTGTTATGTAGGATTGTGAGTATAGGTTTAGTTTTCCTCTATTGTTCACTTGTGTAATTTTATTGTTTGACTAATACAGCTTTTTGTATATAAAACTTTTAAACATTTTTCATATCACTAAGTTTAGTATTGTGCATTATTTTGTCACAGGCTCACCTTTTTGTTTTTTAAAGCTTGGCCTGAAGATGTGAGTCCTTTCTTAAACTCACGAAACCAGTAACCAAACACCATCTAAAAATAAAGAATCTGTTGGAATTTTGGACCTTTTAATACCTTCTTTCTTGATATATATGCTTTTTCTTTATAATTTTAAATTGGACGATATATTTTTAATATCATACCATTGAAGCAAAAAAAAAACTGTAGAGAATGATGAAACTCAGAAGTTGCAACCTTTTTTTATTGATGAGGATATAGTCATACGAAAACAATCCAGAAAAATAACATTTTAATATATATAAATTTATTTATTTATTGCGAGTAATAATTTTATTTTTATTTAAGACAGTTACCAGACAGTGCATACTTTGCTTTCATTTGAAAAACTTAAAACTATTGCTGAGTGCTTAGCAAGAATATGAGTTTGAAACCTTCTTTGACTAAAAATAGATAGAGTAATCGATCAAGAATGGTCTCATAATATCTACCTTATTAATGGACAAAATAGATAAGACTTACAGAAATACGAAGTTTAAATAAAATAATTATGTAGGAATTCAAAATTTAGTAATAATATAGGTAATATTAAAATAACAGTGTTAGATTAATTAAATTTAATGTTATTATTGTACTTCTTAGATGATAAATAAATTCAGTTAAAAAAGCGTATTCTTTAGTACGATTATAACATGCATTCGTTTTAACTGGTGCTTCAAAGGTATACATTTAAATTGGTAATATTTTACTCATAAATCTTTACAAAAATAATATACGCTTATTATGCCTTTATGAAAAGCATATTTACATTGAGGATGAGTAAACAAATAAACAAGAACCTTTTTTTGAGAGTTTCTTACAATTTTACGAAAAATAATTAATATATTATTTTTGTTTAGTAGAGTAGTCATTAATATTAAAACGTATTCGTTAAAGTGCTTTAATATAGAATATTCCTCTATTTTGACACTAGATTCAGTTTTGAAACCCTTTTTAAATTCTCAAACCACTGTACATGAAATTATAAATAAAATATTGCGGTGTAGGAATTAATTTTCATATTAAATGAGTAGTACACCGGGGTTGAGTGAAAATATTTAAAGGGATGTTTACATCTACATCCCGGCCATTGTTAAAATTTTAATAAATGAATGTCTATTTTTCTTTTGAATAATTTACACATCCCCGAAAGCGTATGTTTTTTAGCTGACTTCCCTATTTACTCGTAAGAGCTTCAGTAAAATTTCGACGGAGATATATCATCATCAGTGATGACCCTTTTTATGAACATGCGATGACTTACATAGTTTAAACTTTTCTAAAGAGAAAAAGAAAACAAAGTAATGGCATTCATTTATTTTAAAATTATCGATCTCCCCAAAAAGCTATTGAGATATTATTTGCTAAAATGATTTCATATACATACTTAGCTTTTACTATCAGGCTTTTTTTTATAATGAGTGAATTTACATAATGTATATAATTCAGAAAATACGATAAAGGCTACTGATAATAGTCAGCCAGTTTGTCACAAATAATAATAAATGTTTCAATTATTCCCACTTGTATTACCTCAACCATCATGTGTGCATTACTGTCGTCTGAAAAACCATTCACGAAAATTACATTTAACAATTTGTTTCATATTATAGACAATTCTTCGGACTAAATATAAAGTATTTTAAAATAGAATAAACTATTGTTGTAAAATGTTCATTTAATATTGTTGAACATACTATCTAACATGTAATGGGACCCTTAAATTATTGCCCGTTATTTCTAATATTTTTAAATAAAAAATAAAAAATAGAATCTCTTTACCTGGCTAGCTCATATTTTTATCCCAGGACGATTCAGGTCAAGAGATATCAAAAAATAATCTTCGGGCATAAATTGGTACAATTAAATAAAACAAAGTTATTGTAATTTAAATAACATTTGTATTAGAGACCAAGAATTTGCATATATTAATACAAACACAAAGAACATATACAAACGTATGTCTTTGAAATTTACACTAAACAAAACGACGATGTGAATTTTAAAATATATATATCTTATAAACACTTTAAAAAAAAAATTTGAAAAAGTCTACACATATAAAACAACAAGCACAAAAGAAACATCAAACATAAGAAACGTTAAATGGTAAATTATGTGTCTAATGTACACAGAGTTTGTTGCGTGTACAGTGCAAGTCTGTGTGATGAACATGTCATTAGGTTTTAACAACAAAGCATATATTGAACTCAAACTGTTAGTATCAGATTTGAAATTTATGGTATTTGAGTTTAATACTAATTTCCACCATGTCCAAAAACTCTTTACTTGTCTGGTTATTTATCGTCTGAAGGGAAAACACAATGTTGTTAATTTGAGTTCTGCATTTTTTCACCAATACTTCGCATCAATATTTGTATGCTTCCTGACGGTCAACATTTTTGAACTGGATGTGGATAGTTTTAAGGTTATAAATACATATTGTGTATAATCCTTGACTAACTGCTATTAGATATATAGAGTTACAGTATAACATGGATGCACTTGTCACTAATTACTATGTTACAAAATGTGCTAATAATCGACAAATTCTACAATCACGCATATAACACACCATTTGAATTGAAAACAAACTGTCAAAACTAACGCGAGTATCGATCATAACATGAATACAGGATTACTGTAATATTGTATTCATGTTATGATCGACTCGAACGTTAGCTTTGAGAATTTGTTTTTAATTCAATTGGTGTGTTCAATGTGTGATGGCAGAATCCTACTAAGACGCTATTAATTTACCTTATTCATAAACCCTTATTTAGGGCTACTAAGTAGTAGGTTTTTAATATGAAAATGCATATGGCAACAGAATTATGCGCACTGTTATACAAATTTAAATTTTCAGGAATCATCACGATTGAAATATCGCAAATATTAAAAGGTTAGAATTTACGATTTCAGATTGACAAAAATTTGCAAAATAAGACCGTACGATTGTACAGGCTGTCCGGCAAAATATGGGAAATCTCTTAGCTGCAGATAGAACATGAACAAATAGAATGACAACTTCCTATAAAAAAATTTTCCTACAGGCCCCTCCTACGGAGATATGCGTCCCGATTTCCAGCGGCGTCCTTCAGAGACGCATATCTCCGTAGGAGGGGCCTGTAGGAAAATTTTTTATAGCAACTTTTCAACTTATTTCTTTATGTTCTATATGCATCTAAGAGATTTCCCACATATTCCCGGGCATCCTGTATATAAATTATATGTATAATTTAAAATAATAAAGTTTTCATGGATTATGAACAAATAGATGTTGAAGCAGAATAGCAAGAAGTTGAGAAATATCAAGTTAATGGTGCTCTAAACCCAAAAATATTCTTAAAATGGCTTAATCCACTGGAAATATATAGAGTGTTCCTAAATATCATGTACATAAGGAAGGGGGTAACTATTTGGTTTATTTTGTGCCTAGAATTTCATATAAACATAGGTCTGCAAACGCTTCGTTACCAATATGCAGGGTGTTGAAATTTCAAGAATTTTTCACTTTTTACTGTATAGCTCCTGCAGTTTTTGAGATATTTTGTTCAAATTTGGAAGGTAGGTTACGCTATAAGGCCTGCATCATTAGCCATGCCAAATGATTATGTAAATCTACAGGGTAATAATTTTTTCGGGGGTCATGCCCTCTCTTCTCACCCCTGAACTTTTTTGCGATGCGCCACTGCTAGATTCTAAAATACGCAATAAATTTTCTGTCTTGTTTAGAAACTTTTTGATCTCTTATATTTTTTTCTTATCTCTGACCGTTATCGAGAAAAAAAATAGAAAACAATTTTCTGTAATTCGCCAGAGAAAATTAAATTTTTTAAAATGGTCTAGTAGGCTCTGGCTTTATTCAGATAATCACTTGAGTTTATTAATTTGACAATTGACATTAGAAATCGTAACTTGTGTTTGTATAAGTAAAGTTTTAAATTGCAAACTGTAAGGTGTAAAAGTGTTTTAAATACTCGTTATAATTTTGTAAATATGCCAAATTTCATGAATTCTGAAATGGCTGACATGCATTTTATCTACGGCCTTGCGAATGGAAATGCAAGAGAAGCCAGGCGTCTGTACATGGAGCGCTATCCCAATAGAATGATACCCGATCATCGAATATTTTCAAATATTCATAGGCGTCTTGGAGAAACTGGAACTTTTAAAAAGAATACTAATGATGCAGGTAAACCACGTACTGTTAGAACACCACAGATCGAAGAGGCTGTTCTGAATGAAATAGACAGACATCCTCGCACCAGCACCAGAAAAATCAGTGAACATTTAAATATTAGTCATCAAGTGGTTTGGCGTATTCTACGTGTTTCCCTGCTATACCCTTACCACATTCAGAGAGTGCAGGCTCTTCTTCCCCGAGACTTCCCTTTAAGGTTTGATTTCTGCCAATGGTACCTTAATAAGCTAGCAGTAGACCGCATTTTTTATTGTAAAATCCTTTTTACCGATGAAGCGAATTTTTCAAGGACTTCAATTATGAATTTCCACAACAACCACACGTGGGCAGATGAAAATCCACATGAAATTGTAGAAACGCATTTTCAAGAACAGTTCTCATTAAATGTATGGGGTGGTATAATTGGAGATAATTTGTTTGGTCCTTGTTTTTTGCCTGGTCGACTTACTGGTCAGTCATACAGGCTGTTTTTGCAGAATGAATTGCCTTTATTACTTGAAGACTTGCCCCTTTTACTTAGAAATCAAATGTGGTATATGCACGATGGCGCCCCATCAAATTTTTCTATTTTGGCTCGGGAGTATTTAAATGAAGTATATGAGAATAGGTGGATAGGACGAGGTGAACCTCAGCCATGGCGGGGACATCTCAATCTCTAGTGTATACAACACCTGTGAATACTGTTGATGACTTACGAAATCGAATAATCGATGGATTTGAAACGATAAGAAATACTCCAGGAGTATTTGAGAGAGTGCGAGCATTAATGAGAAGAAGAGCGGACGCCTGTATAAGGGTTGAAGGAGGACACTTTCAACAATTGTTGTAGTATAGTTTCATTGTCATTGTTATTACTTAGGGTTTTTATTGTTATTAGTTATGTTACTTTGTATTGTAATAAAACAATGCTACGAAAACCGGGTCATCCTATTTTTTAACAGGTAGTAGCACCTTAACTCTTAAAATTAATAAACTCAAGTGATTATCTGAATAAAGCCAGAGCCTACTAGACCATTTTAAAAAATTTAATTTTCTCTGGAGAATTACAGAAAATTGTTTTCTATGTTTTTTCTCGCTAACGGTCAGAGATAAGAAAAAAATACAAGAGATCAAAAAGTTTCTAAACAAGACAGAAAATTTATTGCGTATTTTAGAATCTAGCAGTGGCGCATCGCAAAATAGTTCAGGGTGAGAAAAGAGGGCATGACCCCGAAAAAATTATTACCCTGTAGATTTACATAATCATTTGGCATGGCTAATGATGCAGGCCTTATAGCGTAACCTACCTTCCAAATTTGAACAAAATATCTCAAAAACTGCAGGAGCTATACAGTAAAAAGTGAAAAATTCTTGAAATTTCAACACCCTGCATATTGGTAACGAAGCGTTTGCAGACCTATGTTTATATGAAATTTTAGGCACAAAATAAACCAAATAGTTACCCCCTTTCTTATGTACATGATATTTAGGAACACCCTGTATAATTCAATAATAATAGAATTTCATACAAGATATAGAATGAAATAAAATAAGTTACAAGCATGATAATCATGGGTGAAAATATGTGATAGATACTACAAATTAAATTATGTATACATTATCTATATAGTTTATTCTTATATTTTGCATTAAAAATAATATATGCGATACTAAGGCAAAGATTTGTGATATTCTTGCAAAGTAAAAAGACAGAATCCATGACAGAGAATTTGGAAAAAATATTCATTAAACAATATTAGGTGAAATTAGTATGATTTGAGATTGGAAATGTAGAAGATATTTTGATTGGTGATAATGGATATGCAAGTTCAAGATATCTGTTAACTCCATCACGAACACTAACGACAAATTCTGTGTTAAAATATAATAGACTCCATATATCAACAAGAAACGTCTTTTAAAAAGCATTAGGAATTATGAAGAATAAATTCAGATGATTTTTTAATAAAACTGGACACAACAAGGGCATCGATAGTAGCAATATCCATTATGAATATTATTATAAATGATAAATTGCAAAACAGAGACATTTACATATTAAAAAAATATCTCATTGTCATTAACTTTGTAGAGGATTAGGTTGATAATAAGGATAACGATGAAAATGATTATTGATGATAATGTTGGCAATACTTTTAACCATTAGATTAGCATATAATGAGATATTTTAATTAAAAGCACTTATTATCCTGAGTATGTTTTACTTACAATAAAGTCGAAATATTAAAATATCTCTTCATACACAATGTTTCCATTTCAATGTATTTAATTATAAAGTTATAATCCTGGATCTAAAAGAAGCCTGACAATCGCGTGTTAATTTGTATTCGTACATTTTTGTTATTTTAGGTTAGCTTTAACGATGAGTTGCAACATTAAACATACCTCTACAGTAGTCTTAGTTGGATCTTAGTAGCCACTAAATTTGGTTATAAATAAGGCTGTTAGTCTTTAGTTTTAATTTTAGTTACACTTTAGTTAAATTTTACTTAAGTTTAGGTTAGGACTTACTTTTTGAGTTTAGCATAATCGAGAATTAAAGAAAATAGAACAGTTTTTGCTAGATTTACCTTGAGATTGCGCTTCCTGTTTTAGTTATTTGGTTATTTAGTTATTTACTTTATTTTATTTATCTGATTTGATGTGATTAGAATTCATCTGTATTTTTGTATACATCTGCTTTATAACGAGGGTGGCATTAAACATTATTATCATTATTATTATTATTATTATTATTATTAAATATGTTTGTTTGTAAGGATATATTTTTTATTTCAAACTTGTTCCGATCATAACCTGTAAATGATGGCAGAAAGTGTTTAAAAGTTTAATTACATTTTATAACTGAATGCCAATAAATTGGGAGCTTTAAGTGGTTTCAACACGAAGTATCGGAGAAACTATAAAACAAGCGAAAAATGCATGTAACATTTAACGTCCGGGGTTGATTCGATACGCGTGTTCGAGTTCGCTAGTTAATAAACGGCTCCCTAAACATTAAGCTATCGGTACGCCAAGGGAGCAGTTTGTGGAATAATACATTTACTTTGCGTAATGAATTGAATAATATTTACATTAACAATTTAAAAACACCAAGTTATAATGGCTGATGAAATTGGTCATACTGCGGATTCCTAAATTTTAACAGTCCCGAATTCAGAACTTCGGAGCGTTAGTTACAAGTTCTAAATGACAGACGGACCTCAATTTGTACTCTCTGCACTTTAATTATGCTCCGACTTCGTTCCAGATTTATTCTCACGAGCGTGCTTTCACAGTGTAAACGTATCAATGCACCGGTTAATTTGTAAAGTTATTACGAGGAATAAAAATTAAATATCCATTTCGTTCTGTAGAATATGAAACATATCAAGAAAAGTTCCGACTGCCATAGAATTTATTCTTATACTTACCTATAAAGATATACGGAAATACACTGACAATAAAGAATTCTACAGTTCACGATTTCGCAGTTAAACATTGTTTTAGATCATTGTCGGTGATCAATTGTCTTCCAATACTTCTCTAGTATTGTATAATGTTAGCTTGAGTCTATATTATTTGGTCAGTTTAACGCAGATATTACTTTTATTAAGCAGCATAACTAAGCCAAAAGCTCCCTGGCTGACTGAAAATTTGAGAATGTTTATGAAGTTAAGAGATAAAGCGCTTTCTCATTTTAAAAATACCAGTTCTGTTGATGACTGGAATAAATATAAAGAACTTCGTAATTTTACTCTAAATATGGTTAGACTTGAAAAAAAAAATTCGGATACTGCTTACAATTCTTCTAATCATAAAAGATTATGGACCACGCTTCAGTCTCTTAATGTCAAGTCCTCCTCTGAGACTCTACTGCCCTACCATTTGGCTGATGTTCACAAAATTAATGATTTCTTTGCGCCTTTTGTTCAATCTGTTAATGATAATTCCAAAGATTTGATTGCTTACTATAATTCCACCCATCACAGTTCTGGAGCCTCTTTTGGGTTTGCATTGGCATCAGTTGAGGAAATCCATACAATACTTAATAGTATTCAAACTAATGCATATGGGTGTGATGATATTCCGGCAACCATGCTTAAATACTGCAGTCCTTTCATTGATCCTTACGTTATTCACATTATAAATTGTTGCATTGAGCGGTCCTATTTTCCTGCAATGTGGAAATCGGCCTTAGGTATGCCCTTGCCTAAAAAAAATCCTATGACCTCTGACATTAGAATAATACGTATATTGCCAGTTCTTTCTACAATATTGGAGAGGGTTCTTTATAATCAGATATACAATTTCTTTACTGCCAATAATTTTCTTTCCCATTATCAGGCTGGTTTCCGGAAGGGCTTTAGTACAGCCACGGCGTTGGCTTATGTGTTGAATGGAATAATGATGTCTATTGATAACGGATTGACTTCCGTGCTTATTCATTTGGACTACTCGAGGGTATTTGACACGATTTGTCATCCGCTGCTTATTTCTAAGCTCAAATATTATGGATTTTGTGATGATGCGCTTGTTCTACTTCGATCTTACTTGTCTGGAAGAACGCAGCGAGTCATGTATTGTGGTGATGTTTCAAACACTTCCGCTATTTTATCCGGTGTTCCTCAGGGTTCAATCCTGGGCCCGCTGCTTTTTATTATTTACACTAATGACATTTTATCATCTGTGGATCACTGTAACGTCCAAGTCTATGCAGATGACACACAGCTATTTCATTCATTTCCTCTTCATGAATACTAAATGGAGGCTGATAATATTAATGCAGACTTGTCTAAGGTGAACAAATTATCTCTTGAACATAATTTAATACTTAATTCGCAGAAGACTAATGTGTTAATTTTTGGCTCTAAATGTCATGTTGAATTTTTAAAATCTAATTTGCGGTTACGTATCTCAAGTAATCTCTTACCTTTTTCCGATTTTGCGAAATATCTTGGGTTATTAGTTGATACTCGACTTCGTTTCAGTGAACACGTTTCTTATTTGTTGGGGAAGTCCTATGGAGTTTTGAGAGTTTTATATGCAAATAGACATATTTTAAAATCTTCTTTGAAGCAACGACTATGTAAATACCTAGTGTTGTCTCAGCTTAGCTATTGTGATTTTATTTATGGTCCATGTTTGGTTGCGCGGGATGGGTTGCCAATTCAAGAGCTTCAGAACTCTTGTTGCAGGCTTATTTGTAATCTTAGGAAGTACGATCACATTTCAACCAGTATTAAATCTGTTGGGTGGTTAAATATCGACGTAAACTTCATCTGGCAAACTTTGTCCATGCGCTGCTTCAATCGACGTCTCCGCCCGTCCCTCTCAGTGGCTTCTTAATTCCACGGCATTTCATTCATGTTCTCAATACGCGTTTCAAACATTTGATCACTGTTCCGCGTCATAATACATCTCTTTTTGAGAGATCGTTCAGTTATTCCACCGTTACACTTTATAATAGTATACCGGATGATATTAAAAGCTTCTGTAGTTGCACGGGGTTCAGTCGTGCCCTTAGATCTTACCTTTTGTCTTTGCAGTAGCACAGTTTCACATGCACTGATGTGCGAGTTGTTTCTTTTTTCTGTGTTTTTTTGTTTTTTGTGTTTGTGCCTTCTATTGCTTTGATTATTATTTTATGTTTATTTTTTATTAGTTGATAGACTCTGGTTGAGTATGAGTAGCTTTACCTAGACTTCGCCAGTTTTCATCAATGTGATGGTTTACTTTCTCGAATAAAGGCAAATTATTATTATTATTATTATTAATATACAATAATCACTATTCAATATAGATATATTTTCTTATGCATTAATAGGTGTATTTTATGTATTTTACTGTATTCAAATTTTGAGATCTTTGCTAAAATAGTTTTCCTAAAAATATGTTTAATTTTAATATACTGAATGTTTAATTTTATGTGAACTATTTAAATACAAAGAAATACAGTTTAATATTTTTAGATGAGTTTGACTATTTCTAGAAATATTCGCTACGTCATATTCATTTAGGCACACTCCTACTTCAGCAACAATGCCCAAGGTCATCCCGGATTTGAACATTAACTGATTTAGAACAAGCATTTCATTTAATGGTATGCACAAATATATTCTCGAGAAGTGGCCATAACATTTTCTGATTCCACGCTTAAGAAACTTGTCCTATCAACTATATACTGCCAGAATATTTTCGAATCATCATAATAGTAGTAGTTTATGTAATATTGTTTTTTATGATGATTTTATTTCTTCCCTAGCCTTAATCGTTTGAAATAATCGTAGAACGAACAATGCCCAGTATTGAGGATCTGTTTGTTGCTGTTGTTAAACCAAGGGGAAAAATTGCGCTTTCTCGTTTTGACTTTGGGTGTTGTTCGGTTGAAAGCAATATATTAGTTATAAAGAAATTTTATCTAGCATTGTTATTGGTTGGAAGGTTTGGTGTATTCGAACTTGAATATTGGTTATAATTTGTAACCCTGGCTGATGTATATCTTTCGGAAGAAGAGAATCAGGAACACCCGTTGTATCATTTGTGAGATTTGTAAAAACTAGATCTAGAAATCTGTCTTTGCTGTTTGTTATGATATTTATTTGTTTTAGATCAAGGATACCCATTCGGCTCTGAATAGAAATGTATTTTATTTTTGTTCGGTCTTAGATCTTGGCTGATTACATAATATGTGTGTAAAACTTTGAACAATCGCTCTCAAGTAGATGAGTTTTACACTGACTTCTCAAGAGGATTTGATAGTACAGACCACTTCTTATTGATAAATAAGCTGGATAGTTTCGGTTTCTGTACTTTACTTAAACTAATCTTGTCATATAGATTTAGTCATGTATTGTACAATGGATATCAGTTTGGACATTTCATCCCAACATCTGGTGTGCCACAGGGATTCAATATAAGCCAGTTACTATTTAATATATTTTTAAATGATATACTGACTTCGATAACCTGTGATGTTTTGGCATATGCTGATGATGCTAAAATATTATTGCGAATTAATAGTTTTAATGATAGTTGTATACTTCAAGATAACTTGCTGATAGTCAATCAGTGGTCATTGATAAATATGCGTTTGTTATTTTCGCCATAATCACCAATCCCATCATACCCTTCTCGTACAATGTAAGCAACATCGCGGTAACTAGTCAAAAACCATTTATAAACCTGGGTGTTCTATTTGACTCAGTTCTTCAATTCTCGGAAAATATTTATGGAATTGTAAACCCGCCACAATATTTTTGGGTTTCCCGTTTCGTTCCTGCAACAGTTTCACTGGTCACTTGGCTCTTAAATCTATTTATTTTGCCTGTGTTAGGAGTAGATTGAATGTACGTATCCACTATTTGGTATCCCTACTACTTGCATCAGCAGTTGACATTGGAGAGAGTACAAAAGCGTTTCTTAATGTTCCTCAATTATAAAAGTGATAGTTTTTATCCGGTTCGGAAAACGGACTATTTTGCTTTATTTGAGAGGCATTCCGTTGTGTCTTTATCAGACAAAAGAAGAGATACAATACGCACTTTTTATATAATATGGTGGAGTCGCCGGTACTATTGTCCCGGGTCAACTTTGTGGTGCCATTTAAAGCCATAATATTAGCAATAATACAAATAATAATAAAGCCTTTATTCCATTACCAAAATAAAATATGTGTAGAGTAGGTCAATATAAAATACAGAAATAATAATATAAAGAAATAATAATACAAGCAATGAAGATAAAAGAAACGGAGGTATTAAACAGAGAGTCCCAGAAGGTATATCTGCTGAACGAATATATTTATGTTATACATATTGCCGTGATCTTTATAGTTTAAGAATTAGAAAAATTGTTATATAGTTAAGCTTTAGAATAAGAACATAAAATTTTAATTTTAAAAATATACTTTATGGTAAAATAATCACAAGTCCCATATTTAGTAGGTGAATAATGAGTTGCATAACCTTTAAGGGGCAATGTCAATATGAAAAATGTATATAGTAATTTAAGTTTAAAAAATATTAGGAAATGGCCCACTGTTCAAAAATGAAAATGTACTAAAAATAAGTAAGAGAGAGAGAGAGTGATGTTGAAAGACGGAACTGTGAAGAGAGTGAATCATTTAAATGCCGTAAAATTGTACGAGCAAGGTCACATTCGGCATGCTTGTTATGAAAACGTCTATTCAAATGAATAAAAAAATAGATTTTAAATTTGTACAATGATTCTAATTTCTAAAAGAATTTTATGATCATATTTAAGAGTATAATAAATACCTGAAACTTATGTCTAAAAGCATTTTATAGGATATATACAAAAAGTGTTCTTTATCCGAGACAATACATTAATAAATTTATGTATATACTAGATGTATGGATAGGAACACATCTTTGAATGTTATTTGCATAAATGTAAGGTCATCAAAGATAGCAGGATAAGTCTTATGTGGTTCTAATAATCTGCAAGAAGAAATAACATCAACATTGTTGAAGTAGATGTTGCTTATGGTGTAATTTCACACACTGTGTTCGCTCCTTCAAATATGAGGAGATCCATTCAGCTGCCCTTTCCCGGACTCCTTAACTTTTAAGCTTATCTAGAAGACGGCAGTGTTGTACACAGTCAAAAGTTTTACTAAGGTAGCAGTATAAGACAGGAGGACTACGTCTGTCTTCAATTTCACGCAGTATAAACTTGAAGAAACCATACAGAGCTGTTGTCGTCGATTTATTCATTCGGAATCCATGCTGGTTCGGTGACAGGATATTGAACTTTAAGTTGAAATTATTTAGACGAGTTAGCATCGCATATTCGAAAATTTTGGAAAATACCGATAGTAGAGAAATAGAACGATAGTTACTGATCATGATTTTGTCACCTTTTTTAAATATTGGGACAATAACTGCTTTCTTTAATCTTGAAATAAATGTAATAGTAATGTTATTATTATGTATGTTCCTTAAGAACATGCTAATATTTAAGGGGGTTATTCTTGGGTCCATTTCATGAAAAAGACTTTATATGAACATAATATGTCCTAAATGCCTTAACTTTTGAACTGGAGAATGCTAAAGTTTAAAAAAATCAATCATGTGCATCTCGCTAGACCACTTATGAGAAAAAACTATTTATGTAACTTTGAACAACAATTTATTAAAGAGAATAACGTTATCTACATACATTTTGATATGGTAACTGCAATTTATCCTGAACGCACAAAGAAAAAATTTAAATCAGATGATGGAAATGTCCACTTCCTGCTAATATGCATGCCTCTGCTCTGCATATGAATGAATTTTAATTTTTTAAACGAAAACCGTATGTCAAACAAACAAAAAACAAAGGACCACATTTGCTCTGAAACGAATAGGGATTTAAAAAAAAAAAGTATTGTAAGAAAAACAATGGCGCAACATATGTTTCTTCAAGAAAAATTGAAAAAAAAAAGCCACAGATAAAAATTATAAAATTGATTGGTCATCAGAAAATGAATATTGGTGCATAAAAGGCGTGTACAAAATATCACAAAAATATCTAGGGTAATCCCAAAGTATAAAATTTTTTTTTTTTTTTAAATTTAACACCCTACAATTCAAATGTTAAGTCATGTTCATAAGAAAGTTTTTTCACAAAATGGATCCAAGAATAACTCCCTTAAATATTAGCATGTTATTAAAAACCATATGATATAATAAAAATTCTTTAATTAAACTTTTTTAATCGATGATAATAATCTATCATTGCTTAGGAAATAACATTTTATTATGAATAAACGAAATTCTGTTATACAGGATGAGTCATTTCCGTGGAGAAGATAGATTTGTAACATTATGAGTAAATATATTTTAAAATGGTTTTTTTCTTATGATATCCGCCCATTAGGAGCATCTTTAAAACTTATATTGTATTATGCAGAATGTTCCATAACTTGGTGGCTGACCATAGTTATAGATTTTTAAATAGAATAGCCTGTATATTATTACATTTTTGCATTTTCCGAATAATTCTTAGTCAAAAACTGGTGAATTATAAAGTTTTCAATTTATTACCATTTTTCTGAAGCATTACTACTGGGAGTATTGCTTATTCAAAATCACAGAAACCTAAATATGTGATAAATGATGAAAATCAATTATGAACTCTCATGGCAACAGAAAGCCCACACCCAACATTTCAAGGGCCTTAAAATAAAATAAATGTCATCGGTATCGAATACATTTGAATATTGAGTTACGCACCCATTATTAACTAGAACATTGTCCTACCAATGGGCAATAACTAAAATAAATGCCCTGGCATTTTTTGACAATGTATTATTTACGGAGGAAGCTACTTTCCATAGTAAAGGAATCGAAGCAATTTTCATTATTATTTAAATGAAATACCCTACTTCTCAATAAATACCAATCATCAATATAGATGGAGCATAAATGTATGAGGAGGCTATTTTGGTGATCGGATAATAGGCCCGCATTTCTTTGAAGGTAATAATCAAGCAATTTAGTGGCATTATGAAAGATGTTCCACTAAATTTAAGAAGAAACATGTAAATGCAACAAGACGGCGAACCAGCACACTCTACGATAGAAGTAAGGGCTTTTGAGATTTAATGTTTCTAGTGAATTGGCTAGCACGTGTAGACCCTATTCACTAGTCTGCTAGGTCTCCGGATATCAAAAAATTACAGTGTTTTTTATAGCGATACGTAAAGGAGCAAATATGCAGAACACCTGTAACCACAAAAGAAGCTATGCGGGTATATATTCGACAAACATTTAGTAATATAAGCTACCAACTCCTTATTATTGTCGACTTATCACATTGGAGGCTTGCTCAGAAATGTTTAGAAATTAATAAATATTTCTTTGAACTTTTTTTGAAATAACCATTCCCTATTTTTATGTTTATACTTATTGTTATTTTATAATTTCTCCGCCATTAATTACTCATCCATTTGCGTAACAGTTACTGTTTCTGCACTTACTAGACTCAAGCTATTAATGTGATTAGATTTAAAACTGGTTTATTTGTAGCATATTCTATACATTTTATGTAATATATTGCTGGCATAGAGTGTTCTGAAAACTATTATATACAATACTCTCCATGACAGCAATAAATTTCATATACAATTTTTGTATGATTACAGATCGGTATAGAAATGAGACATTTATTAAAGATTATATAAGAAGAAAAGAAGAAGAGTAGTGGTGTATTATATATATTTATTAGGAATGAAATTTTTTATACAATTCAAACTCTTTAGCTAACGAACGTTTTTAGATATCTTTTCAATACATACAAAAATCAATCTTTATCCTAATTTTTAAAGAAATTCATTATAAAGTCATGCTTGTCAATTTAGATGTATCATATTAAATGACATCCATTCAACTGTAAATTTCGAGGTAAATATCACTATCTCATCACTATCTCATATTAAAAAAAAATATATAGTTGGCAAAATTAATTATATCAAAAAATGACAATAGTTCAGTAATGGCTACTTTTAAAATAATAACAGCTTATATGTTCTTGGTATGAAATTTAGTAAGCAATTCAAAAATTAGAAAATTGACATTTTCAGAAAAATGGTAATGCACTCATGAGCAAAAGTATTCCAGATTTTGTAAAGTAATTTATTACCCTTTCCTTATTTCTTCATTTTTTTTTTGAGTAAACGTAATATCTATGACTTATCTATTTGATTTTATGTAACAGTAGAAACTGAATTTGATAAAGGAGTGTTTTTGATTTATTACACACTTCTATTATTAGGTGGTTTACCGAAGACCCGCTGTGTATATACCATTTTCGGCTAATATATATTTTACTTTTTAAACTTAAAATAATACTCACTTGCTTAGAACAGTGTAATTCAAATATAGAGATGACTAACTTTCATCTACTTGAATAATTGTATAATTAAAACAAGCGTTTCCACAGAAATAAAATCTAACACAGCTGCAGGAAAGTAATTAAATTTAACAAATATTTACGAATACCGTTAATACGAAATTGAAATTAATTGAGCAATCCTATTTTGTAGCAGTTTATATAAACTGAATATAGGGTTTGTATGTGTATGTATGTACGTGTTTGAATTGCATACCGGAATACATATCAAATTTTCCACTATACTGTACAGGAACAACGTGTTTATTTTCAGTTAATTAAATATAAATTTACTAGTTTGCATTGAAGTGTTTTGGTAGGGTTCTCTGCCGCACAGCATATGATGTATGCATACTTAACTTTATTTAGTCGTCATTTTAACGTAATACAAGAATGAATATTTGTTAAACGTTTGTTATTTTTGAAAATTCGTTTTGATGAAGACTGTAGAATGTGTAATTAGCATTGCAGGTTATAACAGGTGTATAAATAACTAAAGAGATATTACTACCTAACATTTCTTATTAAAACATAGATGTTCGAGTATACCAACACACCGAAGTGTATTACTGCAAACAACTATTGTGTAAAATAATACATTAAGTTCCTTTAAATATTACAACATAACATATCCACTAAGAATATTTATAAATGAGCAACACGCTTGGTTTACTTACTTGGCATGAAATGTTTGAATACAGTTATTGTTTACATTATGCACAATGTAGAACATTCCAACTAGATAAATAGTTCGCTAACAAACTGATAATATTTAACATCGCGTTGTGAAATTATTTATATAAAAAAATATTCAATATCATTTTAATAACATAAAAGGCTTATTATAATTTTGACTTCGACAATATTCTAACCACCATTGATAAAAACAGAACTGCAATTCTAGTATTGTTGGACTTGCCAAAAGCATTAGGACTTAAGGGTGAAGCTATTTCATTCTTTCTGTCATATTTTACGTGTGATTTTATATGGTAACATTTTTGATACTGTATTTCATATTCTGGATTTCCACAAAGCTCCATATTAGGTCCATTATTATTCACTATATACAGTGTTGCTCATTAGTGCGCCAAAGTCCAATATAGGCGGTATTAAGTAGTAGTGAAGAAATTTATTTTATAAAAAGAGGCACAGTAACAAAAAACACACATTTTAAAAATAATTTGAATTATACAGGGTGATGCGTTAAAATGGCACACATTCGAATTCTATTTAAAATGAAACAGCCTGTATATATTTGTTTTTCCTTATCTACTTTAATTTGTGTTTTCATCGATATCTGGGGTTTTGGTTTTGGATGACGCATTGTTGAGTTATTAACAAAAATTATAAAAAAATATGGTCACGAGAATGTTTACCATAATAATTCTATGCGGTAATATTACGATTATCTAAGACAAAATTATTTAGTAAGTATGTAGCCAAGGGATGTGTTGAACTTACAAAGTAATCAAACATTCATTTTACTATACAGGCTGTTTGTTACCACCATTCAATCAATTTGGTTATCGTCAAAGAGCGTTTACTGATTTTTTTCAAATGGAACACCCCGTATATTATTAAATTTTTGGAATGATGCGTTAATTGCGCTTAATTTTTGTTAATAATGTCCTATACCCAAACCCAATAATTTCGGAGTTATTTTTAATTTTTCATTACAAACTGCTAAATTATTTGTTTCCGGTTCGATTTAGTGTACTGGGTAAACGATTTGACAAACAAAAACAAATAAACGTCAACAAACCTCAAAAAGTAAAATCTTGTCAATTGTTGCTGTTAATTAGGCGTAATATTAGTGATTTCTTAAGTTTCTGCGTTTAATATTGTGATTGTGTTATTAATTGATTGGATTAGTGGGTATTGTATATTTGTTGTTTGCCACATATTATTATTACGGTTTTTAGTTAAGTCAATATGCAGTTTGAAAGCAGCGAAATCGCTGACATGATTTTCATTATGAGATCTGCCCAAAAGAGTTGTCTATTAACCAAACGAATTTAAGGGCAAAGATATCCTGACAGAAGACAACCTTCAGTTACAAGTTTGGAAAGACTTAAGGAAAGATTCATTAGAACAGGAAATGTGAGTTATGAAAGTTTGAAAGGACAAAGAGGACAAGTGACGAAGATAAATTGAAAGTCTTGTTATCAGTAATTGAGGAGCCCTCTACTAGTTCGATCAAAATATCAACAGAAACTATTATACCACAATCTACTGTTGGCAAAATTAAAAGAAGAATATCATTACAACAGTATTTCCTTTCATCAAGAACTGTTGGGGCCTGATTTAGAGACTAGAAGGACGTTTTGTGAATAGAGATTAGAAATGGAAAGGATAACACCTGACTTCTTCCAAGAAGTATTATTTACTGACGAATCGACCTTTACTCAGAGTGGTAGCCCAAACCGTCATAATCTTCATCATTATGCAATAGACAACCCAAGAATATTAAGAGCGATTGATAAGCA
Source organism: Amphimallon solstitiale (assembly GCA_963170755.1). Taxonomy (NCBI): domain Eukaryota; kingdom Metazoa; phylum Arthropoda; class Insecta; order Coleoptera; family Scarabaeidae; genus Amphimallon; species Amphimallon solstitiale. The sequence continues at coordinate 31,606,142 of OY720684.1, forward strand.
GAGGAAATGGACTATAAGTGTTTGGGCTGGTATTATGGGCAACTTTATAATTGGACCACATTTCTTTCACGGACATTTAAATGGTGCGCAATATTTGAATTTCTTGCAATATGACTTGCCTCAGCTTCTGCAAAATAATATGTGGCTTCAGCACGACGGTGCTCCAGCACATTTTGCACTAAATGTCCGACACTATTTGAATCAAGAATTCGAAGGTAGATGGATCGGCCGCGGTGGTCCAATTAGTTGGCCACCTAGATCGACAGATTTGACCAAACTTGATTTTTTTCTGTGGGGGCACATAAAAATTATTGTATACCAGACACCTCCAACTACAGCAGACGATATAAGGCAACGTATAATACAACAGTTTCCATTGAGAAATTGCAACACGTAAACAGGTCCTTTCTGTCAAGGCTGCAAATGTGTTCTATTCAAAATGGGGGTCACTTTAAAAATTTATTATAATTATTGCTTCTAACAAAATTACAATTTGATACTTTTAGTCGTTTATTTGTTTTTGTTTGTTAAATCGTTTACCCAGTACATTAAATCGAACTGAAAACAAATAATTTATCGGTTTGTAATGAATAATTAAAAATAACTCCGAAATTATTGGGTTTGGGTATAGGACAGTATTACCAAAATAAAGCGCAATTAACGCATCATCCCAAAAGTTTAATAATATACGGGGTGTTCCATTTGAAAAAAATCAGTAAACGCTCTTTGACGATAGCCTAATTGATTGCATCGTAACAAACACCCTGTATAATAAAATGAGTGTTTGATTATTTTGTAGGTTCAACACATCCCTTGGCTGCATACTTATTAAATAATTTTGTCTTAGATAATCGTAATACTACCGCATAGAATTATTATGTTAAACATTGTCGCGACCATTCTTTTTATAATTTTCATTAATAACTCAACAATGCGTCATCCAAAACCAAAACCCCAGATATCGAAGAAAACATAAATTAAAGTAGATAAGGAAAAACAAAAAATATACAGGGTGTTTCGTTAAAAAAAAATTCGAATGTGCCATTTTAACGCATCACCCTGTATAAATCAAATTATTTTCAAAATGTGTGTTTTTATTACTGTGCCACTTTTTATCAAATAAATTTCTTCAGCACTATTTAATAACGCCTATATTGGACTTTGACGCACTAATGAGCAACCCTGTATATCGTGCCTTCAAACACTTTCATCATTAGAGCTCTTTAAGTAATTAAGTAATCAATGTTGGTGCACATGCAAAACTTTTAAAAACTTCAAATCTGACAGTTGTCATACTTAAATTCAAATTATATACGCTTATACTTTTTAAATTATTTTATTATAATGTTAGTGTTACAACATAAAATATTTATTATTGAAATTTACTACAGAACTGGCTAAAAATTAGAAAATGGAGATTGGTTTTATTCCATTAATCAGTGCTTACAGGATTTCCGGCAACACTTTTCTAAACTGCCAGTTACTTACGCAAAACTACCAAAACATATTCATAATTTGGTGAAACAGGGGCAGTAACTCGTAAATCTGGTGGTAGAGCATCCAGAAAACGAACAGCATATTGTATAGAGGATATTCAACGTCGAATGGACACTCACCCAAAAAATCAATTGCAAAGCTCAGTTGTCAGTGGGGACATGTAATACTATTTTAAAAAAAGGATTTAAAATTGTTTGTATATAAAATTCAAGCAGTTTCGGAATTCAAACTGGTAGATTTTGGTACGTGAACACAGTACTGTCAATGATTTTTGAATAACATGAATAATAATGACATTCTCGACAAATGCTTGTTTTCGGATGAGGCTTGGTTCCATCTTTCAGGATATTTAAACAAGCAAAATACAAGAATTTATTCTGCAGAAAACACTCATGAATTTGTGGAAACTACGCTACGTTTACAAAAGATAGGCATCTGGCTAGCAGCTTCAGGGAGACGAACTATTGTGCCTATATTTTTTAATGAAACCATAACAGCTGAAAAACATCGAAATGAAGGCTATAATAACCTTTTATTAATGAACTACATGATGTTGAACTTACGGAAGGATATTTCCAGCAAGATAAAGCACCAGCGCACAAATCTCGTGCAAAAATAGCTCTTTTGCAACAATTTTTCGATACAAGAATTATTAATTTTCCTCCAAGATGGCCGGATCTAACAGTTTTGGAATATTTTATTTTTCCATATTTAAAGAATACCATTTTCAAGACCAGACATTACACAATCGAAGAGCTTCGTAATGCTATTGTGAATTCTTGTGCTGACATAACCCAAGACATCCAAATAAATGGATTTGAAAGCATGAAGCGTAGAGTTCAACTTTGTCTTCAAAATAATTGTCAACATTTCCCTCTGCTTTAGTATTATTTTCTTTTAATTTTGATTATTGTAATAATATATGCATACCTATATAAAATTAACAGAAAATTGCTGCTTTTTCATGTTTTCATGTAATATTATGATTGGTTTTATTCAATATAGATAGTTCATGTTTAGTAAATTTTGTGATGACTATGAGATCTTCACGGACTGTCTGACACTTAAGCTCTTGAACAAACACGTTTTTATTTGTGGCGATTTTAATTGCCCTTCATTCAATTCAGCTAATAAAAATTCTGACCGAAAGTTTCAATCACTTTCGCATTTGATTTCATCTTTGAATCTACGTCAACTCAACCACGTTACCAATGCTCGTGGCAGGTTGTTGGATCTAATTTTTACAAATCTTGACGTTCAAATTGAACTTGTGCATGATGCTTCTCCTTTGATCTCTGAGGATTTATACCACCCGGCACTTGATATAACTTTTAAGTGTATGTCGGGTTCCTCAAGTATGAATTTTCCTTCGAATGCAAACTACAGATATAATTTTCGTCGGGCGAACTTTCTAAAATTATATAATGAAATTACCTGTGCAGAATGGATGTTCCTTGAGTCTTATACAGATGTAAATGTAGCTGTTTCGGCGTTTTACGCTAAATTGTATTCCATCATAGATGATACTGTGCCGAAGTTTCGGTCTTCTAAACGTCACTTTCCACCGTGGTATAACGCCTCGATCAAGCAACTTATTAGGACAAAAGAATACTACTTCAAGAAATGGAAAAGAAGCGGGCGTCCATCAGATCGAAATGAATTTGATAAACTAAGATCCAAAGTCAAATATGAAGTGTCCACAGCTTACAACAACTATCAAGCTTATATAGAATCTCAAATCACGGCAGATCCTGCGATTTTTTGGAGATTCGTTAGGAGTAAGAGTGGCAGCACGAGAATTCCAGGGTATATGTCGTACAACAATGATGAGTGTCGTACTCCTCAATCTATAGTTGATGCTTTTGCTAGTGCATTTTCCAACGTCTTCCAACCCAGTTCAACTTTTTATTCGCCAGATGGCTGTAGTATGCACTCTATTTCAATCTGCTCCGTCACCAATGATGATGTGTTACGTTTTATTAAGAAACTCAAACCCAATCTAACAGCTGGACATGATGGTTTACCTAGTTTCTTTGTGCGGGACTGCGGGTCTGTGCTAAGTGAACCATTAAAAATTCTGTTTAATTTGATTATTAAAACTAGTTCTTTTCCTGACGTTTGGAAAATTAGTAGAATTATGCCAGTTTACAAAAAGGGTAACCGTTGTGATATCACTAATTATAGACCCATTAGTATTTTAAGTAATTTTGCCAAGTTGTTTGAGTTTGTCATATATCAGCAGATAATTTTTGAATCTAAATTGTTACTTTCACCCCGACAACACGGCTTCGTGCCTGCGCGATCTACCATCACTAATCTAGCCGAAATAACACAGTATATTAGCAAAGCTTTGGATCAACGCCTTCAAGTTGACGTCATTTACACTGACTTTGCTAAAGCCTTTGATAGCATTGATCATTCGTTGCTTCTCGAAAAACTTGATACCTTCGGTTTTTCGATTGGCTTGCTCAAGCTCTTGTCTTCATACCTTTGTCATCGGTCCTGTTACGTATGCTACAACGGATTCCGTTCTGGTCACTTTACACCGACATTAGGTGTTCCCCAGGGATCCAACCTTGGTCCCTTGCTATTCAATATATTCATTAATGACCTCTTAAATTCTCTGAATTGCTCTGTCCTGGCATATGCCGATGACTTGAAGATCTTTATGGAGATTGGAAGTGTTGAAAACTGTCACTTACTTCAGGACAATTTGCAGACAGTTAATGATTGGTGCCTCCAAAATAAAATTTTCTTAAATGTAGAAAAATGCGCAATAGTAACGTACACTAAAGTCGCGAACCCTATCTTCTTTGATTACCATGTAGATCAAATTGCAATACCCAGGCATGCGCGGTTCAAGGATTTAGGAGTCCTGTTCGACTCCGCTCTCCGCTTTACGGACCATATTTATTCAATTTGCAGTGCGGCTACTAAATCATTGGGCTTCCTTATCCGTTCTTGCAGAGTTTTCAGTGGTTTACTGGCTGTAAGGTCATTATATTACGCCTTCGTTCGGAGTACACTGGAGTATGGTGCTATCATTTGGTATCCGCACTATTTATACCAAGAATTAATCTTGGAGCGGGTGCAAAGACGTTTCCTGAAATTTATTACTTTCAGAATTGATGGCGCTTATCCTCCTAGGGGCGTCGATTACGTTGCTCTTCTAGAAAGACATTCCTTCCAGTCTTTATCTGACAGAAGAAGGATCAGTAGTGCCAACTTTCTTTTTAATTTAATTAACAACAAAATAGACTCATCTGCCTTGCTCTCGCAAGTTGACTTTGCTATTCACTCGCATTTGACGCGATCTTCTGAGTCTTTCGTTTTACCTAGGCGTAGAACAAACATTCTTTGTAAAGCACCTCTGAGGCACATGATGATTAATATTATGGGTGTTTGTCCGGATCCGTTCAGGTAGCTGTGCGGTTGGGTTGCAAGATTTACTGCACTATGACTGATTAATGACAGACTCTCTTTTTGTTATTGTGTTTTTCAGCGCATTTGTTATTCTTTTTTATTTATTTATTTTATGTTTTTCATTTCTACATTGTATAGAGCAGCTGCTCCGAATTATTTTGTATAATTGTCCTGTAAATGGAGTACTCTGTTGGTCAATAAATACATATTATTATTATTATTATTATTATTAATGACGTTTGTTGTAAAGAACTATTCTAACGATTGTATAAATTGTGATTCATACAATAAGACGTCATATTTGCAGAAATTAGTATTAAATTTAACGTTTATAATCAATTCTGGGTTAAATAGTTCATTAAAACACATAGATAACTTTAAACAATTGAGTCAAATTTCCAGCGAAAGTGATTATCTCATTGAATATCTTCACTGTTTCAATTTTATGTTGCATAATTTAATTGCAATTTACGTATTATAGTTCCTATATCAAATAGCATCACCGCCACAATGCACAATGCAACAGTTTAATAGAACTCGACTAATTACTAGACAGTAATTAACCTCATAGTAAATTGAAATGTGTACAGAATTTATAAGCATATTGCTGAATGGGATCAAATTCAAACTAGATTCAAGCGGTCTTCCAAGTTCATATAGCAGAAATTGGTTTTAGTTGACATTTAGTGGTAGATAAAAAAGAATGCCATGTCGGTATTTCTATTGTATAAAGAAGTTCTTTTATTAAGCATTCGTGAATTTTTTAAAATAAATCAAACATGTTAAATATGTGGATTATTATTTTAAATACAATTAAATATAATCACACCGGAAACGTATAACAACAACTGAGTTTGCTTGTCAGATTTGAAAACTTGTATTCTAGGTCACCATAAAAGTTTTAGCGAGAAAAAATCTTTAAAAGACCTTTAGTAAAGGATACATAATAAATTACAAAACAACTGTTTATTTAAAGAAAAAACTTATGATAAGATATAAGTAGAAGGCCTCGTTATATTCTTTACTAATTACTGAAATAAAAGGGGTTTTAAAATGTTTTTTAAGGAGTCAACAGATAGATAATAATCCACATACTCTTTGGACCAGCTGAATCCATGACTGATACAAAAATAGCAATGAATTGAATAATGTTTTATTAATGTGAATTTATTACCATCATGATAAATCATAGTCTAGAACGATAAAAGAGAATTTAAATGAATGTCTGTACTGAAAGAAGTCTGTTTATAGTAAGAAGACATGTTCAAGGGGATTTAGTTATAACATTAGTTCTGGGAAATGGAAGAGAAAAGGCTGAAGAAGTGTGAAGAATGATGGCACCACCAATTCGCGAATCGACCTTGTTATGGAGCACCTGCATCTCATAAAGGTAAATAAGACGATTGTAGAAACGTCTTAAGGAGAGAAGGTATCTCAACCCGGGACAGGAATAAAGAGTAGACAAAGCCTCTAGGAGGACAAGCGGCATCCACTTTCTACTATAAAAATTTGACACACTTTTGCTGTGCAAGCTCCACTGGATGCTTCTGATCAACATGATATGCATATCAAATAATGCTAGCATACTCTAATCAGTGAAATATTACCCTTCACCACTGATTAACTTGAAATTAGTACCCTGATGTTCTAAAAAGCTCTGCAGTGATGAATGTCAAATCCCAAAGTCTGACTAACTTGTTTGAATATGCTATATAAATGTGTATTGAAGGCAAGTATTGCATCAAAAGTAATCCCCAAGTTTTTAACCATCTTAACTCGTTCGAAGTCAATATATCTCAGTAAATAGCGATAGCATAGAGGTTCCTGTCTTCTGACAAAGGTAATAGTTTATATTTGGCAAGGTCTAGAGGTACCTAAGTTGTTAATTGAATACCAATTCTATATTACAATGTAACAGTAATTCTTGGAGAGTAAGCGCTATCACACTATTAAATCACTCAAGTATACATACAGGAAAAATTTTCGTATATGAATAAATGTATGAATGCACATCTACCCTAAGCTGGCATTGCGAACAACAACGTGCAGGCAGCTGGTTCGACCTTACACTGGTCTCATCAGTGCACGAACGTGTAGTTCACAATGCTTTAAAGACCTAGATTACCTGATATACTAGTCAACTTACGTACCAAACGCCATTAGAGTTTCCCAGCGGCATCTGTTACCCAAGCGCGACATCGCAAGGTAATATTACCCTCCGTAGTACAACTACTAATCGGACAACTGTAGATATACGTGCATTCAATGAACACGCCATAGATGGCGTACCTATTACAATACAATGTAACAGTAATTCTTGGAGACACGTTCGTGCACTGATGAGACCAATGTAAGGTCGAAACAGCTGTCTGCACGTTGTTGTTTGCAATGCCTGCTTAGGGTAGATGTGCATTCATATACCAAAATTTTTCGTGTATGTATACTTGAGTGATTTCATAGTGTGAGAGCGCTTACTCTCCAAGAATTACTGTTACATTGTATTGTAATAGGTACGCCACCTATGGCGTGTTCATTGAATGCACGTATATCTACAGTTGCCCGATTAGTAGTCGTACTACGAAGGGTAACATTACTTTGCGATATCGCGCTTGGGTAACATATGCCGCTGGGAATCTCTCATGGCGTTTGGTACGTAAGTTGTTATCACGTAATCTGAGTTTTTAAGGTATTGTGAACAACACGTTCGTGCACTGGTGAGACCAATGTAAGGTCGAAACAGCTGTCTGCACGTTGTTGTTCGCAATGCCAGCTTAGAGTAGATGTGCATTCATACATTTATTCATATACGAAAATTTTTCGTGTATGTATACTTGAATTATTCAATTCTATATTGTTTATAAGTCAGTCTATAGCTGATAGCTATCACATATGTTGCTAATACAGCGATATAACTGCAAATCGTCAGCAAACAGCAGTTTAATGATCTCAAACCCGTTAACTATAGCGTTAATGAAAACATTGAAGATTACTGAACCTAAATAGGGAGACCTTGTTGTACTCCAAAAGTGGCAATATGCAATGTGAAGCTACAACGCCACAAAAATAATCATGACATTCACAACAGCGTAGATATAGTGTTCTGCAGTAACATTAAAAGGCGAACAATTAAAACATGCTGACTGCGTTTAATACCTTTGTCATGCACCCAAACGTGAAATTAATCTGACGGCAGCATCTTCTTTAAGTATTTTTTTTAAAGTTCAATTTGTTGTTATACTTAAAAAATGTAAATAAGAATATGTAAAAATTTAAGCAAATTGCTAATAAATGTATATTATTAATATCATTATTACTTAAATTTAGGATCAAAATTGTCTATTAAGAACAAACTCCTAGGGTACAAGGCCATACTAAATCCTATATGCACGTACTGTGTACAACTTTGGGGAACAGCAAGTAATTTGACTATCGTAATATTCCAACATTATCATAACAAAGTTCTACCGTTGATTGAAGGAATACAAAAAGATGCGCAACTACATAGCACTGAGCATAGCCAAAACTGGGTCCGAGACCTATAGCGATGCTTCAGTCGTTTGGGTCCGAGATTCGAAACAGCCCGAGACAGCGATGATGTTTCTCGGCAAGGGGTTTGCGGGACGACTTAACGGAAAGACACGCAATTTTACTATAGCGTTGCGCATCTTTATATATTCCTTCAATCAACGGTTCTACGTTTAATAGTTATTGTACCGTGATATGTGCGAAACTTAGTTTTTGAACGAGATCTACAAGTACCTACAAGTGTAAATTTCGAAGCCTAGTCCAAAATATAGAGAAAAGGTCAAAATGCATTTCAACGTTCAAGTCAAATAACTTACTATCTAGATCTAGTTGGCGAATCTAGCTTTAGTAGTCATGTTCATTTTATTTTGTTTTGTTTTGTCTTGTTGTTAATTAGGAAAGAAATTATTGGAATTGATGTCTATTGAAATCCGCAAAAATATTTAACCTCTGAGTTGAACATTTTGGACAGATTGTATATAAAAATGGGGATAATACAAAAAATGTGCAGATAGGAAGCGAAGATATAAATTAACAGCTGGCTAGATTCAAAACGTTTTAATTTGGAAGATAAAATAGTGTGGTTAACATGTCGAATGCCTTGGCAAAATCAGTGTAGATAGTGTCCACTTGTAGACTAACATCCATTACTGTACCCACATATTAAGTAAATATTGCTAGGTTTAAGAGTGTAGGTCATCTCTCCATAAAACCAGTTAGTGGGAAGACATTTAATTTTTATTTAATGGAAATTTTTTTGAGTACAGTTTTATTTTGAAAACCTTAGCAAAGTTACTAAAAATGTAATGTAAGAGTAATTGCCAGTTTTGAAAACAGGAATAATTCTCGAATTCGGTTCTAGAGAATTGCATTTGATCCTAAATTCAATTTCTTTTTTTTTGTTATTCTGTCTAATGTATACCCAAAATGTTTCTAACTTGCTTTCAGGTTTTGACAAGATAACAAAATACGATTTATAGGCTTTTTCACAAATATTAAATAAAATATAGGTACAGGAAAGTATTATTTAATAACTTTATTATTATATTCAATTTGTAACTCTCTTTCATGTAATAGTATTTTACTAGCGGAAGCTATATATCCTCGAATATTAATTAATTAATTTAGTTTTATTATTCTGAAATTGTTCCGGTAGATAGGAATTTTTATTGGCATTAAATCGTTGTTTTCAGATCATACTTTTGCCGTGGCTGTTGCCAAAGCGACTGAACTACAATTATATTATCTATTAGAATAATGACTGTATAGTGACTTGCTTTAGTTTCTTGCAAGAGATAATAATAGTTATTTTGTATTTGTTAATACTCTTGTTATTATTATTATTATTGTTATGTTGTTAAAGGGTTTAGTTTTATTTTTGTACAAGTATTTATGGTTGCAATTCTTATCTGCATATTTGCATATGGCATGCAAAAAATTCATTTATTATTTCCTTTCCGGGTGAAATGCAAATTATTTTAAACGTAACAAAAAATATTTATTTTACTGAACCTATTTCGGTTGTGTTTGCTTTACAACATAATTATAATTTATTATGGTGTCACTAATGAAATAAAGTTGTACCTCGTTCGTCGCATGAAAACAAAAAGAAAACAAAAACAAAACACTGTCGGCAAATGGAGAAGTCGCAGGTCCGAATGATTAATGAAGATATGTTTGAAGTAGTTTCCTGATGATTAAGTTGCGTTTTCCTCGTACGCTATAATATTCAAAGTAAGACTCGTCAAAATACCACAATATTATCATTATTATATTATGTTTATACATGTTGGTAAATTACACATGTGCATAGTTACATAAGTAATTAGTTTTAATAAAATGAAATGAACGTGTAACTAAGTCGACGTGAAAAATCGAAAAAGGCGAGAAAATATTTCCTATTCGTCATAGCACTTAGGTCGAATGGTGCATATCAAACTGAACGATACAACACACAACACTATATTAATTATGTATGTATTTATGCGTATACATATTTCATTTGTTTAATTAATGAAAATGGTGAAATATATATATATATGTATATATACGTATAAGAGAGAAAAATATACATAGAAAAGAATAAAAGGGTGTATGACTGTATTTTATGTTGTCATGCTGTTGCACGCGACATTGCATGACGAACTGTTTATTACACTAAGATAAAATCTGCAAGTGGTCAAACTCCATGAGAATGGTGACCGTCTATTCATAAGTTAGCTATCAGAGGCCAGTTACACCTCATTTTATATATTCAATAGATATCCTAAATAGTTCTTCTCATTAAATTTTTATCTATTAGTGGCGTTATCGTCACTGAAATTCGATAAATTCAGGCACGCACTTCTTTATGGCTAAATTAACACGACATTACTCAATATGTATAGGTAATAGCAAAATTAAAATACTCCTCTCTTTTTAACACAGTTCGGGATATTTTCAGTAATGACGCTCTATAATTTCGAATATACTGTTATTAGACAGAGGGATATAATTTAAGGGCGGTAATTCTCAATAAATTTTATTTACATAACATTTACACAAATACAAGGTGCGTTTTTGTCCCAGGTCGATGTTTCCTTGCAATAACTTTTGAATGAAATACAAATTTGTAATTTATATTTTTTTGATACAACATTATATATGGAATATAATGTTGCGGACGAAAAGGCGATCTCTTTTAAGGATATTTTCCATAACAATTTCGCAGACTTCTGGTGTTATTTGTTTATTTGTTTCGAATGTTGTATTTGAAATGGAATATATATATATATATATATCTAATATGATTTTTCTGCTTAAGCACTGAATAATTAAGGTAAATTTTAATTAGAAAAATTTACCGCCCAGGGTGAGATTCGAACTCACTTTTCCCGATCTCATGTCAGGCGCTCTAACCAAATGAACCACCTGGGGGCTTTGTGAGTCCGAGTCTACTTGCACGTCTTGAAATATATATATATATATATACTGGGATATATATATACTGGGTGAGTTTTTTATTTTGAGACAACGGAATATCTTTAAAACACTGCATAAAATCAAACAGAGATCTTAATAAGATTTGTTATAATGTAGGGGGCTCACTGAAGAGTGGGAGGGGGATAACTTTGAAATCTTTAATGGGAACTCCCATTTTGTAGAGCAGATTCGGATTCTACGCCATCAAGTATGTAGGTTTTGTTTGAAACTTTTTTTTTTATTCGTTACGGATTGCGATGTAATCGCAAAAAACATGATTGTGAACGTCAAGGGAAAATACACAAAAAAGAGAAGCAAGCAAACATGATTTTGTGTTTTTTTTATTTAAACATAAACTAACATTTCAAAAAGCCATGTGTTGGAAACTGTGCCCCTCCACTTCCATACATTTATTCGCAATTGGAATGCTATTCAACGGTACAAAACCGTACTTTATTCAGTACTTGACAAGCTGTGAATACTTACACATTGTCCGATCCCCATTTAGATTATTCCTTAGCTACACTGCGCTGCCGAGAACCAAGAAGCTCGAAAACGTGTCCGCAGTTGCATTTTCAGCGGAGTTACCCCATTAAATTCTGTACTTGATTATTCTATGATCCGCAATATTTCTTTTCTTTATATATATATCTGTCGCCTGATGGTCTACCGTTTATGCTTACATCTCCAAGGTTATCCCACCTTATTCCTTGGCTACACCGTACTGATGACGACCAAGTTGTCAGAAACACGTGTCTACGGTTGCTCTATAGCGGAATTACCTACTATTTTCCATGACTATATATATATATATATATATATACATATCAGAAAAAGAAAAATATTGGGTATAATCCGCTGTAGAGCAACCGTAGACAAGTGTTTCTGACTAATTGGTCGTCATCAGTACGGTGTAGCCAAGGAATTAGGTGGGATAACCTTGGAGATGTAAGCTAAACGGAAGACCATCAGGTGACAGACCACCATTTGCAGCTTCAGCTAGAAGATCCTCGGTTTTGAGGACAACAACTAACGCCGCCACGAGGAAGACAATGTCAACCTGCGTGCCATCCGAGACCCAGGAAATATAAATGAAAGAATAAGAAATTATTGCGGATACATAAAATATCAGAAAAAGAAAAATATTGGGTATAATCCGCTGTAGAGCAACCGTAGACACGTGTTTCTGACTAATTGGTCGTCATCAGTACGGTGTACCCAAGGAATTAGGTGGGATAACCTTGGAGATGTAAGCTAAACGGAAGACCATCAGGTGACAGACCACCATTTGCAGCTTCAGCTCTACAGCGGATTATACCCAATATTTTTCTTTTTCTGATATTTTATGTATCCGCAATAATTTCTTATTCTTTCATTTATATTTCCTGGGTCTCGGATGGCACGCAGGTTGACATTGTCTTCCTCATGGCGGCGTTAGTTGTTGTCCTCAAAACCGAGGATCTTCTAGCTGAAGCTGCAAATGGTGGTCTGTCACCTGATGGTCTTCCGTTTAGCTTACATCTCCAAGGTTATCCCACCTAATTCCTTGGGTACACCGTACTGATGACGACCAATTAGTCAGAAACACGTGTCTACGGTTGCTCTACAGCGGATTATACCCAATATTTTTCTTTTTCTGATATTTTATGTATCCGCAATAATTTCTTATTCTTTCATATATATACATATATATATATATATGGAAAATAGTGGGTAATTCCGCTATAGAGCAACCGTAGACACGCCAACATCGCCACGAGAAAGACATGGTCAACCTGCGTGCCAACCGACCCTGAAAAGTGAATCAATGGAAATAGTGCGGATTAATAAATTAGTCATGAAAAATAGTGGGTAATTCCGCTATAGAGCAATCGTGTTTCTGACTCCTTGGTCGTCATGAGTACGGTGTAGCCAAAGAATAAGGTGGGATAACATTGGAGATGTTCGCATAAACGGTAGACTATCAGGCGACAAACCTCCATTTATCTAAATGGAGGTCTGTCGCCTGATGGTCTAACCTCCATTTATCTAAATGGAGGTCTGTCGCCTGATGGTCTACCGTTTATGCTAACATCTCCAATGTTATCCCACCTTATTATTAACAGACTCTTTCCAATATATATATATATATGTATATATTGGAAAGAGTCTGTTGGTATGATATACCAATTTGTAAGAATTGTACCTCATTCATCGTGAGTTAATTGTATATCTAAGAAATTAATACTATTTTATTATCTATCTCTATTGTGAAATGAAGTATTTCGTGAAAAGAATTGAATTTATGCTTTTCACGACAAATTTTATTTTTCAATACCAACCACAATTAGTAGACAAAACAATTAAAAACAAAATACCTTCAATTTATTTTATTTATTCAAACAACAGCAATAGACCCACTAACGAACAAAACAAATACATAAAAATACTGTACATCCCTCATCTATCGGAAAGAATTAAACACACGTTAAAACCATATTACGGCTTCCAAGTAGCAACTAAGCTTAATAGCACCAACAACCACCTATTCTCCAGGCTCAAACCCCATATCGAACAAAACAAAGACATGTTGTTTATAAAATTCCTTGCTAAGGGTGTGATGGCTGTTATATTGACCAAAGCAAACAATATCTATATAAAAGACTACAAGCACACACATATTCTAGAGGCGACAAAACCACTCTCGTCAGATATAAGTTAGCAAAGGATCATCATTTTGATATTGAAAATACTAAAATAATTGGCGCTAAACTCAATACTCCGAAAATGGAAATAAAAGAAATGATTAAAATACAACAAAACCGAAGTAACATTAATAACAGAAGTGATATAAAAAATCTTAGTTCAGTGTACTACTACTTAGTAATATAGGAGTAATTGATCTACACTTGCAATGAATATTACGTGTCCAGAAATTCGCGGATAAACTTCAGGTAGAACAATTCTAAGATAAATTCTGAGTAAATAATCCTAATACAAAAAAGTTGTAGGGTCTGTCGTTAAGCCATACGGGTTATTTAAAAAAAGTGTAAGTTTGGAACACCGTATTATAGCAGTTATCATACAAGAATACAAATAAGCAGGAAGTAGGAGTTTTATTCGTATTTGAAAATCCAGTGCTTTTTATTCACTACTTTGTTCAAACAAGAGTTAATGTTAAAAAATCTATAAAACATATTTAATAGTACAATAACACACATGAAATGATTAAAGTAAGTGTTCAAATTGGTAGCCATTAGTTTCCAGACAGAGCAGTAGTCTTCGAGGAATAGAATTTAATACGCGTTGTAACATATCAGGAGTAATTAATTGAAATGTGGCGGTAATTCTATTAATTACTTCTTGATCATTGGCTGGAGGCGTCGCATATACTTTTTCTTTCAAAGAGCCCCAAACAAAGAAGTCGAGAGAATTAATATCTGGGGACCTTGCTGGCCACGATATTGGTCCATTACGTCCGATCCATCTGTTCGGAAAGTTTTCGTTTAACCATGCCCTTGAAAGTCGAGCATTGTGAGCTGGTGCACCGTCATGCATGTAAAGCATGTTGAGCCTGAGATTTAACGGAACATTATCCAGCACTTCCTCTAAAACATTCACGTATTCAATTGCATTTACATGATTGGGAAGAAATATTGGTCCAACAATGCGAAGGTTTAAGATACCTAGCCTTACATTTACAGAAAACCTTCTTTGATGTCCAAATTCTCTGAATGCTCTAGGATTCTCATCCGCCCAAAAATGGAAATTATGGCTATTAAGAGCGCTCCGGACGGTAAAAATATTTCGATGCTCGTTAACCCCTCTCCCCTTCAGACTGCTGTAAGTAGCCACAGATGTGGCAATTTGGCAACAGCGAGGATTGCTTTGTAAAGAGTGGGAATGGGTACATAATTCATCGTTGATTTATACTAACGACAACCAAATACATATTAGGAGAATGAGACGATTCGTCTCTTCCGTGCGTTTAGTGATATAGATACGAGTTGATATACAAAAAGGCATAAAGGATAAACGTAGGGCGCGCACTTATTGAGTCGTTTGAATCAGAAAAATATAGATAATACACACATAAAATTAAAATTTGGTGCAGAAAATTTCGATCCGAACCAACTAAGAAACAAATGAAAGGTTATTCAACAAAAATATATTACATTCAACACATTGCACATTATTGTTTTGATAGTTTTGACTTTTTCATTTTTCGAAATACCGCGTAAATATGTGTGATCCGAGAATCAGTGTAATAATAGTTATTTATATAAGAAGGGTATAATTTATTAGATTATGGGCCGATAGAATGTTTTAGTTATTACGATATCAAAATAAAATAAAAAATTATAAGAAAAAAAGAATTATTCATGAATAATACGTTCACTTGCTACCTATTAATAGATACATAATCCTATATTCATATTCAGAGTTGAGATGATTTAAATCATTTGAATAAAATCAGAGTTTAAATTATGATTTATTTAAATCAATGTGATTTTTATTTAAAAAACATGATTTTTCTTCTTGTAATAGTCTCTTATAGTTTTTATTATATTTATATAATTATTTTAAGCAGAAAAATAAAGAAATTCGTCTTACATTTATTTAGTAACATTACATAAAAATTTTCAAATATAAAGAAAACATAAATAAACATAAGAAAACTGTGTGTTTCATATTAATAAAAAAATACTATTTTTAGCAATGTTGCATTTCTTAATTCTGAATGGACAAGCCCATATGATGAAACAGTTCTTTCGACATCTGCAGAAGAAGCGTTTGCATACAAAATCGGAACAATGATATCCAATGCTTGATTAATTTCTGGAACATTCTTCTGAGATCTCCACCATTTTTTATGTATATAGATTAAGATGCTTTTATAAAGTATCAGTATTCAAAATTTAAAATAATCCAAAAAACACGGTTTTTTATAAAAATCTACGATTGTTTTCTCGGGGGATTTCTAATTGGAAGGCCTCTTGTATAGCGGGGATCCACCAATTCTAGTAGTAAGCACATGTAAAAAAATTCTTCATGTTTGGGAAGCATTACATTTTTGAAAAAATCCGAATCTCTCCATATCTACAAAATAAAGTTTTACATGTTGCTTTTGTATCGACACAAATTTATACTTTCTTCTTCCACCAGCATGTCATGCTTATTCCACACAACAAAATAGCACATTTTTCTTTTAGTTATTGCTAATTGTCTTTGCACTTGATAGTAATAATCATGGCTTCTTTTTAATTTTAATTGACCTTTTTCTATTGTTGCAAATTTAATTTGATTTTCTTGAATGGCCACTAGGGGATCCATGTTTTGTGAGACGGATGGACATTTTATTTCAAGAAGATTTTCTCCGATTATCCCATCAGGGTTCGCGCCCAGGTAGAAATTCTCCTTGTCGATAAATAAACCACAGTCAATAATTTTTTCGATATCCTATCGCTCTCGAAAAGCAGCTTTCGCTAATGGTTCGCTCCTATTGCCATACAGTGTATGTTTATTGCCATCGAAGGAATTATATAACAATGTTTTTATTGTGTTGACACAAGATGTTTTAGGGTGCAATTTGCATATACTGCCAAAGTTTGACGCGGTAACTCTAACAGATCTTTCATTTATCCTTAGAAGTTTTTTGGCTTCTAGTCGCACTTTCGATGTACAAAATGTCTTCATTTGATTTTTTCAAATCCTGAAGGAACTGTTCCCGTTTTCGGTTGTATTCCTCCATTGAAAAATCATCTCTTACTGATTCATTCGCCTCTGGGCCATAATCTTTATCACAAGTCACTACAGAGTGTCTTTTCCTCTTTCTGGTGTTAAATATTTGTCGTTTCACTGACTTTAGTCGCCGTTGTTTAATTTTTTTTTATGTACCGTTTAGTATAAGAATGGGGGACTTGTTTGAGTCAAAGCTTTATGTAATACTCTATGAAATTCACCACCCAAATTGAAATAAATGGAAGCAGCTTCACAACGCATTTGATGTGAGCCTTTTAACGCAAGGTTTATTCGCTTTCCTCCCGTAAATTTGCAGACAATGCTGTTGTAATGTTGTGTTAAATTGTTGTCCATATTCAATATTAAACTGCGAGTATTGACATTCAGTCGCTGTAAACATGCTTCTGAAAAATAAATTGAAAATCGGCAGTTCGTTCTATGGTGCATCCTGCTATTCCCAGTAAATGACATTTTTTATCGCGGTGAGTTGTTCCTATTAAGAAAACAGGGAACCCCTGCCAAATCAATTTATACGCTGCATCTGCGTGGATAATGATATTCTTTTTTACTCCATTTTCTAATAGAATTTTACTGGTTGCCATGAATCTAAAAACACCGTCGTCCTCATCGGTTGTGAAATTACGATAAAAGCTTTGCTTCGTTCATTGGGGGCAGCACTATTCTTAAGAAGCCAACATTACAGTTCACCAAGAGATATTGCTGGTGGACCGTAAATGGTTTTTCTTAATTTAGCCAGAAATATTTTTATTTGGTTTATATTTGGTGGTGGATTATATTTCTGGGCAAGAACATCCAAAATTGCGTTCGGTTTTATTTTTTTTGGTAAAGAAATCCTTGATTTCGTTCTTTAGTTTGTCGTTGATTTCGGTACCGGCCTTTGTTGCAATAGAATCACAAGAATGACTTACTTGCGATCGAAATAGGAGAACATTTTCACAGCATGAATCCAGAATTAATTTAATACCAGTTGCACATTGTTGTCCTCGACATTTAACTTTATTACATCGAAAATACTTAACTACACCAGACTCAGTGTTGGTTGTGCTTTTTAAGCTCCAACAAGTTTCCGATTTGACAAAATCTTCTGCATCGTTACGGTTAATGAAGGTTCTTTCGTAATTCCATGTTATGGATCTTTTCTTCGCAAGTTGTTGCTCATTTATTCGGAATAATGTTCTTTTACTCATTTTAATGTGCAATTACTCGTGTTAAGTTGAATGTATTTATTTACTAGCTTAATTATTGATTTATTACTGTAAACAAAACAATTATATAGTGTCCAGAGTTATTTTTATAAAAAAGAACTATCTTAGTAAAGATTCATTTTGTTATCTGAGGGGTAATTTGTTTTAAATAATGGGCGCTGATGTTTTTGTTGGTACGCATAGATTTTGTAGTGTTAAAATACGTACACTGAAGTTCATTCACTTAAAATGAATTGCAAAATTTTTTTTTACTGCAAGTTCAAGTTTTCAAAGGATCTGATATTTAGAAATGGATTAGTAACATTTAAATAATGCACAACTGTAAGCTGCATTTATTTTTAATAATGCTCGTTTAAACTGTAGTGTTATAGCACATTCCAAAATCAAATATATTAATTTATCCATGAAGAAATTGTTTCCTTTTAATTGGTCCCAATACCTGGTCTTTCAAAGATTTTTTAAATAAATGGTTAGCAAATGTAACACTAGTACTGTTTTTCAAATAGTAAAATATCAAAATCAAGTTTAAGTTAAAAAGGTACTGTTATTTAAATTTCTGGAAAATGAAATGAAATGATTTTTTTTATAAAAAATATAAGATTACTGAAATTACATATACTTATGCATATTTATAAATGATTTTTATGCTATACCATTGCAAAAATATAGATATATTGCCCGGTATGTATACAAAATATGTATTATATATTATTATTATTTATTATATGTATTTCAAACACATACTACTCAACAACGTTCACCTCGTGTCTCCGTGTACTCTATATCTGACATGTCTATTATAAGCCAGCCGTCATACGTCAGTGTATTCTAACCATATGATTCTAACTCATGCACATCTTTTAAAATCGTATATTGCCGCGTTTGTGCACAATTTCGCGGGCATGCGGATAAGTTCAGTCAGACCAGTGCATTTTAGAATCGTCTCACGAGATTTGTGTTAGCAACGTTGCCAATGAAGTTACGAAAATTGATATACACCTTGCCTTCGCCAGAGAGCAGCACCTCCCCGGTCCAAAATTTGCTAAACGTAAATTACGTTTGAGCAATTTATAAAACATTTAATATAGCTGATATGCGGTATAAATATTCTACAATAATTCATTCAATTTGTCTATCCATTTAATTTTTTTTTTTAGTCACTAATAAAGAAATAAAAAATGTTTTTTGTTCATTTTAGAAAAAAAAAATAGATACACATATTCAGTATTACTTTTTAAACATGTTTGTGAAAACCGTTTTCGATTTGATGCAGAAATAAGCTGGAAAAAAGGAAATCCGTAATTCAAGCCGTCCGGTGGCCTCTTAAATACTCCGTTTCTTGTAAACAAGCATTCGTCGCTCCAAAGAATATGGCATAGAAAGTTCGGTTCTAGGTGAATTCTGTTTTAAATTGTATTACAGAACATTATTCTATTCACATTGTCATTTCTATATAATGGTTGCACTTTTGTTACATGAAACGGCCGCAAAAGGTTTTGTGTTAGCACTGAATGAACTGTTGACTTACTTGGGACATTCATTTCTCGAGCTATTTGTCTAGTGCTGCAAGTAGCATTTTCGCGAATAGTATCAAAAATTTGTTCATCTAACTGTACCGTACGGCGTTCCAAAGGTCTGCCTGCGTCATAATAATTAGATCTAAATGTACCATATTCACGAAGGCGCTGATCTAATCTTCGGAATGTGTTGGTAGATAGGTGCCGCCGATATGGATAACGTATTTCGTATTCCTGTTTTGCCATATTCGCATTGCCATTGCAAAATCCGAATACCATATACATATCAACATATTCATTAAAGGTGTACATCATAAAATCGCACAATAATGATAACTAGGTACATAAAGCGAAAAAATTCAACTTCAATTTTACAAACGTCAAAATTTGAGATGGAATTTTATATTGCAACCGAATATTTTTCTTGTCCAAGGTTGCCATATGTACTTTAAGGTAAGAAGTGCAATTGACGAAATTTTCAAAATGCGAAGTATTGGCATTACTACGTGAAGTTTACGTGAAGTTTACCGCGAATTTCTGGACACGGTGTATATTTAACCCTCTCCTATAATAAATAGCAAATATCCGAAACATAGATAAACAAAGATGGATGATACTACATATGTTGTATCGAGTTGAAGTCCGGGTGAGTTATCGAGCTTGGCATCTTGGTTGATGGCTGACATGAGCTCGTGGTGTGACTTTAATAAATTAATTTTAAACATAGCAAATACCAAGACAGTTTATTTCTCAAAAAAATGTAAAGATCGATTGTATTTTGTATATACGATATGGTGGCCGTTCAGTCCTGATAAGTCCACCTGTTGCTTTCTGAGCCTTACTTTGGGTTCTTTCTTGTGTTGGCGTGAGCATTGCGCTCTTCTGGCCAACGGGGTCTCCTCCCGTATATATGCGCTTCGCATGTTGAAGAAGTGTACCTCGACCGATGCACTTAAGAATAGAATAGAATCTCGCCTACGATATGCAACTGTTCTTGGGGGATCATCCACCAACTCCATATTTTTATTGCAAAAGAGTGATTCGAAAATGTGTGGGGTGCAGTTTTTGACCCCCTGCAGGGATCTTTTCCGTAACTCCAAGGTTTTCACGCTTCCTTGTTTGTATATTTATGGACTGGTTAGTTTAGTGCAGAGAAGTTCGTCACAGTTTGCTAGGAATAACCAGGTTTATGTCTCTATGGATACGAGCAATGGGTTCAATTTATCCGTGCCATCGCATAGATCTAGCTGCTACGACAGCCTTATTATAAAGCTATCGCCGATTTTAATGCACTACCTGAGTATTTAAAGATTTTAACGCTGATATAAATAGAACGACTTTAAACTTAATTTGAAGACATATCCTTTGTATAGGGCTTTCTATAACTTTAACGAGTTATTAAATAATAAGTTGTAAATACCCGACGTAGATACTATATAATTGTGCAACTTTATGTCTCTTTTCTTAGTGTAAGTATATGTATTGTTAGTACTTATGATTCTGTTATTGCAGTATCTTCTTTTTTTAACGTTTGTTTTGTTTGCTATTTGTTGACGCTGCCAATGTTTTTGTAAAGACATTTACTACAGTAAAGCATTATAATTATTAAAGCAGGAAAGAAAAATCAAGAAAGAAATACCGCAAACACAAAAAAAAACTCTGATTTTAAAATTATGACAACTGTTATTATTTACACTTATATGTATATATATACAGGCTAGGATTACAAACTTAAATGGAAGAAGCTGAACACGACAGTTGAAAGAATTGTTAATTTTATTATTTTCGATATTTTAAAGTATCAAATAATTTATTAAAAAGGGCTATAACGCCCAAAACATGTATGGAAAGGCAGTAAATCAAATAAAAGTTATGAATATATAACGAAATATTGAGACTTTGAACAAATTGTTTTATTAAAGAATAGACCGACCTTACTCTTAAACGGATTACGTTCGATATATTCCCCTTGCTATATATATATATTTATTAATTGCTTTTCGTTACTCCAATTTTTATTCCATTCCGATGAGCGGAAGATGGAAAACGATTGCAATTTTAAAATTTAATTGAGATTTATATAAGTTTCTTAATATTGTAATTTTAAGATAATATCGCGTATTTGATCATTATACAAAGGGAGAAAATGCAAAAATTACCTGAAGGTATATTATAAATTCGTACTTTTTTGTGGTATACTGTTTCTTCAAAGTAAGTAAACCGGCCGTAAAAAGAAAAATATAACTAAAATGAAAAACTTTATGTTCCTTTTTGACTTACCATGTGGAATGTAATTATGGGCCCGAGGAATCAAACATAATAATTAAAATGTCTGAAAGAGATTATTTACTTTGAAGACGCATTTTGACTACAATTTCATTACCTACATATAATAATATAATATTATAATAAATTCATAATTGAAAACTATACAAGATATGCTTATATAATATAGATTATGAAAGGAATAAAGAAATGAAAATTAAAAATAAATTGAAATCCCTAAGTGATCTGTCATTTCAGTTTAAACGTTTGTTCTGGAATTATGTCTAATCATACCATGTGAAATAAAACAAACAAGTGTTTAAGATATACACTGTATTTAATAACAATAAACAACGACAGTTCTTTCGCTACACTCTAGCTTCTTCAGGTTGACATATACAATAATGGCTATGTACATACACTTAAAACTCATATATTTGTATGTAGATAGTCATTATTTTATATGTCAACCTGAAAAAGCTACAGTGTAGCTTCTATGGGAAGATAGATGCCCATCTTTCAGAGGAATAGTAATAAAGACTATTATGATAAATCAATAAATAAATATCATATTCACACCTTTAGTTTCAGTTCACTTACTATATTTCAGAGATTATTTTGTCTCTCTTGCTTATGGCTGCGTGTTCTATATTACCTAGCACAAATATTGGGAAAGACAGGTAAAAGAGAAAGCAATTGAATTCGATAACCCTGCTTCTGTGTGTTTTATTGACCTAATAAAGACATTCGACAAAGTATAACTGCCCGATATACTGGATAGATTGTAAATGAAACAAATATCAGTGCCAATCATAAACAAAATCTGAAATCCAAACACAGTTAACACAACAGGAATAAAAGTGAATTTCCAATCTACGACAGACATACCAACACTAACAGGAATAAGACAAGGGGATAGCCTCAGCCCATTCCTTTTTAGCCTTGTCATGGACGAGATTATACGCGAAACAAAAACAATGAACAAAGGATACAGACTGAACAATAATAATATCAGCATGGTACCTTTTGCAATTTTATGAATAATAGCAAGGTAGGCATTCAGCTTTGCGTCATCTGCATAAATATCAAATTGTTGTACTTCACGGTTTTCAGCAAGGAGGATGAATAAACAGAAAACAGCAAGGCCCCCAAAATAGACCACTGCGGAACCCCAGAAACCACACAAATTAATTCAGTCAGACAAAATATTGTTTAATTTTAGACGTTAGTAGCGACCCATACGATAATTCGTCAAAAAGGCCCGTGACCCAGGTCCTAAACCTATATATTTTAATGTGATCCCAAGAAGCTCATGGTTTACTATGCCAAATGCCTTGCTGAATACAAACATAGTTAGTATAGGAACTTTTTGCTGATCTGAGGCGTTAATGACAATATTAATGAATTTAGTAAGACCTCACTCCTGGTAAGGACAGCAAAACCATTTCTGCGGGGTTCTGCGGAACCCCAGAAACCACACAAATTAATTCAGTCAGACAAAATATTGTTTAATTTTAGACGTTAGTAGCGACCCATAAGATAATTCGTCAACAAGGCCCGTGACCCAGGCCCTAAACCTATATATTTTAATGTGATCCCAAGAAGCTCATGGTTTACTATGCCAAATGCCTTGCTGAATACAAACATAGTTAGTATAGTAACTTTTTGCTGATCTGAGGCGTTAATGACAATATTAATGAATTTAGTAAGACCTCACTCCTGGTAAGGACAGCAAAACCATTTCTGCGGGGTTCTGCGGAACCCCAGAAACCACACAAATTAATTCAGTCAGACAAAATATTGTTTAATTTTAGACGTTAGTAGCGACCCATAAGATAATTCGTCAACAAGGCCCGTGACCCAGGCCCTAAACCTATATATTTTAATGTGATCCCAAGAAGCTCATGGTTTACTATGCCAAATGCATTGCTGAATACAAACATAGTTAGTATAGTAACTTTTTGCTGATCTGAGGCGTTAATGACAATATTAATGAATTTAGTAAGACCTCACTCCTGGTAAGGACAGCAAAACCATTTAATGTTAGATTACTGACGGCCATGGTGGCATTAGGCTTTCGCTTACTAGTGTTAACTGCCGGCTACACAAGTCATCGGTCATATTTATATGAAACTGATTAAAACATTTGCGTTAGAGTATAAAAAATTAATTTTAATAGATAATAAAGAATTATTTATCTAAAGTCGTATTTTATACTAACTCATTTTATTATTGTATACACGTTATAAACGAAGCGTGACTTTCCAAAGTCTATTACTAGCTTGCAGATGGTGTTTAGATAAGGATTTTCAAGAAACGCAATTCAGTTTTTCATCGACATGTTGTGTGCGTTAATAAAAAATGGATCGTTATTTCAAAAGTTTTCATATAGCTTACAAAGATGTATATACACGAATATATTGCAGGTGTTGAGGCAAAAGGTGAAAATTGATATTACATACTTTATTGCAGGGAAAGGAGATGTTTCACGAAAATTATGATATATTACATTGTAAGTGAACTATATAAGTATGTTAGGGGTAGGCTCGCATCTTATAGTGAAAATGATAGATAGAAGCATTATATATTTCTCTCGCATTATTACTTCGCACGTCTTCAACCTGACAAACAACTATATTAATGAAGTATTATTATTACATTTATTTGCAGATATTATTACGTTTAGTAATTAATATATTACTTCAACCAATCGATCATGTCTCTATCTGTTGCCGCAAGGTAGTCATCTGTTCTATTATTTTATGGTCTGTATTTATAAAATCGAAAACTTCGTTTATTCAATTTTAATGAAACCGGCTCCTCCACCAAATTTTTGCAAACTTCGTAATTTTTTTTATTCGTTTTAATTTAGAATTGAAATGGCTTATTACATCATTACCTTATGCAAGTATCTGTAATAGTTTTTATTTTATTAAATGTCTATTTCATAAAACTTGATAATATGGGTAAGTTCATTTTTGATTTATTGCTTTGGAATCACAGAACAGTTGAAGAAAATTACTTCTACTATATTCTATATATTTTGTAGTTTACTTTGAAGCTTTTTACTGAGAACTCAGTGTAAGAGGCAAATTAGAAGTTATACTATTAATAGTCAATCCTCTTTCAGAATTTGTAATTTGTCCAATGTTTTCTTATTTACAGAAACAAAATAATTATATGTTTTTCTAGTTAGCTAAATGGAATTCTACAAAATTATAGCCCCACTAAGCGGAATCTACTCTATTATACTATCTATAATACGCAGTGGCTTCTACGAAAAACTTATGAGGTGATATTAATTTTTTTCGGGAATAGTCTTGGGCTAATATGTGCTGAATCAGCCCATGGGTAAGCATTCTATTAACTTATCAACGAATTTTTTCAATTTGCTCAAGCTTTTCGAATTTAGAAATTCAAGGTGTTATTTTTCATAGATTGTTGAATTATGTTTAACTTTTCATGTCATATCGATAATGATCCATTTTAAATATTTTTGTTGTGCTTACATTCTTGTTACTCTGTATGCAGGATGTGTTACATCGTTTAGAGCAAGTTTTTTGACTTCAGAAGGGGGGGGGGGCTGCTGTATTATGGCGCCACATCCCTTAATACTGTTCATGCAGGACTTTTCTTTCCTCTTTTTTTGATGTACATAATTGAGTAATTTACCAAATTGTAATTACAGTAGTACCCCGTTATCCGCTGACTCCGTATCCACGGTTTCAGTCATCCGCGATTTACCTATGATGAGCAGAAAACGCGTTATAGCAATAAATATAAAAGTTATAGGAGCATTTGTCGATATATCGTCGTATATATGAGTCATCCCCGGAATTCGGCGCTCTATGATAAGTTAAACAAGTTGGAACGTGCTTAAGGTGCCTCTCGCTTTTACTTGTACATATAAACGCTCCTGTTAACTATGAGTTTAGTACTATTCGAATTGTCGGACAAGACAGTGCTTGCAATAGTTTTTAAATAAAGCAAGTGAATTTGAAAATCATTTTAAAATGGCTTCTAAACCAAAAAGAAAACGTGAAATGCTCACTATTAGTGAAAAAATAAAAAGCATTAATATGATTGAAATAGAAAAAAATCTACTGCAACTGTTGCTAAAATATACAATAAAAACGAATCTTCGATACGAGCTAGTTTTTCTAGTGCACCCCAAACTGCAGAAGTTGCAACCACAATACGTAATAAAGTGTTACTTAAGGTAGAAAATGCCTTAAATTTATGGGTGGAAGATATGACAAGAAAACATATTCCTATCGATGGCAAAGTGCTACAACAAAACTCGGTTTAATCAAAAAATATAAAAATGACAGGGGAATCTGCGTCGGCTGATCATGTAGCTGCTGCCCTGTTTCCAGAAAAATTTAAACAAATTATTGCAGAAAAGAATTATCATCCTAAGCAAGTTTTTAACTGCGATGAGACTGGTTTTATGTGGAAAAAAATGCATCAACGGACTTATATTCATAAGACTGCAAAGAGTGCACCAGGCTTTAAAGCAATTAAGGATAGACTTACCTTAATATTTTGTACAAATGCAGCTGGTCATATGATTAAACCCGGACTTGTTTACCGATCACAGAATCCACGTGCTCTTAAATACAAAGATAAAGCTTGCCTGTCTGTGTTTTGGCAATCAAATCGAAAGGCGTGGGTTACGGCTGTTCTATTTACACAATGGTTTCATCAATGCTTTATTGCGGAAGTGAAAAGATATTTGGAAAAGGAAGTATTACCATTTAATGTGCTGCTGATACTAGACAATGCTCCTGGGCATCCTGTGTCACTAGGCACAGAAGATAAAAATGTGCTTTTTTTACCACCTAACACGACCTCATTGCTTCAACCCCTTGATCAAGGTGTCATCAGATGCTTTAAAGCCATATATATTCGACAGGTTTCCGAAATGCTGTATACAATGGCTAACGAATGCTCTGATATCGGGCTCATGGAATGCTGGAAGTCATTTACAATTGCTGACGCAATTCTATTTATCAAAGGAGCGATGGAGGAATTAAAGCCAGAAACGATAATAGTATGTTGGAAAAATCTGTGGAATGACATCGTTCTTAGTTCTGAAGACACACATAATATTAATTCACATCTAACAACGATATTTAACATTGCGCAGGAACTAGATGAAGAAGGATTTAACGATATAACCCAAGAGGAACTCAGTGATTACATAAACGAAGAGAATCAGGTATTCACCAACGAGGAATTGGAAGACCTTCTGAAATCTTCTCCAGAAGCGAGTGACGATGAGGATGAGGGTCAACAAGAACCGCCAGCATGGACGCTTGAAAAATTTTCAACGATATTTCGAACTGCTCAAACATTAAAAGAACAGATAGTAGAATATGATCCAATAATGGAACGCAGTATTAAAATTACTCGCACTATAACAGAAGCCTTGAAACCTTTGGAGGATTTGTTTATTGAAATGAAAAGACAAAAACGACAACTACCAATAACAATGTACTTTGAAAAAGTCGACAAAACTATCGATAATGCACAGCCATCAACATCGTTTGCTTCGGATCTAAGTAAATAATCGACTGCTAACTTGGACTTGGGGGAAGATGAATGAATATGTAGCTCACGATGATAATGTTTTTCTTGTTGTATATTTTCTTGTTGTGTATGTAAATATGTACTACATATATGTACATATTGCCGTGAACTCGCAAAATTTGTAGAATAAGAATAGCTTTAGAGATTAATTTAAGATTAGAAATAAAATAAATATCATTGAGTAAAACTATGCAACAAAAACTACATAGATGTATACAAAGTTGCATACACATGGTCAATACAAGTAATTCAAAAGTCAGTATTATTCAAGTAAATAATGAGAAAATACAAAATAAAGTTTATTAAATAAATATGAAACAAAAGACAAAATAAAAATTTATTAAATAAAAATGAAATAAAAGACAAAATAAATATAAGTAATATATTTCTTTTGTAAAAGAATACACAAGATGTATGGTTTATATATCATGAAAAAGATGAAATACGATATGCAAGAAATATAAATAAGTAAATTATTATGATTTATATGCATAAAGCAGTAAAAATCTTATGAAAGTGTTTATGAACTAAATTGTATTAAAAGATAAAATTTACCTTAGCTTACAAATAGACTAAGAAAGGATATAAAAATATGTAAAACGTAGAAATGATCAGCAATAACATTTTGTATTAAAGGTAGCTGATATCATAAATAAAAAGTATATGTGTTTATGATTTGTTTGTAACACAATGCTTCAGAGACTGGAAACAGACGTGTACAGTTTCATGACCTACAAAAAGACAACAAAATATATAAAACTTGTGTAAAGTCTATTGCAGATTGACATTTTACCAATGGAAAGATCATGGATAGAAGATAGAGAAACGGTGAAGAAACAGGCGTGTCCTCCAGGTACAGGCAGTGCGGGAAGAAAAATAATAGTTATCTCCGGCATGTTTCCCATTTTGCCAAGTCGCAATTCAGCTAAAAGAAAAGTGAAATTGACATTAATAAATGGAAAGAAAAAATATGTATCGAACAATGAACAAGGCAATAGGTTCATTGACGAATACAAAGAAGGATGGTATTAGCGACAAGAATAAACCTACCGTTGGAAATGCTGTGCGAGGCAGAGGGGACTTTTGAATTGGAAATTTATATTGACGTTTGGTAAATAGTGAACTGTCAGAACAATATGTGTATGTGTGTGTGTATCAAGACGGCAACATGCGGGCAGCGACTTCACTGGAACGTGTATTCCAATACCAACCTAAAATATGGTATTGGAAGACTTCTCATGACAATTCCGAAAGGAAGACCTCTTATTACAACTCCTAAAGAATAAGACGCTTTAGATTGTTACATTGTAGTTTTCATTATTTCTTCATCACGTATATTCATAGTAGTTCTTATTTTATTTAATATATTTGAATTCACTTGAAACGTTCAATATGGACATTCAAAATGAATATTTTGATAGCAAGTAAGTTTATTTTTTTTGAAATGGAAGTTATACAAATTGTTGAACAGACATTGGTTTTTACGTGCAAATGATTAATCAATGTATTGTTGGACAATATAGATAAGTAAATATTTTATCCTGTAAGGTTTGTTTTAAATTCATAAAGTTGGAATTACAACAAAATAGGATTAATGGTGTTGGGCAGTTGGAGAGATGCTACGTGCGAATGAGCAGTTTCTTCATCGTATTGTCTAGGCATCATTAATCTCTTTCAAGTTAGGCAAATAATTAATTAAAAGTTTCACAAGGCAAAGATTAAGAGCTAGATACAGCACGTGCAAATGGTTGTCTAAAGCAATTAATTGAAGCCAATACATAAATATAATTACATCGATAAGTATCACCATCAATGTACAATAAAAGTTTACATTTGTTTATTTACAGGATAAATATTTATTTTGTTTAGCAGAATAAATAAATAAATAAAAGATTTACATACATTGCAACCGGCATTAGGTATAAATGATATGAGCATTTTCAATTATGTATTTTGTTTAGAGCATAAAGGTGTGTATAAAAATTATTTTGAGTCTATAAATTACAAAATAAAAGGTATATGATTATGTTGAATAGACATACAGTTTTTCTTTGAACAAAACTATTACCTCTTCCCTATTATGAGCAAGAGAAAAATCATCAGTGAAGGAGAAGGAACCACACACATTGCCAGAATCCACAATAGTCACAAAGTACATGCTTCAACAATATAAAAAAATAAAATACAAAACCAATTATAAGTTTTTGGTGTATAAAGAATAATTTTAAGAGTACAGCATATACAAAAGACTATACCCTACGTGTGGTAATACACACAAATATATGTTGTCACAGCATATAAATTATATGGCGATGCCCAACGTATGGCAATAACATTATTTAAAATAAATATTTATATGCCACAGCAATATGTATGAACTTATATATTTATTAAACTTAAATTCTATTTGTGCCACAGCACAAGAATATTTATTTATTTATTGTTTATTTATTTTAAATAAATATTATATAACTTATTTTTTCTCGTTTCATTGTTTTAACTTTGCTTCATATTTCATATTGTACTCAAAAATAAAGCGTTCGCTACTATCCGCGATTTCAGTATCCGCGGAAGACCACAGAACCAAACCCCCGCGGATAAGGGGGTACTACTGTATTTTAATGTTTTAAGTAATAATTTACAAATATATAAATATTATTATTTGGTTATCAACTTTCATTACAATGTTAGGAGGTTTAACTCAGGTCTGATCTTTTTCCATTTTCTAGTTTCAATTGCGTTTTCATTAATTATTGCTTTTCTGAATTAACCCTTGTTGTTGATCAGCTTTCCTTTTTTATAATAAAACTTTGAGTTTCAGTTTCTTATACGCCGTTCGACTTTTTCTTGATTGTCTATCTTTGAGAATATTTATCTAACCCTACTTCCCTACTCCTATTGATAACTAGTGGTATCACACTCTCAACTTTGACAGATTTAAACGTATTTATTACCTCGAACCCCGACCTCTTCAACTAAGTCAACGGCGGTTTGTGTTATAGGAATATATCAAATAGGTGGGCCAGGAAAAATTATAGGTTCACTAGGAGAGCAGAAGTTTGAGAACGAAAATACAGACGAAGTGTTTATGCGCAATTGGCTGCTATCACAATCACTTTCTTCACAAAATTTATATTCAGGTCAGGCAATTACGTGAAAAGCAACTTTGATAATTTATATTTTTGGAATGATTTAATAAATAGTAAAATAAAAATGCAGGTTTAAATTTGATTTACCTTTGTATATTTACATTTTTGTAAAATTGTAATTGAAGATAAATTTGAAGAAGGAAGAGTGTGCTTTTGTGGAACATTTGTTTGAAATCTTTATAAGAGTAATTTTGAAAATAACAGTAGCATAGTGTAATTCGTTTTAAATAACGTAGCCTCTATACAAGAAATAAAACGTTTGGTGTTTACGCATATATTACAGCTTCTTTAGATAAAATAGTTTATTTAAATAAAAGAATATTACTTTAGGAGCATTTATTATTTATTTCAAAGATGCAATTATCCATCTCTACAAAAAGTATATGTACTTATGTGTTATAAAGTTAATTACATTTAGGATTACGAACTAATTTGAAATTCCTATATTTACCTTCTTTTTCAAAACATTATACTGAAAGGGAAACAATTGATGTATAATATAATATAGTTAGGAGTTTGGTACGTTGAAAATGGTATCTATAAAAATAACATAGTGACGCTATGCAGTAGTATTACAATTTCTGTTCTCTACTATTCTGCATCTACTTTTAATCGTACTTGTACTGACGCTGAATAACTAAATAGTATATTCGCAATGCGGATAACAAATTTAAGGTAGTTCTGAAAGTTCTCTATAGTTCGTATTCTCAGTACTCTTTTGTACATTATTTACGATTTCAGTTAATATAATTGTAAACTATATGTGTTAGTATTATTTACAAATTAAGCTTCCTTACTAATATTATAAATTAATAAATATTCATACAACACAGATTATGAATAAATTTAACATAGATATGCATTTATTGTTATATATATATGGTTTCCTTTTTTCTTTTGTTGGCGTTTTTTTAGGTCGACATGACTTGTGAATAAAACAAAGGCGTTGTTATGCCATTGTTTTTATTTTATAACAATTATTATCTTCTCATTATGTGTTTCGGCCTAGCGGACCTTTTTCAAATGGAATTCTGACAGTGTGTTTGATAGTAAAGCTGTATTTAGTTTCAAAAACAGACATATTACTTTCTGTTTCGTGAAACCAAACGTTAATATTGCTGCTTATTTCGATGTCAAACTGACAATGGCGTAACAACGCCTTTGTTTTATTCACAAGTCATGTCGACCTAAAAAACGCCAACAAAAGAAAAAAGGAAACCATATTAAAATACAAGGTCACCAACCCCCCCCCCCTAGGTATATATATATAACAATATTTATCCTATTAAGAAAATCTGAAAATAATACCTTAATTTACTTAAATAATTACATATTTCACTTATACTAGAGTACAAAACTGTGTAATACGAGGACCGCCTTATAAGTTTCTACAAAAACTAGACTGTTTTATTGTTTTTTTTTTAAGATTTATGTACTTTCACATGCGTACATATCAATTCCGAAAACATTTTTCCACTCTGAAGCTAATATTACCTTTTGAACGCTTCAACAGTTTCTTGAAGTGATTAAAATTGCTGTCCGCGCATTTTTTTTACATTTAGCGGAATAAAAAAGTCGATAATTTCTAATAAACAAATTTTTGTATATAATACAGCATTAACTGTTCTTTGAACCACTAAAGGAATTGCAAAAACGAAAAAACAAGCGACTCTCTTGGAAGAACTTCTTGAAGAACAACTTCTGTGCGATTTGGTTTATCTTACACTACTCAACCAGTGTTTTCCTACTTAGTTGTTGATTCGTATGATTGAGGTTCTGCAATTCCACGATTGAATATTTTAATCATTTCCTTAAACTAATTAACAGAGCCTTTTGTCATCTTCGATCAAATTATACGGAATTCAATGGGAGCAGATTTTTTCACAGTTAAAATTTCGTGCAAAATCGAATATGATGCAGTCTTCAATACGTATAAGAATACCTCCATCTCAGAGGTAACATGCTGATCTTGCTCAAGGTTCTTTTCTAATGGTGTTTCATTACCAACAGTTAAACAAAGCGATTCTATGCATTTTTGTTGAAAAATCACAAAAGTCATCCAACGAAAACCTTCACGTGACGTATGCTGTATTACGGTATTGACTCTTTTAAACCCACACTGCAAAGAAAGTACTCCACAGCCATTTCTATGCTGACACTGTTTTTACAATAACAAATACTAAATTTTACGAAAATAGTAATGCCTAGGGATCGAAAGTAAGCGGTACATTGCAGGACTGCACTTAAATGAATATTAGAATTCGAAATTGAACAGAGTCTGCCTGCAATATACCTATTATCACTCGTAATTAGGAATGATTATTTGTCACTTGTTGTGAGTGATATCATCATTCGAAATTAAGCACAATCATAGTGATATCACTATTATTGTGACCAATTACGAATTAATTTATTTATTCAATTCTATTCCTGCAATTCCTGCCGATCTCTAGAAACAACACATCTCAATAGCGCCACATACTGTTTCTTTTAAAAACGAAAACAGCTGCTCCCAGACATCAACATATTTAAATAAAATAAATAAGTCGTGTCTAAAGCAAAGAAGTAACATTATAGAAAATTACAATAACAAAATGCTCTAATGTTTTAGGGTATTTATTTAAATAATAAACTGTTCCACAAGAAAGACTACAGAGGATATATGATGTACGTACTGTGTTGTTTCGTATTTATTTGATACGGTATCAGTAACTTAAATATTTGCCTTGAGGGAGAAGCAGGTGTTCTATGGCATATATTGACATTAATTTTTACTTGATAGTATTACCGTGATTTCGAAAGAGGAATTGACCAGTATTTAAACGAGAAGATTTCTACTCGAAATATATCGAAACATATAATTTCCTCACCACTAGTCATTCACGTGGCCACATTTATCTGCAGCAGAGGTGTATTTTAAAAAAAGTACAATTGTTCATAATGTGTTCATATCTGTTTGGCAGGTGTTCAGAGGCTGCTCATCCTTATTCTGAATATGCTCATTTCTGTTCAGAAACTCGTCATACCAGTTCAAGCTCAGACCATATCTGTTAATTGTATGTGTTTGATAGGGGCTTAACACCTGTTAGACAATTACTATTAAGTTGCTCAAAACCTGTTTGTACTTATTCAACACAACAAAATTGCTAAAGATAATAGTTGCATCAGTACCATATTTTAAAGAACACGGTTGCTCTACAGCGGATTATACCCAATATTTTTCTTTTTCTGATATTTTATGTATCCGCGATCATTCCTTATTCTTTGATTTACATTTCCTGGGTATCGGATGGCACGCGGATTGACATTGTCTTCCTCGTGGCGACGTTAGTTGTTGTCCTCAAAACCGAGGATCTTCTAGCTGAAGCTACAAATGGTAGTCTGTCACCTGATGGTCTTCCGTTTAGCTTACATCTCCAAGGTTATCCCACCTTATTCCTTGGCTACACCGTACTAATGACGACCAATTAGTCAGAAACACGTGTTCTACAGCGGATTATACCCAATATTTTTCTTTTTCTATATATATATATATATATATATATATATATATAATTAATATTTTATATGTGTTTAACGTATATATTAAACACATATAATTCGTTTCTTTGCCGTATATATCTAAATATGTGAGAAGTTTCTTGAATTTAGCGGCGTATTAATTAATTGATGATAATTACTTGCATTATTCAAATGTTAATGATTTTTAAGGAAAAGAAACACACCACTCCGAGGACTAACACATATGCATTAGTTTCATTAACCACTACAACGTGAACATTCATCAGCTCGCCTCTGGTGTTCGTTTTCCTATCTACCGAAATTTTGTATATATAGTTTCGGGGACGATCTTTGCAAGCTTGAGAGATAATTTCTAATTATTCTCATTTAACGAAGGAACCATATTAACTACTATGTTTTCCTTCTACGAAATTAAAGCACATTCAGTGCACTCTGTGTTGGAACACAGAAATCCAAATTTCATTCTGGATAATTACAATTAATATTTTATATGTGTATGTATTTCGTTAAATGAGAATAATTAGAAATTATCTCTCAAGCTTGCAAAGATCGTCCCCGAAACTATATATACAAAATTTCGGTAGATAGGAAAACGAACACCAGAGCCGAGCTGATGAATGTTCACGTTGTAGTGGTTAATGAAACTAATGCATATGTGTTAGTCCTCGGAGTGGTGTGTTTCTTTTCCTTAAAAATCATTAACATTTGAATAATGCAAGTAATTATCATCAATTAATTAATACGCCGCTAAATTCAAGAAACTTCTCACATATATATATATATATATATATATATATATATATATATATATATATATATGAATCGTACATATGTATACCTATATCTATACGCACAGATTTCTTGAATTATCGGCTTATATGAAATTGAAAATTACTTGCTTTATATTAATTAATGAACGCCACTGCTCATCAGTCCGACAATGGCACCTGTTCCCTCTAATTTTTCGATTTGTCTATTTATACAAACTGAAGTGATCTTTGCAAGCAACTTGATATATATGCGTTTAATACATATTAAGCACATATTAAATTAATATATATAATATATATACCTAGATACCTAATGTAGCAAAGACAAGCAATGTATAATAAATATTTTCATTGTGAGTGTGCTCATACATGTATGTATGCATACACCACTTCTTCGAAACATGTTTTATTCCAGTATTAGTTTTGAAAGGTATTCAGATTTTTCCATTTGCAACCTAGTATATCGTCATAATTTGATATTTACCAAATAAAAAAAAAATGAGTTTCAAATTGAAAATTTCACCCGAGGCATTACACAATATTTTTCGTAATACAATATTGAATGTATATTGTTTTTATTTGCCAGATGTTGATGTAATAACAACTCCATTACGTGGTTGAGTATATTTCTCTCTTTCTAAAAGCCAGAGGACTATTAATGGAAAACATTTCTAATATGAAATTTAATGTAAAATACGATGGATTTCAAAATAAACGGAAGAAAAATTTAAGCTTACGGTTAATATTATTGTTTTAATATTAAAGAGATTTGGTTGCCTAGCTGATATTTCCAAAATATTTAAGATATATACGGTTATAAATGTATTTTCTTAATAAAATTGAAAATATACTTTTTTAAACTCCATTAAATTTAAGTCAGCAACATTTTGACAAGAATAAAAATATAATGAACATTTCAAAGATGATGTCCAAATTTATTCTTTCCATATTTCCATAAAGAGATTATATTATTTTTAAATTATTTAACTTAGTAACGGAATATGTAAGTTTACATCAAATGTAGCAATATATGAATAGGATTAAAAGAAAT
Source organism: Amphimallon solstitiale (assembly GCA_963170755.1). Classification (NCBI taxonomy): domain Eukaryota; kingdom Metazoa; phylum Arthropoda; class Insecta; order Coleoptera; family Scarabaeidae; genus Amphimallon; species Amphimallon solstitiale. The sequence continues at coordinate 31,642,361 of OY720684.1, forward strand.
TATGATTTTACATTTTTAAAATAAGTTAGTTTTGTGGTAATATTAGAGGTTTAAATGCAAATATTGAAGGCAATAAGTATAGCTATGTAAATCAATGTTAGTCTTAGAAAGCATGCGTTTGTATTTAATAGAAAATTGTAGCTTTAAACTCAATCTATATTTTAAAATTTTACATCATAGTTATTTTCCATTTTCATATTTTACTAATTTTGCATGTCGTTCGAATTATGTAATATTTGATCTCAATCTTTCCTGTGTGGTGTAGTATTAGATGATATGTTTATGATCTCACAAATAATTGGGATCCTGACCTCTTTGATCTCCAGGGCTAGTGTACTTACGGGATTGATCACGCTGGCTAGTTATTCCACTTCTTTCGTATTCCTTCTGATGCCATGGTCTTCTTTCGTTAAAACTGTCGCCTCATTGCGTATGATTTGATGGTATGCTTCCCAAGCGTGTTGTGCAATAAAGGATTCTTCAGTTCCTCCTAGGCCAGCCAATTTCTTGCGTCCTTTGACACTTCCAGAGGCCTCCCGTTTGCTCCCACGTATGGTCGTCCACATTCTCACGGTACTTTGTTCTAATCGCTGTTTTTATGTTATATTTGTTGCCTGTTCTGTGCATTTTCTGTGATGGACCTCTTATGTGTGGAATGACCGTATTATATAGGATCATTGGTTTGTCTGGATTCGAATTGAGAGGTCTTACCCTACTTTTCTTGCTTGGTCAATCCAAAGCCAGACAGCATGAACAAAATAACAAAAAAACTGCGTTCGCAAAATACTGTGGACGTCCATTCTTAGTAGAAGCCAGGAGAATCTGAAAAATCACGTTTGGCACAACAAGCTTGGGAGTCAGACCATCAAATCTAATGGAATAACGTAATAATTCTGGCGACAGAAGGATATGGCACCAGAAACACGCCACCTTGACAATTTGCATAAGTACACCATACCTAGAAATCAAAGAGTTCTAGATCCAAATTATTCGTGAGAGCATGAACGCATCATCTAACACTACACCACACAGGACACTTTCAGATCAAATATGACAATTCGTCACACTGAAATTATAAAGTGTCATAAAGGTTCTTTTTAAAAAAAAAGTCACTTTAATATACCAGAATTGGCGAGAAACAGCCTGAAGAAGGCAGAAGGAGGTTTGTCCAAAATTCGGTTTTTCAAAATCCAACAAACTATAAAAATCGCATAAACAGCATATCAAATTATACACCATCCTTAATAATTACACGTTATGAGTTGGTATATTCAACTTTCTAAAAGACTGATACCATATAACAATGAATACTAGAAGCTTGGGTTAGCATATTATAAGCATTCATTTGATAATTTCTACATTGTTTAATAGACTAGCATGATTCGTAAAACTTAGTGTTCAGATAAATTAGAAATGGACGTTGTTGAACTTCTCAATGTTTCCCTTTGCAAATAATATATATATATATATATATATATATATATATATATAAAAGAGATTTTAAAATATTTAAGTTGGTAGAAATGGTTTTCAATTAGCTCTCAAATTTGAACTTAATGCATTTCCAAATTTTTATTTGATGTGTGTCTCAGTCTCTATATTATTTCATATTTTTTTGGTAGGTTTTGTTACAGAAAAATTAGAATAACAACTATATACATATATTGCTAGAATAAATATCTTTCGTTAATTTGTTAATTTATGTTAAGAACTTTGGGAATATTATAGATCTTACAACTAAAATGTAACATTTTTAGTTCTACAAAACAATTAACACTCAATGTCTCCAAACTACTTTAAGAAAACTACGTATATTTCTGCACCAGTTGAAGAGAGAGAAGTACAGTTCTAGATTGCGACAATAATTTTATTTATATAGTAATAAGTCTCAAAGTCATATTATGAAAAAGCAAAAAAAGCGCATTTATACAAAGTAGATCTTGAACTACCCTAAGCAGCCGCAGCATCAATTGTGATTTATTAGATAAACGTGAACGACTTGCTGTAATCACTTTTAATTTTCGACTCTAGCATAATAGTGTCCTAGGAAAGTAATAAGACAAAAGTATGGCATGAAACGATAGGAGACGAACTGCATAAACTAATTAACAACGAAATCGACCAATTAGTGAAAGGGAAAGATATACTAAGACATATGAAAGCGCAGAGAAAAAGATGGTATGTACACACTTACAGAACACACCCAAGGGCAACAATATACAACATTGCCCAATAGACACCAATAGGTAAGAGAACAAGAAGAAGACCTAAAATTAGATGGGAGCAACATGTGACGGAGAACCTGAGCAAAATAGGAATAACAAACTGGAAAACGCAAAACAAATAACAGAAAATAATGTAGATTAAACAGTGAACAAGACAACATCACAAGAAACCTATAGAATTTATCAATTAGTTGAAATATGGAGAGATCTCACACAAAAAAAGGATCCAGGAGCCAAGAAGGACAGCTTCTGCTTCATTGGTTATCGTCAGTGCAGTCAAGCCAAGAAACAAGTTGGGATAAACTTAGAGATGAAAAGCATCAATCAGCGTCATATACAAGAGACACACTATCAATTGAGGTTTGAGCTTCTGATTGACGCTTCTTATCTTCAAGGTAATCCTATCTTATTTCTTCGCTACAATGCACTAACAAGAACCAATATATTCGAAACACGTGTCTGCAGTTGCATAAGTACCTGTCATTTGAAAATGAAAAAAAAAATCTTATTTTCTTTAGTAATTTTAACGTGAAATACATGTTTCCTTCGCCAATGCGTGTAAATGTGAAAAATACGTTTCTTAATTGTTTTCAAAGCTAACTTTCATGGTTTTTGCATTTCTACAATTGTTGCGAAGCAGTTTCACATTAATGGATAATTTTAACAGATATCGCTATCTTTGACAGAAATGTCAAAAGTTTACCTGCACTAGATGGCAAATTTTCAGAAGAAACAGAATATGAACAGAAATAATAAATGGTGTATTTAGAAATTCAAAATTAAAGTCACTTCCGGTTTGAGCGGAAGTGCTATAGAAAAACTGAGTGTACCTGAAGAAGCCCACCAATCACTCATATATACGGTCCGAATTTCAAAGTTTTATTTTAACTAATAAATAAATGGCGGGCTGATACATAATCTCGTTGACACCCGGTATATTTGTTCAAAAAATATTTGTATTTTTAAATAAAGATATTTATTTAACAATACAACATCCAAAAGAACTGTTTAAAGTGGCCACCGTTTTGTTGAATGCAGCATTCAGCACGACAAATTCATGCTTCTTTAGCACATCGTATAGCATCAGGACGATTCTTTATAGTTACTGCGGCTTCCACGATGCGATTACTAAACTCTGATGAATCCCGATTTCCCGATCTAACGCCGTTAGTAGTTTAGTAATAGCATCGTGGAAGCTTCAGCAACTATCAAGAATCATCCTGATGCTATACGAAGTGTCAATGAAGTATGAATTTGTCGTGCTGAATTCTGCATTCAACAAAACGGTGGCCACTTTAATGTTGCATTGTTAAATACATATCTTTATGCTCCCATATCTTAGTAATAAATTAATTTGAGACATATGTTTATATGGACTTTTTTGTTTATTTTGTGCTGGAGAACAAGTACCTACAATAGTGCCGTGCAATTCCGAAACACCCGGTATATATATATAAAATTATTCAGCTGTATGATCGAGTTTTTGTATGATAAACTTATGGATTGTGGCGTATACTTTTCTTTACAAATGAAACGCGAAGACAATTTAGAATCTTAATTGTTATTCTTTTCCTGATTACTTTTACAAAAAATAGCAAAATTATTAACGCTCCACGCAATTTAAAACAAAAGAGAGGAAAAAATAAATAGAAAAACTCCAGAATAGCGTGTATATATATATATATATATATATATATATATATATATTGCGTAATGACGATGGCATGTATTTAATTTTGTGGAGCGTACGATTCATATGGATGAATTGTAGAAATTGTGGAAACTGTGGGGTTTATCATCATTTGAGACTATCTAAGCAAATCGAGCATGGATCCCGAACGAAGATATTGGGGAAACAGTCCGACATAAAAAAGAACTAATTTCCGTTCGGGCCAGGGAGGGGGACGCGGGGGTTAAGACTAAAATTGGTAGGAAAAGTTAGAAGGTTGGCGGGGACCAACGAACGCAGGGGAGCGAATACGATCTTCCTACCCTACGAACTGCGGTCACTGGAGATCTTCGGAAAGATTAAAAGACTACGTAGCAATTTTCGTTAACTCTAAAGTAATAGCTTATTCGATATACGCTTAATAAGATATTTAGTGTTTACTAAATGTTTCTTATTCCCAGGTCCTGATACCTAAATTGTCCTTTAATCGTTATTTATTTGTTTACTGCCCTAATTGGCTTCAATTGACAAGACGATTTATTACTGTATAACCATGTATTCACTCACTTCCTTCACAAACAACATAAACCATCTATTGCGAGTATTTTATAGATGATTACCAATTAAAATTTAGGTTTTTAGTATAAATTTAGTGGCGCAAAAAGGATTGGCTCTCATAATATGTACCATTTTTATTTTATTAAATTTGTAATTACATTAAATTAAAACTAGGCAACGCATATATTTATCATATGTTTCTTAATACATTGCTAATATTTAAGGAGGTTATTCTTGGGTTCATTTTGTGAAAAAAACTTCTTATGAACATATGTCCTAAATGTCAACGTTTGAACTGTAGGGTAGGTTTAAAAGATTTTTTTTTAAGCTTTTGCATTTCCCTAGATATTTTTGTGAAATTCTGTACACGCCGTTTATGCGTCAAGATGCATTTTCTGATGTACAATCAATTTTATAATTTTTACTTGTTGTGTCTGTACGGTTTTTTTTTTAATTTATTTGAAGAACCATATGTTTCACCATTGCCTTTTCTTAAAGTACTTTTTATTAAATCCCCATTCGTTTCTGAGCAAATGTGGTCTCTTGTTTTTTTCTGTTTGACGTACTGTTTTCGCTTAAAAAAATAAAATTCATTCATATGCACAATGTTATGAAACTAGGTATTTACAAGGATTAAAAACGATCTAGTAGGTAAGAAGCAGATTTTATTTTGAAATCATAAACAGTTTTGACATTTATCTACCTAGTATACTTGTCACGTATTTAAGTTGTTAAACATTAACTATTATTTAAAAAAAACATGGTTCAATTTACGAATTCTGAGTATGCAGATATGCATTACATGTAGGGGCTAGCTGATGGTAATACACTGGAAACCAGGCGGTTGTATGAAGACCTCTTTTCAAATAGACATATTCTGGATGTACGAACATTTTACAGCATTCATAGAAGGTTGTGCGAAAAGGGAAGTTTTAATTAGACAATCATCTAAGAGGAGTACAGCGTACACTAACAACTCCAAAAATTGAGGTAGCGGTTTTGAATTTAGTTGAGGAAAATCCAGGATTAGGTACACAAAAAATTGGGAATAATTTCAATACCTCATATATTCTTGTTTGGAAATTCTCCATGATTTTTTATTATATCCCTACCATATCCAACGGGTTCAGGCTATACTACCTTGCGACTTTCCATTACGGATAAACTTTTGCCAATGGTATCTTCATAAATTGATTGAGAATCTATTATTTCACACTGAAATTTTATTCACAGATAAAGCCAATTTCTCCAGAAACGCCACCCAATACTTCCACAACAATGGGCTGAAGAAAACCCACATGGAATCTTGGAATCCCGTCACCAGGAGCAGTTTTCCGTTAACGTGTGGGCTGGAATATGCGGTGATTATTTAATTGGACCATACTTCCTTCATGATAGGTTGAATCGGCAAAATGACCGGCAGTTTCTCGAAGAAGAATCGACTATGGTTTATGCACGACGGGGCGCCAGCGCATTTCAGTGTTCTGGCGCGCGAATATTTAAACCAAAATTACAATAATCGCTGGATAGGTCTCGGCGGACCACAGGAATGGCCACGTGGGTCCCCAGACTTCAATAGTTTATATTTTTTCTTGTGGTGTCATCTGAATACATTGGTTTACAGCACACCAATTTATACTGAAAAGCAGTTCAGATATCGCATCATAGTTTCTTGCGAAACAATTAGAAACACTCCCGGCATTTTCCAAAGAGTACGCGAGTCAATGAGAAAAAGAGCAGAGGCATACATATTAGTAGCAAGTGGACATTTCCAACATCTGATTTAATTTATTTCTTTGTGCGTTCAGGATAATTTGCTGTTACCATTTCAAAATGTATGTAGATTACGTTATTCTCTTAAATACATTGTTGTTCAAAGTTACATAAATAGTTTTTTCTCATAAGTGGTTTAGTGAGATGCACGTGATTGAATTTTTTTTAAAATTTTAGCACCCTATATTTCAAAAGTTAAGACATTTAGGACATATGTTCATATGAAACTTTTTTCATAAAATGGACCCAGGAGTAATCCCCTTAAATATTAGCATGTTATTAAGAAACACCCAGTATTATTTTCTGTCAAAACAAAGATTAAAATAAATTATTGAGAACTGTAATAATTATAAGTTAATAGGGTAAGTATTTTCTTATTTGAAATTAAAACTAATAAAGTTTCGTCAAAATTAATCAAATTGCTACAACACCAATAACAAATACATAAATCAACATTATATCATTATCACATAAGTAACTGATAAAGGTAATTAAACTCTAAAGAGTCTTCTAGAATAATAACAAAGATGATCCCAAATAGAGTTTTGCTCATTGAACATTGCTTGAAAGATAATTTGTAAAAATATGGAATTAAAGCCAAAACTAAACTATTCTTTTATAAAATAAAGCTAAGTGAAAAGTGTAGAATTATTTTAAATTTTTCTGTGCAACATCATCATTAAGGTAAGTGCGATTCATTTCTTACATTTGTATAAGGTATTATTCATATAAAAATAATTACTAATCAGATCATTTCCAAGCAAATTCTGTTCTTAGAGAAGCATTTTGTGAGACAAGTTATTCTGGGAAGTTCTGCGTTTACATATCAGGTGATTATCTCCGCTACCGCTTTAGGAGAGTTTGCGCTAACTATTTTTAGGAAAGATGGAGCGACATTGTTATTTATTAGGAGGCATTTAAATACTAACAGGATCTATTTTCTAATTAGGTCAAGATGCCTAACATATACGTGTGTGCGAAGGACAAGTGATGGCTTGATAAAAGAAGAATCTGCTGCAAGCTATATATGCTATCAGTAGCGGCTAATTCATATATTCTGCAGCCAAACAATTCAATATTTCAAAGTTCACATTGAGAAAGATGTTAGAAAAAACGGCCACATGATACATACAGCGAAATCATTGGACATGAAACATACTTTCAATCAAAAGGAAAAGGTTTCTGGGAAAGTTTGGCTTTCAAATTATAAGTCCTGACTAAAATTCTAACGCAGAATGATCTTTTGGGAAATCCTGATTATATGTGAAATTGTGACCAAATTAAACTTTAGTTAAACAAGGAACCTGGAAAGGTTGTAGCAGTTGAGGGCAGCAAATGTGTTGATGTCATGGCAAGCGCGAAACTGTTCTAGCTTGCTACAGCGCAATGTTTGTACCCTTACTGTATTTTTAAATGTGTCTACGCAAAACCACCCTAAGTGAAAGGCACATAGTAATTAAATTATGGAAGGAGAGCGCTTATATTAGTATTGAATTATTTATGGACTGGTTAACACAACACTTTATTCCACGAAAACCAGCAGGTAAAAATCTACTGATACTTGATGGATATGCTTTCCATATGAACAGCGCGAATATGCTTCAACGAGCCTCAGAGTACTACATTATCATCGTTTGTTTGCCGAGTTGTAGCACGCATAAGGTAATATTTAAACATTTCAAAACATTTCAAAAACGCATGCTCATTGCTATTCGACATGGAACAAGGAAAATTACAAAGGACGGCATCGGCGATAGAACTTGGTCTCGTACTGTTATTGTTCATCTTGCAACTTCTGCTTTTCATGCTACAGATACTTATATTTTAAATATGGATGTTATTCCTAAACATGTATTTCTGATGGTTTGTACTAAAAAACTGTAATTAAAATTCGAAACCTTATTTTTTCTACTCTTCGTCAATTAGGACTGCATTTATTTCATCCATTCGCCAACTATTGACATTCAGAATCCTTTCCACGCAACGACAGGGACTACATCAGCAATACCACCGATGCTATACCATGCATTCGCGGATGGAATTTATCTTTAGCAATCAGCTTCTTTGCACAATACAACCCAATCATATTTTGCAAGTACATTCATAACTTCAAAGGAAGCTAAGTTAACACCCAGCAAAGCATTAGCAGCACTAGCGCCTATTCCTTGCTGCTTAGGACCTAATGTAAAATGGGAGATAAGTGTAACAAACGTTACTTGTCCTGAACAAATCGATAGTGAAATAACGAAAAAATAAACAGAAAAAAAGGCATAAAGCTGTAGTGACAAAAACTTCTGAAAGTAAAACAGGCAAAATTAATGAACTTGATGACGTTGATTCGTTAGAGTTTTATTCAGTTAAGTGCCTTTCGTGTGATATATATACCGTAGTGGACAAATTTTAATTTCTGTTTACAGCTCTATACTAGCTATCTATCCCATGCAGAAGATGACCTTATAATATGCAGCGATGCCTGTTTTCCAACAGTGGTGGGAGAAGCAACGCAGTCGGGGGATTTTCATATTTGATAGAAAACGTTTGCCGGGTGTACTTGGCAGCTTCGCAATATTTTTGTCTTTACGTTATTTCGCCGTGCTCTTTTCCTCTCCTACTTTCGTACCAGAAATTAAAATTTGTCGACTACGGTATATGCTTTCATGAATTCCGTAAGGTATATCAAAAAATTGTTCTGATTGTGGCCAAAATGAAGTTTGGCAAAGTAAGTTAAAAAAGTGAAAAATAGTTTAATTTTTAACATTACAATGGTTTTTCTTATTTTCCAAAGGAACTGTACCTAAATGTTTTTCAATAGTTAGAAATTGTTATTCGATTACAGTTCTATACTATTATTTTGTATGCTAACGCATTATATATTTAAAAATTTTGAAGAAAGAGTCTTGAAATAAAAAAACAATAATTATTGAACATGCGCAGTCTCTCTTTCCATTTTGTGCAATCTTCCCTGCCCTATTATGAGAGACTGCGCAAAAACATTCCTTTTTATAATGTAGTCGTGTTTTGAAAAGAATGAAATATTTTAATGAAATACCATATATGCACAATACACCATGGATTATTACCATAACAATTATTTATTTAGGTGCGGCCAGGCGTCAGTTTAAGAGAACAGTGTCAAGCACCTCAATGTTAAATTAAAGAAAATTTAGTCTTGAATTTTCAGTTAACCCATTTCGACGCAGTAAACAAGGAGATGTGGTAATTGGTACTGGTGAAGCATCTGTACAATACCGAATGGTTATTGAATACTTATGTTGTTGATGTAAACTACAAGATGAAATTATAATGCATGTACTAAGCATCTTTGAGGCACTAAAAAGACTGACAGGAGCACATCGACAAGGATCTATTGGAGCCAATACGAATAATCAAATTTACAATTTAGGCATAATGTTTAAATGCCGAACTTTATGGTGCTCTACTCAATACGAAACAAATTGGGATGTTATTTGAGCGAACAAAATGAGATAGCGGTTCTTCACGGTTTGATGTTTGAACCAACTCTATTTTCTCTTTACGTCAATGACTCGATCAAACAAGAATAGTGAAGAGCAAAGGTGTGCTTATTCATACGACAAAGGAAACCATAGAAATTGAAAAACGGTCGCCTATCCGTAATAAACGGGATGACGCAAAACGGTTACCGCAAACATGGAATATCGGAAAAATAGCAGGCCGAATAAGAAATCAAGAACAAGCAACAGGCATTGAGAGCAGTCGACGTGCAACTGATATAATTTTCCCCACTACTACCACACACACGAACGCTCAGATTGATAGATCACATGACGAGCCAACACATATAAATTGACGTACTAACAGCCAGCCCATTGATAACCAGGTATACCGATAGGTCTAGCTCGGAACGGGCCATAGTCAGCAATGAGTGGCAACACCGAAACCCCCACCAAAACCCCTCTACCCGCGGCAGCTTCAATTGCAGCACATTGCAGTTAAGAATTTAGTAAGACTTAAACCGCGCAAGGATATAGTCGTTTGCATATTCGTTCTGTATACGTAATTTGCCCATTTGTTTCAGACATAATAAGGTCCAATTTATTATTATTATTGTATTCTTAGCTGCTACGGAAAAGTAATTTTAAGTAATAAAAAAACCATAACGTTTTCTAAAAGATAAAAGTAAAAAAATCAATAATTCTGCAAAATAAATTAAAATTTTAAGAAAGTCACTCAAAATAGGATTCGAAAATACCGCCCTCTCTTGCCAAACAATAGCCGAGCCTATTGTAAAACTCCCGCCTCACTCCCTCGAGATTTCTAGGGGTTATTGTCTCGAAAAGGCGAAACAGTTTAACTTGTAACTGTTGCAAGTTCGGGATTGTTAGAAGACCGTACAGATTTTCTTTGACATAACCCCACAGAAAAAAATCGCAGGGATTGAGGTCGGGTGATCGAGGTGGCCATATTATCGTACCCCTCCCGGAAATAACACGATTAGGAAAAGTGTTTTCTAAAAACTCTCTTACTAATCTGCTGTTATGCGCGGGACAACCGTCTTGCATAAACCAAATTGCATCAAAATCGATGTTTAGTTGACGGACAGCAGGAATAATTCGTGTTCGCAGCAAATCTAAATATTTTACTGCATTCAAATTGCCGTCGATAACAAATGGCCATATAATGTTATCACCCAAGATACCCGCCCAAACGTTAAGTTTTTCGGGGTATTGAGTTTTAACATTACGAGTTAGATGTTTATTTTCTCGAGACCAATATTGCACGACTGAGGGGTTATGCTTCCCATGACGTGGAAAAGAAGACTCGTTGGTAAACAGAATATTTTTTATAAAACATTCGTCCCTGTTAGCCTTTTCCATCACGGACTCACAAAACTCCATTCTTGCAAAATTGTCCTCGGGAAAAATCTCCTGGCACTCTCGAACTTTGTAACTTGTATATTTGTTGCGTTTTAGAATCCGCTTTACTGTACTTCTACTAACACCGATTTCGTCTGCAATTTGCCGTGTACACTTAAGGTCGCCCATTTCAACTAACGAACAAACCCTCACGTCTCTCTCCTCCCGATCGGCAGGTATTAGAGGGATATGAGGCTGTTCGTCAATTTGTTGGCATTTGCGGCAATTTCCGACTACACAGCCATATTTCCTAAACGCATTTACGATCCTTTCAATCGTCTAATGCGAAGGAATAGGCCGATTTACGTACTCTACAGCAAATAAATCAGCGGTTGTTCGACAGGAATTGCCTTCTAGATACCACGAAACTATTTGTACCTTCTCTGCGGTTGTATACACTGAGGTGATAACTACCTTTACGTATGCACAGCTAAATACGAATGACGGGACATCTGTTGCGCTCGACCATCGGAATTAGGTTGCGCACGCGGAGTGGTATCGTACACACGTTGCCACATAGCATTACGTTCCATACGTATATTGTTGCCTATGTATGGCCCGTCGCGGGCTGGACCTATCGGTACAGTCAACTACAAAGTAGGTAATATGATCCTGTTGTCTGTCACCTCATACATATGGCAGTTGCCTTCGTTTTAGAAGGTGGCGTTCTCTATTTATCGATATTTGTTGAAAAGTGGCCATTAGTTGAAACATTTTTATTGCAACTGGCGGAAGGTGAAAAAACCATCCAGGTTAACCCAGTCACAAATTTGTTCTTTTTAAGCACTTAATAATTCTTGTTGCCGATGTTCTACACTTACTTTTGTAGTATTATTACAATGCCTTTCATTTGTGTGTCCTCTTTTGTTAATTGTGTTTCAGTATTTTTCAAACGAGTTTCCCACTTCTTGTCACATTGACATTATAAGTCAAATAGGATTTCCCTTTTACCAAAACAGATTCACTTTATATCAAATGCTTTTCACATTTATTGAAAAGTACAGAGTACCAATACATTATGTTACATAAAAGTACAACGAAAACCAGCTTGCAAACAAAACTGTCTGTGTTCGGTTGTCTCCTTTTAACTAAACATTTCCACTGATTAAATAATTCTTCTATGGAATTTAAAAATGGACTCTATGGGAGAGGAAATATTGGAAAATGTCGTGGGCTCTTATTAGTTGCAAGATTTCTTCGGTTCGATGAAATCTAACATTCTCCATGACGTAATGAGCACCTTGGACATCATCTTCATGAAAATGATTTATTAAATTAGTTAAAAATTCTCGAATATATTCAGTATTATAGGATCCGTCCTGTATTTGAAATAAGTACAGTGAAGAATTATTCATTGCAGCAGCAATAGAAAAATTTCTTCCCGTTATCTGGGCTTTGACTTTTGTTGTTCTCGTTGTTTCCTGCAATCTACCATATGCCATTCGCGAATATACTTAAATTCCACATTCATCGATAAAAAAATATTTTTTCTCTTTCAACAATTATTCTATTTTACTGAACAGCATAATCAAATCTTGCTTGAATAGTTTTCAGTGTGTTGCGTCTTTCTGGTACATATGAAATTCATTTCATAGAGTAGTGAAATACCATGAAATTCCTACTTATAGCGGATGTACTCATTTGCAATTGAGGATTTTCTTCTAATAATTTAGTTCTGAACTTTTGAAGTGTTAGGGAACATGAATCTTCATCAACCCAATTGCGAAGAGCTTCCTTTTGCTCTGTAGTTATTTTTTTTTACCGATGACTACCACTTTTCTTTTTATTTTGATGTATTTTTCGATTATTAACATAAATTTTTCTTACCGTATTGGGTCGTACACTAAACTGTTGCCTTATGATGGTTGATGGATGGCCAATATTCATACTTCTAATAATAAGAGAGTGCACCTCATCACTTGTTACAGCTATTCCTTGTCTTTCATCATTCATGTTATTTGCAGCTAAACGTGGGAGACTGAATTGCAACTACTAATAGAAATGGGGCAAACTCATTTAAAAAATAGTGAAACACAGCTGACAAAAGAACAAAAAGAAAAAAGGAAAAGCACCGTAGTTCTTTTGAATGTAATTTTTCTAAATGTATTTTGCCTTTTCACTTTGTCCTGATAAAGATGACCTCAGAAGTATAAAATTATTTTTTTTCAGGAGTAAAAACGTTATTCTGGTGCTCACGAGCAATGCTCTTATTTCAACAGTATATACAGGTTGTATTTGAAATAAGGGGACAGAGTATGATTAATGGAAAGATGTAATTTTATTAGACTCAAATCCGAATAATTTTGCGCTAATTCAAATTTTAAAAATTACAAAGATATTTTTAAAATATTCGTCGCGCCACTGCACTTAATACGACTATAGGCTATGGAAGGGTGGGTTAGTAAGTAGGAGTGTGAAGGCGTGCGAGGTCAGTCTCGTTCGATTGTTACGTGTGGATGTTTCGACTATAGCTTACACAACACACGAACTGAAATAAATTATGTTTTTTTTAATTTACTTGCGTCCAATTAAAATGAAAGTTTCTCATAAGTAGAGTTGGGCAAATTTTACAACACAAATTTGTTTTTGTGAGAAATAAGAAGTAAAAAGTCGTCGAATTTAATCATAATAACAGTAATAGCGGAAAAATGTAATATCTAAATAATCCATGTCAATAATAAAAATTCGCGTTGTTGAAAAATAAAATATTTTAACAGCTGATGTTTCATATTAAGGTTGTTGAACTCTTAGCATGAACACCTGTTTAGAAATAGTAAACAATGCTATAATTGGGGTTTTTATAACGTCTACAGCTGTTATTGCGTATATCTATGCGTATTTATTTACTTCGATGGAAATTATTACGTCTCCTCAACCTGTGTGAAACCGTCGACGTCTGGCGCGTTACCTACGACGTATATACACTTGCTAAATCCATAGGCGGCACATTAAATACTTTTAGGGGGTTTTTAATTTTGGCTTTCGTGTCGTAATTGACTCATAATTTTTGGATTTATATTCTACATAATTTCGCCTTTCCATTTATCATACTCTGTCCCCTTATTTCAAATACACCCTATATAGTATTTAACTAATATTTTCTTTTTAAGCCTAGTGTGACAAAATATCAGAATATTTGCTTCAATACAGTGATCTTTAACATACGTATCTGACCATTATATTAATTTATCGAAAATTTGTTGTTGAAACTATTGATGGGTAATTTGCAAAATGTGTGCTACTAATGCTAGAAGGATCATTGATATAAATTAAGAATGAGGAATGGGATCGCAACAAACATTCTAAAGGTGAAAACAGGTAAAACAAGAATATTTAGAAAGAACAATAAAATTCAAAATTGGAAATATAATAAAACTCCTAAAAAATAGTGTGTATTTTGTAGAGTAATTTTTTTTTAAATTGTATTAATTATTTTTATTTCAACGGGCATCATTATTCCTAATAATATAATATCGTATACATTGCGCCTCAAGCAAAGCAACCACATTTATTTGTAGAGACAGCCTATTATTATATTCAGTGAAAATATCGTTTGTTTTGCTTCTCATCTCATCTCTGTTACCAACACAATCACACAGGTATATCATATGTACTACTAATTCAGGCAGTCCTGATATTTCTACCAATAAGATTGCGAAAATTCAAATGAGCTTTAATTAGATTCACCATGCCACTAATTGAACAAAACCTTACCTGGTATATAATATTAGTGATGTTTATATTTATAAGAAGTACATACATAACTTTAAAGCCAATTACCAATTTTAATTTCGTTAACAATTGACGTATTATACTATTAACATTAATAAATTAGTAGGCAGATTATGTGAAGTTAATGCTACACAAAATTATCCCATCAAAAAATATTAGTATCTTTTTATATAAAAAACGTTTACATTTAATAAGTGTATTCGTTTTGTATGTAGAATTCAATTAGAGTCACTATTGTGAATGAGGAATTCAAAGAGTTGGGTCATATCTCACTTCCGCGTGACAAGATGCACATTAAGAAATTTCGAAATATTGGCAAAGTGCTAAAACTTGTAACTACTATTTAAAGAAAACAAAGAAAACGTTGTAAAACGACCATTCTTTGGTGACGAAATTTTTGTAAAAGTGCACTCATTTTATACATTTAACTCGAAACTAGGTGTTTTTAAGTGTCTTTAACACAAAAACTTTTTGATATCCAGCATAATGCCTCTTCTAAATCCACTTTAAGCAGCATCTCTCTAATTACAAAAGGCTTTGTGGATCATATTACGTCTGTCGGTGGGCTTAATAAAAGATGCACGAATAATATTGGCAACAAGAGAAAATAAAATAATTGCATTCCTGTAAAATCACGCAAACCAAAATTTACAAAAATTAGAAAATATATATATATATAATATTATAATATATATATATATATTATTTTATATATATATATATATATATATATATATATATTGCGTGAATGCTTTAGAAATTTTAGTTGCGACTATTTGATTTTTGTAATTTTTTTGTCGTATTCGATGTAAAGTGTTAAAGTATGCTTTATAGTATTAGTGGTCGCTTTGATATTGCTTTCAAAGGAAAATTGTGTCTGCCTCGATGTAAAGTATGGTAAGACAAGTATGATGGCAACTACCACATGTGGCGACATGGGACTATCGTTTCGGTCGGCAACTTTTCGCAGGTATTCGTAGAGAATCCCTTAGTTACCATCGCCCAGGCATTGGAATGCCGAAAACTCGACACACAACGAGTCGAGTTCAAAGGTCGTCATGCTGGAACTTGTTTCATATGAAGGATTCAGTTTCATACAAAATTCAAGTGTAACCCTGCTCGATTTCCATCACACCCCTATGTGCTCCCATTTCTCGCCCTATTCGACCTTCTGATAATTAAAGAGATGAAGAATGTTTTTTTTTCGGGCTGACTAACAGTGCAACGTATTCATGTTTTCTACTTGTTTCTTATTAGATACTGTTCTATTCTGAATCCATTTTCCCAGACGTGTCGTTCCTTCTCCGTTTGCGATTTGTTTCCACACTGAGCGTGAGTTAAGAAGCTTACTGCCTCGGTTCCCTAGAACGTCTCAATGGGGTTAAATAAAATAAAAACAACTTTTCATTGCGACAGAAGCTGGAAATGTTCCTCACGAGACATTAAATACGCACTTGTTATTTTTACCTATTTACCGATTACTACTTTCTCACTTTCTCAAGCACCGTGTCCTAAAATATTTAATATTATCCCCTGGTCGGATTTTATTGGAAGGCTCACGGTAATACCTTAGAAAATTATGTTGCAATAACTAGGAGAAATGTCCAATGTAACATTTTCACATACCGTAATATGTGTATAGTACGGTACATAAAATTGTGAGATAGTTTAAGGTAAGTCAATAGAAATAATGGTACTAACATGCGTCAATTTTTTTGTTTGTAGATATATACAGAATGAGTCATCTCCGTGGGTAAGGCCGATTGTGCCTTTACGAGTAAAGATATTTCGAAGCGTTGTTGTTCTTGTGGTACCTACTCATTAGGGCCATATATTAAAAATATTTTGTCTTATACAGAGTGTTTCATAACTTGGTGGTTGACAATAGTTATAGGTTTTTAAATGGAACACCCTATATATTATAATATTTTTGTATTCCCCGTATAATTTTAGTCAAAAAGTAATAGATAGTATAGGCCTAAAGTCTGAAGTTTTTCACTTATACACATTTTTCTGAAAACTTCGATGTTTGTATAAAATTATATTTCTCGAAAACGACATATTAGAGGGACACAACTTTTTGTAGTATTGTTCATAATAAGAGGTCTTAATAGAAGCATATTTTTGTTTTTTTTTTTAGTTACTAATTGCATGTGCAGAAAATTAGATTAAAATGACATGACAAGTTTTCGTATAAAAGTCATTTTTTTTAACTGGGACTCCCTGTGTATCAGTTTTTTTTTGAATTGCTTATTTAATTTCACATCAAAAACATCTAAGACGTTAATACTTTAAAAGTGACTATTACAGAGCTATTGTCGTTTTTTGATATAATTTTGCCAACTTCAGTTTTTTTTTTTTTTTTGAATACAGTATAGTGAGCCATGATATTTGTTGCAATATTGATAATTGAATGGATGCCATTTAGTAAGTTGTAACTCAGTTGACAAATATGATTCTATAATAAATTTTTCTAAACATTACCTTAGAGATATGATTTTTATACGTATTGAGACAATGACAAAAAAAAATTTTTACTAGTTTAAGATTTTGAGTTCTTTATAAAACTGCATTCCAAAAATATATAATATAAAATTACTCTTTTTTTTCTCTTACTACTATAATGTTGATAAGTGTCTCATTTATATATCTACATACTTATACAAAATTTGGATATATTGTATTTACAATACACTCTGTGCCAGCAATATATTTCATAAAATATATAGATTATGCTACAATAAACGAATTTTAAATCAATACAAATTAATACCTTAATTATAGCAAGTGCAGAAACAGGAATTAGAAGGTTATATCAAGGTAATTAGTGAAAAAGGAACTACAAAATAACAGTAAATATGTATACTGAAGCAAGAAGAAAATTATTTCAACAGATATTTACATGAGTTTCCATTAATTTCTGAACATTTTTCAATACGCTTCTAAAATAATATATCAACATTAAGAAGAACTTGAGAACTTATATTTCAAAATATTTCTCGAATATGTTCCCGCATTGCTTCTTTTGTTGTTACAGATATTCTGTAGAGTTGCTTTTTTACGTGTCCCATTAAAAAAAATCTAATTTTGTGATATCAGGAGACCAAGCAGTCAATGAGCCTCCATGACGTATCCATTTTCCAGGAAAAATTTTTAGAAGTGAATGGAAACTCATTTGAATACTTGTTGAAATGATTTTTGCTTATTTTAGTATACATATTTATTGTTATTTTGTAATTTCTTTTTCACTAATTACCCTTGATATAACCTCCTTTCCTGCACTTACTATAATTAAGATATTAATTTGTTTTATTTTAAAATTTGTTTATTGTACCGTATTCTATATATTTTATGAAATATATCATGCTTGTCAACTGAATAACAACTTATTAAATAGTAGCCATTCATTTATCAATGTTGCAACCGAACTCAAATAAAAAAATTAAGTTGGCAAAATTATATCAAAAAACGGCAATAGCTATGTAATAGTCACTTTTAAAGTATTAACGTCTTACATGTTTTTGATGTGAAATTAAATGATATACAGGCTCTTTCATTTGAAAAAATTAACTTTACCCAAAAACGTTTCACGTAATTTTAAGCCAGTTTTCTGCACATGCAGTTAGTAACTGAAAAAAAAATAAAATATGCTTTTGTTATGAAAAATACTACAAAAAATTGTGTCCATCTAATACGTCGTTTTCGAGAAATATAATTTTATACGAACATTGAATTTTTGAGAAAAATGGGAATAAGTCGATAACTTTAGACTTTAGGCCTATACTATCTTATTACTTTTTGACTAAAAATTTTACGGGGAATACAAAAATGTAATAATACATAGGCTGTTTCATTTATAATACTACAACTATGGTCAGCTACCAAGGTATGGAACACTCTTTGTAATACAACATATTTTTAAAATGTGCAGCTATCACAAGAAAAACACCGCTTCGAAATATCTTTACTCGTAAAGGCACAATCAACCTTACCCGCGGAGATTACTCCTCCTTTATATAGAGAAAATAAATGCGGAGAACCAACCAGTTCGATACACGTGTCTGCAGTTGCATTTTCAGAGGAATTGTCCCATAAAATTCTTTATCATATATATATATATATAATGTCAGAAAAGAGTGTTGGGGAGTCCGGCAATAAAAAGACTTATGTTTAAAGGAAGTCTAACGTTTTATTTCTCAATATTTCGCACATAAGGTATTTGTGCTTCCTCAGGATAAACTAATTAAGAACAAGATAATGAAACAAAGTACAGTTAGTAAAGAAGTTATTGACAGAAATTTTTAAAAAATACTTACAACTATGACTTCTTGGTGGGAAAAAAATATATTATGAATACACAGTAAGAAAACAAACTGTGAAAAATACCACAAAACACGGTGTTTTTCGTGACAAATTGTGTTTACATGTTAATTTAAAAACACCGTGTTTTGTGGTATTTTTCACAGTTTGTTTTCTTACTGTGTATTCATAATATATTTTTTTCCCACCAAGAAGTCATAGTTGTAAGTATTTTTTAAAAATTTCTGTCAATAACTTCTTTACTAACTGTACTTTGTTTCATTATCTTGTTCTTAATTAGTTTATCCTGAGGAAGCACAAATACCTTATGTGCGAAATATTGAGAAATAAAACGTTAGACTTCCTTTAAACATAAGTCTTTTTATTGCCGGACTCCCCAACACTCTTTTCTGACATTAATACATAACGGCAAAGACTACTTCAAACCATATATATATATATATGGTATGGTCGGGAATTCGGTGTGTTGCATTAAAACTCAATTATTCATTACTCAATATTTCGTCATAATTCATGACATCATCAGGAGTATGCTACAATATTAAAAACACGCCTGTTGAAGAACAACGTTAAACAATTTACTTCTTAAACTTACAATCAGAGTTACCGCATCTGTTAATTAATTTTAAGATTGATGTTAACAAATTAAATATAATTTATTCACACATTTTGAATTTTCCCTATTTGTTTTTATCCTTCTGATCTGTGTATATGTAATCAATTTTAATTAATGTTTACTTAGTGATTTTAGTGTTTAGTTTGTGTTTTTGGTGTATTTTCGGCGTTTTGCAGGTATGGAAATTACACATCTGGATCTACATCAGAAAATGAAAAGTATCTGGTCAAAGTTTTTCTGTGAAGAAAATTCGTGTTTTGGTTTATCTCACAGAATATTTACAAACAGATGTGCATAAAATTGCAACTAGTGCGCTCGAGAATTTTACGAGATAATTGTTTTTCCCACAATACTTTACAAAGTGGTGTTATTTTGCGTGTTTTGAATAGTAGATATACTATTAATATTGACAAGTTTAAAGAATGTTGTAAGGTCACTGCAGAATTATACGTATCTTTGTACAATTGGTACTCCATGTATAGGACGTAACATTCTTATTCATGGTACTACAAATATTAAGGAAGTTCTATTGCCTGTCGGTGAATTTTCAGAAGAAGAACGAGAGTCAGATTCTGTTGCTTGACCTTACAGTCGAAGACATGCAGTAAAACAAGTGAAAACTGGCTAAAAACCTCAACCACCCCCTACTACTTACAACAGCACCTCTAGCTCTTTATAACTTAATATTAGTAGTTATTTATTAATAACCAAATACTTATCGTTGAATTCTTGACATCTTTAGTACTTATTTCATCCCCTAAGGGGTTGAAATTAAAAGGGTCGGTATAGAAAATATACGAATGGGTCGTAATAAAGAATATATGAAGACAAACTGACATTTGAAGATTCTGGTAGAAGATCTTTAAATTATTAGGAATAATAATCAACTTCATCACGTGTTAGACAACAGTAACATACGCGTTAATTGACTTAGAAGTCGCAAACCACAAAAATGATAACGTGGAAATGTATAAATGAAAAATGAATTATTGGAAAGCCCCGGTGTAGTTAAACCGCATACACGTGTCTCAGATTCGTTAGTCCTAATATGTATGGTGTAGCTAATGCAATGTGTGCTAAATAATATTTGTAGTATAAACCTTACCCTTAATAATCCCAATAATCCAACAATCTCATCCATGTATATAGTGTTCATCAACAGTAGTTAGCAATATATTATGTATCGCGTAAGTGCCATATTTAAAACCAGACGTAGTAGTTAAACATTAAATTAATGTAATCATACATAGGATCACTTAGTTTACTTTCTTATAAGTAGTATAATGAAGTACTGTGATGACGAAAATTTCCGACCTCAAGATTTTTGCAGATGTCCACGTTTTCAAGTTTCTTGATACCGAAAAAGTGTTTTTAAGAAAATGTCTCTCTATCTCTCTCTCTCTCTCTGTGTGTGTGTGTGTGTGTGTGACCACGATAGCGGTCAAACCGGTATAGCTAGCAATTCCAAACTTGGAATTTATAATATAATCCTCCATTGAGATCTGATTAAATTTTCAGAAAAATCGGCAGACCGGAGGTAGTGATTTACTTGAATGAAAAAATCGAATTTTACCAATACTTTGTCAACTCTTAAGTTTGAACAAATTTATAAAAAATTCATATGTACTCAAAATTAAATTTGAGAAGTTCAATAAGAAAAAAATTCGAAATTAGGTCTTTCACTCTTATCGAAATTCAG
This sequence comes from Amphimallon solstitiale, assembly GCA_963170755.1. NCBI lineage: Eukaryota > Metazoa > Arthropoda > Insecta > Coleoptera > Scarabaeidae > Amphimallon > Amphimallon solstitiale. Next base: position 31,663,848 of record OY720684.1, read on the forward strand.
TTTTTTGCGAATATTTCGAATCATACTTTCCAGACATGTACATTACGAGTACTTAGAACTTAATTTTCAATGCCTTTTGTATAAAAAAGATTTCAAAATTCGGATCGCAAGTAACACTTTTACTCTTATCGAATAGCTATTTTGTAATCTCGATAATTATGTCGTAAATTATGCATTCTATACATATTTATCGAGATTACAAAAGTATTTAGAGCTGGATTTGAAATACTTTTTGTATAAGCGAAATTTCAAAATTCGGACCGGATGTAACACTTTTACTCTCAAAGTATTCATTCTATTTATTAAGAGAATAGAAGTATAAAAGGATTTTGAATAATTTTTATATAATGAAATTCTTAAAATTTGAACTTGCAGTAACAGTCTTACAGATTTATTTTTCTAAGAAGATAAAAGTATTTAAAACAATTTTGTATAATTTTAAACACTCATGCGTATAAGAAATTCGTGTGGTGGCCACACCTCATTAGTTAATTTACACCTATCCACGTGGGTCAAATGAAACGTAGCCTGGCATTGTCCGCCATATGGTAAAGTTACTTGTATTTAATAAATTGGGGATCTAATACATACTACAAATTGTTTTGTTAATTTTTAGTTTACTGTAATTGTCAATAAAGCCAAAATAACAGCTTATCTTTGGTGCGTTTTTGTTAATTTACTACTTGTGCCCTCTCTTGTGGTCTTGTAATCGAGCCCACAAGTTGCATCTGGGGCCATAAGCGCAGTTTAAAGGATTTTTTAGCAGTGAGTTTGAAAACAATTTAACTTTAACATAATATGCTCTTTCACGATATTGATAATGTTGTAGTTACATATAAGCATGACCAAATAGTTATAAATTAATATTTTTATTGTAAATTAAATATTTACGTCGGTAGAAGAAATGATGGATGACATTTGCAAGTTGCCGATTTAAGAATATGAATCTTTTACTTTCTTATACGTAGTATAAGGAAGTATTGTGATGATGAAAATTTTCGACCTCGAGATTTTTGCAGATGTCCACGTTTTGAAGTCCCCTGATACCGAAAAAGTGGTTTTTAAAAAAATGTCTGTGTGTGTCTCTCTCTGTGTGTGACCACGATAGCGGTCAAACCACTATAGATATCAATTCCAAATTTTGTATTTACGTGTATAATCTCCCTCTTGAGATCTCATTAGTTTTTCAGTAAAATCGGTAGACCGGAAGTAGCAGTTTACTTCAGCGAAAAAAGCGAATTTTGCCAATATTTCGTCAACTACTAAGTTTAAACAAATTTGTAAAGAATTCATATGTACTTAAAATTAAAATTGAGAATAATTTTATTTCAAAAGTTTTTCGAAATTCCTACCGGAAGTAGGTCTTTTACTCTTATCGAAAATCAGTTTTTTGCAAGTCATGCTTTTTAGACAAGTACGTTACGGGTATAAAAGTATTTAAAACATAATTTTCAATAACTTTTGTATAAAAAACATTTCAAAATTCTGACCGGAAGTGCCACTTTTACTCTTATCGAATAGCGATTTTTTGCAAATATGTCGTAAATTATGCATTCTATATATATTTATCAAGAGTATAAAAGTATTTAGAACTGGATTTGCAATATTTTTTGTATATATGAAATTTCAAAATTCGGACCGGAAGTACCACTTTTACTCTTAACGAGGAGCACTTTTTTGATAATATCTTGCAAAGTATGCATTCTATAGAGATTTATTAAGAGAATAGAAGTACTTAGAATAGGATTTTGAATAATTTTTGTAAAAAAAATTCTTAAAATTCTATAATTTGAAACGCTCATACGTATAAGGAAGTCGTGTGGTGGCCACACCTCATTTTTTAAATAGCAATGGGTAACTCAATTACAGGCATCTATTATAAGTGATAATAGTATTATGTGTAATGCGAATTTACTCTGTGTTTCAAGGAATTTATGGATAGAAATAGCAAGAACAATCTTAATGAGCTGATATTATTGTAATGAGTTTTCTTAAATAGACTTATCTTTATTTAATGCTTTCGCTGAGACGCAAATATTAATTTTCCTTTTCGAAGTTATTGTGTGTGTTTAAAAACAATACCGCATAATATTCTTGTAATGTATAACCCAATGTACTGGAGAACAATATTAAAGATTGTCATAAAAAGAAATCTTAACATAAATTGTATATAATAGAAATATTACGATGCGTGCTCTAATACTGAGATGTAGTAGCTGACCGTCTAATTTGCTGCAGAGTTCTCCCATCCCTTTTACTATTCACAATTGTGGCCGCACACTTCTTCCCATTCTTTACCAAACAACATCCGTCGTCCTCGGTATTCTCTTTCATTTATCATACGCATACATTAGTCTGTGGGCCAAATCGAGTCATAAAAACAAAATTAAAGCAATCTCATTTACGATCTCATTGACTAAATTTTGAAAGAACGAAGTTTCTGTTTCTAGATATCCATGACGTCGGCTTCCTTCCTACTCGCATTTCTGGCCTAAATATTTTTCGGCCTTATCGGCACTGCAAATTTTAAATTAATTACTCTCCATTTGATGTTATAGCTATCCGTTATTGTAATTCTTATTAAGATATAAGTTATATAAGTGATAATATCTCATCGAACATAACAATAATATTGTAAAATATTGCATTAACTTTAAAATATCGTCACGGTGACACTTCCTGAGTTAAAATGTATTAATGTACCTACTTATCAGAAATATATTTTTGTTACTGGCTTGCTAAGATTTTTGCTTTATTGTTTTTATTTGAATTAGTTCTAAAATATTTATTGTTTTAAAATTTTGTCTTTACATTAAATTTGTCTTTCGTCAAAATTTAAAATTATTCTTTGTATTACCGACTTGTTTTAAAGCAGTATCATTTTATAGATATTAAGATACAAGTTTCATAAGACACGATTTTTGCGCAAAAATGTCTTATGAAACGTGTATTTTATACCATTTTTTCTATTTCGGTTATTGAAAGTTCAAAAAAGATTAAAATGAGAGACATGCTTCGTTCGAACATTTTAGAAATTTCGTTTTTTTGAAGTTGGTTACTCTGATTTTTAAGTAAAACAATTTAAATATTTGAATATCAGCGGACTTGTCATTTTGTTTAAAATTTAGTCTGATTTATGCAATAAATTATTTCAAATTATCAACAAAATGGAAGAAATAAATGACTGCACGGCTCCAGAGATTCGCAAAATAGCAGAAGACAATTTAGAAAATCTTTTGCCAACAAAGTCTCGACATATTTATCAAAAGCAATACCAGCTCTTTTTAAGTTGGTGTAAAGAAAATAATATTGTGAATATTACGAAAAATGTAGTAATTGCTTATTTTGACAAAGAAAGATAGATAAAAAAGGCATCGTCCTTGTGGTCTACATATTCAATGTTACGTTGTTGTTTAAATATTTATAAAAGTATAGATATCTCAAAATTTTCTAGGCTTCTTGCATTTTTAAAAAGAATATCTGAAGGCTACGAGCCTAAGAAATCCAAAATTTTAGAAATAGATCATATTAACCAGTTTATAATAGAAGCTGATAATAAAACGTATTTAGCGTTGAAAGTAAGTAACAAGAACATCATTGTAGTTGTATTTTACTAATTTTGTACATTATTTTGTTATAATAGTTATATTAATATTCTGTTATATTATCCTTATAATGGGCTATAATGGAGCTTGTAGTCGTGAAGAAATAGCGAACATAACTTTAAATGATATACAGTTTAAAAATGATGTCATAATGGTTGCAGTGCCAAAAACTAAAACTTATGTTCCAAGACAATTTATTATAACACAAAGATTATGGATTGAATTGGTTAAAAAATATTATTCACTTTGTCCCAGCCATGTTACACATAAACGCTTCTTTCTGCAATTTAGAAATAGATCTTGCGTGAATAGTCCAATTGGTATTAATACCATAGGAAAAGTACCAAAAAATATTGCTACTTACTTAAATTTACCTAATCCTGAGCTCTTCACTGGACATTGCTTTAGATGTTCCAGTGTGACACACTAGGCTAATAGTGGAGGTGACTTAATAACAATTAAGCGCCATGGGGGATGGAAATCCTCAGCTGTGGCCGAAGGTTACATTGATAATTCCACTATGAAAAAAGTTGAGGTTGCTCAAATACTGTCTAGTGTACTTAATACATCCACTAAAATCATTCACAATCCATCGACTTCTGTTACAATTGGCAGTAATGTGTCAGTCAATATGAATCAACAGGAATGTAGACAAAATCTGCCTGGAATCTCTATTAATGCACACGAATCTTCTTGTGTTACAGTAAACGTTTATAACAGTTCTACTATTCAACATGGGAAGTAAATTTCAATAGAAGCATCAAAAAACTTATCATCCCATTTATATTGTTAATTAGCGTAAATAAAATGTTCGTAACTGTGTTTTTTATTCTCTGTACAACTTCTTACACATGTTTGTTAGATTGAAGACTTATATTTTGACATTTAAATATGATTTGGTTCCATTTTTTTTTGTTACCAACTTCAAAAAAATAAAATTACCGTGCGATAAAGTAATACTTTATGCAACCAAAACGGGTGTCGTAAAGTGAACTTTATAGCACCGGAATAGAAAATAGTATATTAAGATACAAGTTTCATAAGACACGATTTTTGCGCACGCGTTCAAGTTTAGAAAACGAGCCGCTAGGCGAGTTTTCTAAAGAACAAGTGCGCAAAATGTCTTATGAAACGTGTATTTTATACTATTTTTTCTATTTCGGTTATTAAAAGTTCAAAAAAGCTTAAAATAAGAGACATGTTTTGTTCGAATATTTTAGAAATTTTGCTTTTTTGAAGTTGGTTACTCTGATTTTTAAGTAGAACGTTTTAAATATTTGAATATCGGTGGTGCTATATGTAATTGTGTTTAAAATTCAGACTGATTTATACAATAAATTATTTCAAATTATCAACAAAAAGGACGAAATAAATAACTCTACACCCCAGAGATTCGCAAAATAGCAGAAGACAATTTACAAAATCTTTCGTCCACAAACTCTCTACATATTTATCAAAACAAACTTTTATAACAGTTGTACTATTCAACATGGTAAGTAAATGTCAATAGTAGCATCCGAAAACTTATCATCCAACTCTGCTTAACAATTTATATTGCTAATTAGTAAGTGAAATGTTAGCATGTGTGCTTTTTATTCTTTGTACAATTTTATTACACATTTTTGTTACTTTAAAGGCTTATATTTTGACATTTAAATACGATTTGGTTCCATTTTTTTTGTTACCAACCTCAAAAAAATAAAATCAGCGTGCGATAAAGTAATACTTTATGCAACCAAAACGGGTGTCGTAAAGTGAACTTTATAGCACCGGAATAGAAAAAGATGTTTGTGACACTGTGTGTATCTGATAAATATTACATAGTTCTGCACATGGAATTTCGTAAACTACATGTGCTTGCTTATTAAACGATCTGTATGTTGGTGAACAAAATTATTAAATCATTTCTCAACTTTTTTGACGTTTTATATTTTTTTTTTAAAAATACTTAACACAAGCAATAGCTCATATATTGAAATTAATTTGGATTTCTCTTATATCTACTGATACTATAAGATTTGTTTATTCTAATTTTAAACCTGGTATTTTTAAAGTTTAAAAGATATATGTTATTAATTTTTATTTAATGGATTGCTGTGAATATCTATCTATAGAAGTTTATTCGACTATATTTTCTTCTATTGTAATCTGAATATATTCTCCTGTGTTTGCTAGTCATATGTATAATACTACCATATTGCGTGTGCTGTACCTTGATAATGTATAATTTTCCGTTCCAACTAAGAGAGAGAGAATTGGTCACATTGTCTGTGCTGCGCATGTGTCAACTCAATATATCTATTTAGTGCGATACAAAATGACAGATGAACAGAAAACATAAGTATAACCTCTGATTTAAATTGACAACTATAATCATCATATAACTGAAAGCAAACGCAAAGTTGTTACTTTCTTATACGTAGTATAAGGAAGTATTGTGATGATGAAAATTTTTGACCTCGAGATTTTTGCAGATGTCCACGTTTTGAGGTCCCCTGATACCGAAAAAGTGGTTTTTAAAAAAATGTATGTGTGGCTGAGTGTCTGTGTGTCTGTCTGTGACCACGATAGCGGTCAAACCGCTGGAGATATAAATTCCAAATTTTGTATTTACGTGTATAATCTCCCTCTTGAGATCTGTTTAGTTTTTTAGTAAAATCGGTAGACCGAAAGTAGCAGTTTACTTCAGTGAAAAAATCGAATTTTGATAATATTTCGTCAACTACTAAGTTTAACCAAATTTATAAAGAATTTATTTGTACTGACAATTAAAGTTGAGAATAATTTTATTTATAAAGTTTTTCGAAATTCCTACCCGAAGTAGGTCTTTTACTCTTATCGAAAATCAGTTTTTTGAGAATATTTCGCAAGTCATGCTTTTTAGACAAGTACGTTATGAGTATAAAAGTATTTAAAACATAATTTTCAATATCTTTTGTATAAAAGAAATTTCAAAATTCAGACCGTAAGTACCACTTTTACTCTTATCAAATAGCGATTTTTTGCAAATATGTCGTAAGTTGTGCATTTTATATATATTTATCAAGAGTACAAAAGTATTTAGAACTGGATTTGAAATTTCAAAATTCGGACCGGAAGTAGCACTTTTACTCTTAGCGAGTAGCACTTTTTTGATATCTTGCAAAGTATGCATTCTATAGAGATTTATTCAGAGAATAGAAGTACTTAGAATAAGATTTTGAATAATTTTTGTATAAAAAAATTCTTAGAATTCTATAATTTGAAACGCTCATACGTATAAGAAAGTCGTGTGGTGGCCACACCTCATTTTTTTTATTGAATTCAGCATTGTGCAAGTTTAAATATCACGAGTTCATCGGTGAATCTGCAGATTTTCATAGAAAATACCATGTAAAATTAAGGAAGCAAACAAACAAACGATATGAAGGCCGATTCCAGTGGATTATTAACACAAAAACTTGTGAAATTGTAACTACTGCATTGATTTAAACGTGCTTATTGGAATATGTGAAATTATATTATTAAATATAAATATCAATCCTATCATTTCGACTTACAGAAAAGATTTTGAACAGAAAAACTTGTAACTTATAACTACTACATTGATTTATATGTGCTTATTGAAATTATATTATTCAATACAAATGCTGCTTGTTTCATTTCAATTTAGAGAAAACACAAAAATTAATGCTTATATACACAATCGAATATATTCAGGTATGTTTTATATATGTCAGCATGTATTATATTTCGACTTTTAGTATTTTTAAGCTTAAGAATGCAAATATGAATATTGTATTTAATATTTTGGCTCTATGTAAAGTATAAAAGAGCATCTATTTTATATTTGTCTACATACATTATTTAATATAATATTGTATAAGACACAATATAGAAACATTATTACATTCCTGTTGTTTCTTGTATTTAATTCTATGTCGAGATAGTAAATTATTTTTCCACGTTTACCACAATTATAAATTATAAAGATGTTTGCCGATTTTTAAACTATTTATGCTTGTTTGGCGATTTACAAACTTTATTTAAAAATTCACGAGATGGAGAGGTTGGATTGTATTACGACAACTCTTTCAGGTCGTAACTTTTTGTTGGTATAAATATAAATTTTTAACGGAATCGCATCATTAGTCTTTAAACTATCGGCGACCAAGCACCGTGAAGAAAGTGTTAAATATGGAGAAAATTGATAATTGCGCCGTTATCAAATTCCTTACAAATCAAGGAAAGTCTATTCATACCATACTGGACGATATGTCATCGGTTTACGGAGATTCTTGCCCGGGAGAAATTATAGTTTTTAATTGGCATAGTCGCCTCAAGCACCCACGGCCGAAGCGGACTACCTAAGTGACCATTCCAGATCTTGTCAAAAAAGTCGAAACATTAATAATAGAAGATGCTTAGTTGAAGAAGACAGAACGCGCAGTCATAACTGGCGTATCTGATACCACCATTTTTATAATTCTTAATTACCATCTTGGCATGTCCCAAGAATGCTCATGCCGTCGCAAGAAACATTGCACGGAATGTTTCCGTGCATTTTTGAACTTCTGTAATGAAGGTAGAGATGGTATAATGAATCGAATTGTTACTGGAGATAAATATTGAGTTTATTGTTATAAACATAAGTCCAAGCAAGACTTGATGAAATGGCATAAGAAAAGGCACACCACCAGCTTTGATGTTTGCTTGTGTTAGCTTGGTACAAACTACCTACATACAATTTACCCAATGCGGTGTCATATTTGATATAAATAACAAATCCGTTATTTCCATATAACTTATGTCGGTTAGTGAAATCTGAAATTCTTGTGATGTGTTCTACAACGTGCAAGTTAATTCCGCATCTAACTCATATAGTGAATTACTGTTTGGGTAGTGGTGTTTTCCCGTCTCGTTGGAAGGAGGCTAGGGTGGTTCCTCTACCTAAGGTTTCCAAGGCGGAGTCTTATCCCGACCTGCGTCCTATAAATTTACTTCCAACGCTTTCGAAAGTACTGGAGAAGTCGTTTCACATCAACTCACAGCTCGCATTACACGTTATAGCATTCTTCCATCGGTCCAGTCGGGCTTCCGACCTGGCTACAACTGTGCTACTGCGTTGTCAAAAATTACTGACCACATCATATCTGCAACCGACAGCGGTTGCGTTACTGTTTTGATTCTGCAGGACTTTGCTAGGGCATTTGATAGACTTTCGCATCGAATTCAATTATCGATCCTCCACTATATTGGCATGCGTGGGAGCGAATTGTCATTTTTTTTTAATTTCTTGTGTGGTAGAGGTCAAAGAACTGTAATAAATGAAAAATTATCAGATTACACTGACTTAAAGTCAGGGGTTCCCCAAGGATCTATATTGGGACCGTTACTGTATTCTATTTACACGTCTCAACTGTTGCTATTTGGAAACTTTTCGTGCACCTTTCATTTTTAAGCGGATGATACTCAGCTTTATACTTCCTTTAAAGCGGAGAATGTTCATGCTGCGATTGAGGCCATTAGTGCTGACCTGGAAAGCTTTGCGGGCATTGCCCGTCGACATGGTCTACAAATTAATGAGAACAAGTCTTGTTACATCTTCTTCGGGGGCTGATGTGTACCTGTCTATTGGTGGGGTTGTGCTGAATCGTAGGAAATGTGTAAAAAACTTGGGTTTGCTTTAGGGGTCTGCGGTGCACCGAAAATTCGGTACCGGTACGGTACAGAACGATGTACCGTCAGCGGTTCGGTACAGACAACGTTCTCGGTACCATCTCGGTACGGTACAGTTTACAATGACAAAACGAAAAATAATCCCATACTATTTATTTATAAGCATTTTTCTTCATGTATTATTAACTTTTGTTCCGTTCAGTTACCGTTGCCTAAAAATAAGTTTGCATTGAATTGCTGAAGTTTACTTTGGATGTAATTATTGCTCCTATTAAGAATTTTTAACCAAAAATGCTTCTCATTTCTTTTCTGGTGCTCTGAGGAAATATTCATTCAAAAAAAAGTCAAAATCTTTCAATACAAAGGATTTGTAATTCCTAGAATTCACTTAAATATTTAAATCCCTCAGTACTGTTAAAGCCGAAGATTATATATAAACAGGCGCGGACTTGACTCATAGTTCATAGACTTGTGCCGTGTATTAGCCGAATTCAAATACATACCTTTAAAAAGAATAAATACATATCTGATGTAAATTGCAAAGTAGACACCTAGATACACTTTATAAATGAACTTATTTTATAAGCCATGTTTGAAGCAATACAAGGAAAAACTGAAAACACTATTTCTTAAGAAAATAAGAGGAGTCAAATCAAATTTATAGATACAAGACCACACCAACCAGCCAAAAAAAACTATTATTCCAAGCAATGCATTCGAACATTCAAGTAGTGGGGCTGTTTTAACACGGATGCTAGGCACGTAACTACTACAATATTTTATGGGACGATTGGTCATTCACTAGCTCAGTCCATAACTCATAAATAGGAGGCTTTCATATTCGCTGTGAAAACAGCCGTAACAAAATGGATTGCTGAGGAGCTACACCCTTATGCAATTATTGATGAACCGGGATTAAGACAAATTGTAAAACTAGCTTATGAAAGGTTTGTTTTACCTACATCAACAACGATTGCAAGAAATTGGATACCGGATCTATACGATAAGTTGAAATTAAAGGACGAAGTTTCTAAGCAAAACTTAGAATCCATATCTTTGACAACTGACATGTGGTCCTCAGAATCAAGTGTCTCATTTTTGGGGATCACAGCGCATTTTGTAGATCATGAAATGAATTTGAAGAATATTTGTCTTGGTTGTGTCCCTATGCTTGAAAGTCACACCGGAGAAAATATTTCACGTTATCTAAAAGAGACCCTAACTGAATGGAGCCTCGATAACGTACAAAACATCTACTGTGTGACAGACAATGCAGCAAATATGAAAACTGCAATAGCCAACACAAAAATGGCGCATGTATCGTGTTTTGCACATTCACTCAATCTGACACTAAAGGATGCTAAAAAAAACTACCGTGGGTTCGACACACTGATGAAAAAATGCAGGAACATTGTTGGTCATTTTCGACATAGTCCTACAGCCAAAGCAAATCTCCAAAAGAGGCAAGAACAATTGGGCAAACAAAAATTAGAGCTTATACAAGACATAGAAACAAGGTGGAACAGCGAGTATTTCATGATGGAAAGACTCCTTAAACTGAAGGAACCTCTTTGTTTGGAGTTATCCCAACCTGGATGCACTGTGGATAATCTAACTTCATCAGATTGGGGGATAGTTGAGGCCTATGTCACAATTTTAAAACCATTCCTAGATGCCACTTTAGAAGTGTCCTCAGAGAAAAGACCTACCAGAAGTATGATTATACCCCTTGTCCATGGTCTCAAAAGTGGTTTGCAGTCAATTGCAGACAATAATAGTGCAGGGATTACATTAAGCAGTGCAGGGTAGATTTCCTATGGCTGAACATAGTCAGCCAGATCAGCTTTGTATGCTACTGGACCCTAGATTTAAAGATTCGATTTTATCAGAATCCATGAAGAAAGCAGCCAAGGAAACGTTGCGGAAGGAGCTTAGAACACTTGAATCCCAAAAAGCCAATGCTGCTTCACAATTTAGTGAGATACCAACTGAAAATGAAAACACCACTACAAATTTATCAAGTGTATGGGCAGCATTTCTTCAAGCCACCAAGCAACAAACTGCCAAGGAAGCGGATAACAGTTCCAGGCAGAATCAAGCTCAAGGTAGGTTTTCTATAACTTTTTCAATTTTGTGAGAAGACTAAAATTATCCTATTACTGTAGTTCCAAGACAGTAGGCCCCAAAATATCATATAGACAGAACGTGTAAACCATGTTAAGTCCTGTTTTAATAATCACAAGAACATGCATGTATTTTTACTAAATCAAATCATTTTAATAGCTGATAAAATTTGATACATAATATTAGATATTAAAAAAAAAAGAAACTGTACTGAAACTAACCACTATGAACAATTCTGGCAATAACCCTCCATTTCCATAATTAAGCAATTCCTATAGTTGAAGTATTATATTAAATCGTACGCTTACTTAGATCTGATAAGCGCCTTATTTTTCAGGTTGTCTTCAGCTGGAAGCGTACTTCTCTGAAAATTGTATACCCATTTTGCAGGATCCTTTTAAGTGGTGGGCAGAAAACTCAGTTAGATTCTCCAAGCTCATTCCGCTTGTCAAAAAATATCTTGGCATTCCTGCTACTGAAGTCCCGTCAGAAAGAGTGTTTTCTTCTGATGGGAATGTATTAAACAGCAGAAGGCGAAGGCTCCTTCCATGTAACGCTGAAATGTTGATTTTCCTTCACCAAAATCTGAAGTATGTGTAAAGGTACAAATAAATGAAATACTTGTAACATAAAAAATGTCGTTGTACAAAATGTCCTTTATTTTCTACATTAAATAAATTTTACTTTATTAGGGCTATGTAGTTCTTGTAGAATAAATTTTGGGTTTTGCTTTTGAAACATTTTTTTAATAGGTATTTAATCTTGTGCTTATACGATTTTTTAAGAGATATTTATATGAATTAATAAAAACTACTTGTACTAAGGGATCAGTTTTACTTTCCTTCATATTCTTTCCAATTATTCCCATTTGGTTTTAGAAAAAAGGTTACAGTAAATTGGTAAATATATGTAATATCATTAGTACCGTGTACCGTACCGAGAACCGCGGTACAGAATTATTTACCGTACCGAACCGTACCGAACTTCAGTTTTTGGTACCGCAGACCACTAGTTTGTTTATTGATGAAGATTTAAGGTTTAAAATCAATACCGACCATATAATTAAGCGTGCATACTTCAACTTAAAAATGATTTTTCCACATATGCATATTCTCAGCACCCGCATCAAATGCCTTTTGGCTGCTATTCTTGTGTTATCACACTTTAATTTTTGTGATTCGGTATATGGCCCTTGTCTAGGTAGTTTTGATGTCAAGCGGATTCAGGTGGCTCAGAACTCATGCTTGCGTTTCATTTTCGGTATCCGGAGTAGAGCTCGAATTTCCCACAAGTTGTTAGATGTTGGTTGGTTGAATATGGTTGGACGTAGGTTTTTGCACTTCGCTTACTTTGTGCAAAATATTATCATACTCCGCAGCCCTAAATACTAAATATGATCAAATTTAGGACTAATGTGCATAATGTTAATATTTGCAAGAAAGATTTGATTGACATACCTATACACCATACTGCCCTTTTTAAAAGATCTTTTAGTTATAACTGTGCACATATTATGAACTGTCTGCAATTTCAAATAAAACAATTACCGCCCATATTGGTGATGGTCTGATTTCAGCCGAAGGTCACTGATTTATTTTATTTATTTTATTTTATTTAGTTACTTTGCTTTAACTTATTTAATTTATTTCATTTACTTGAGCTTTACTGGAATTTATATTTGTTTTGTTATTGTATACTATCTTACATTATAGTAACTTCCCTCCCTCTCTCACTTCATTTGTACAGGTACACCTGGAAGATCAGGGCGGTTAACTGAAGGTATTACCTTTTGGTCACAGGTATGTAATGTCGTGTATATACTTTTTTTGCCAATAAAATTCTATTATTTTTATTATTATTATATGACGCAAACATGTCATGCTTTTACGTGAGTTTGTCTAATTCGTCTCATGTAACGTTCAGAAAAAAATAGTGCGTGAAGTAAATGTATACATATCAAGAATAACATGAACACACTTTAGCAAAGTTTATAACAAATAATTCGAATAATTTGTTCCCCATTGATGTAAAATTTTAGTGTTTCTAACAGTGTATGAGAATGAATAGCCGTAAGGTATAGGTTAGATTAAACTTATCTAAAAATCATAATGTCTACATGTTTCGTACATATTCTACTTTACCTTTAGTAATGGATTTTTAATGCTCTTATCATAATGCTTTCCTTTGCACACTTTAAAAAGTGCTCTCTTTTGCCTGACTTGTTATTTAAGGATTATTTTGCTGTATGATTTGGTGGGTGTTACGGTGGGGGGATTGCGGAGGTGGTAATTCAATTCCATCAAATAATTATTCATTAGTAAGGAGAGATGGGTCTTATAGCAGAATGGCTGGGCGTGTAGCGATGTTAGGTGTGATTTTAAGTATTCTGTTCTAAATATAACAAATAATTTTAATTTGAAATACCTATCGATTAAACTGCATTGAAGAAACAGTATTACGGTAAGTGTTATATACATGCCTCCTTCGGTCGATGTTCTGGTCGCCCCTAAATGCCAACAGTCAAGAGTCTATAAATTAATGTGTAGTGATTTACATTGGCCAGCATAAAAAATTTTTGAGAATCGGATATTCGCACGTTTAAGATCGTTTAGAATTGGAAATGACGATTGGTCATATGCAAACCACCTTCTAAAGGAATACCATAGTTTTAGTCACAATTTAAAGCCTTCCTCTTCGATATCTGTCAATAGAGACAACTGCAATTTAGTTTAAAAATTAATTTTTATTAATATTATTTTCTAAACGTTTTCGTTTTGATTAAAAAGTTTGTTTTTAACATTTCTCCATTAACGCACTTTAACGAAAAATATATTTGGCAACGTGGTAGAGCAATAAGTTTGTATTTCAATGTGATATCAAACAATATCATTACTGTCAAATTTTGACATTTACCTGTGTATTTAATTCGATTATCGCGTTTCATTTTGTGTAAACACTGCTTCTTCGTGGTTATTTGTATTGTTTTGATTAGTTGTTGTGCTACTGTCTTTGATCGTTTCTTTGTTGTTATTTTATTCTTTCATAATCGATTTTACATTTAATTAATATACCGATATATACATGGTGTATGGTTTTTGTAATAAAAATGGTAATATGGCACAACACGAATATCGCTTACGTTACCCAAATTGGAGACATCCTCGTGGAAATGTATTTCGAAGGTTGGATCATCGTTTACGTGAAACTGGTTCGGTTACGAAAAGAAATGCTAATGCTGCTCGACCAAGAGAAGGGAGTACAATGCAACTCGAAGAGCAAATTCTAGACGCAGTACAAAAAGATCCCACCGTTAGTAAGCACCTGTTAGCTTCAACCTTAAATATTCCCAGTAATAAAACCGCTCAGTTGGTACTACGAAAAAAACCTTTTTCGACCATATCATGTAAACAACATTTTTCAAAAAAAATTTTGCAACACAATTTTGAATAGGATTCAAGAAGATAACAAATTTTTAAGACGTATTCTTTGGAGCGATGAGAGTATGTTTACCAGAGATGGTGTATTTAATACCCATAATTTTCACCATTGGGCGGATGAAAATTCGCATGAATTTCGAGAATATGGTCACCAAAGGAGGTTTTCCATTAACGTTTGGTTGGGTATAATAAATCTCCGTTGGGCCAATTTATCTACCAAATTGTCTTGATGCCAATAGGTATCTCAATTTCCAATACATTGAGATACCCATTGGCATCAAGATGATTTGGCAAATAATTGGACCCAACGACCCGAATATTTATTATGTCCAGCTAAACGCTAATGAAAAACCTCCTTTGGTGACCATATTCTCGAAATACATGGATTTTCTTGCGGGTAAAAACTCAAATGTTATAGCATCAGCTGTTTGGGATGTATTGAATTAGTTTAATAGTTTAAGAAGTTAAAGAGACAATTATTACCGTACATTTATTTGCATACGATCGTGGCGGTCAAAATAAAAATGGTATAATGATGACCAAGATCACTGAGTGACAACAAAGGAAAGCACCTCAAAATATAAAGTCTGTTAGCCTGATATTTCCAATAGTTGGTCACTCTTATATGCTACCCGATGGGATGTTTGGAGTAATAGAAAAACAAATGAAAAAACAATCTGTTATAATAAAGCCTATACTCTAAGTCTGTTTGTAAGAAATAAAAACAGTTAGTCTCTTGTAATCTCAAGGAGCCTCCTGTTGGTTGTCTGTCAAAGGGCGACAAATCCACAATAATTTCTCTTTTGAAAAAATATGACAGTGATACCTGAATGAATAATCCTGACTTAAGCTTTTATACCCAACACCTTTGTGCAACACTTTTTATTGACGAAAACTGTAATAATAGTATTCAAAATAACACTGAGGTAGCTTTAAAATAATGTGAAGTAGATATGTTTATATAATTTCGTTAAACTTGTAATATTTTTTTAAATTAATAAATATCAATGTGACTAATTTCGTTTCCTTTGCAATTTCTAGTAGGAATGATACAAAACTCGCTAAATGCTTTCTTTTTTCCTTTAGTTACCAATAAACCCGACATATTTTTTAGAAACAATTCTGGAAGCAGTTGCTAGTGAGCAAATTCAAGGGAATAAAAATACTTTTAGAAATTTTTTTGACAATTATAATTCTAAGTTAGTTTTTTGCAATTTTCTCAATTTGATGTTTTTCGCAATGAGCAGGTTTTGCATCTAGGGCACTCATTTGATAAAATAAAAATATTTCAGTCTCTCGAACAACTTCTCGCCTGGCTAGATCGGTCCAGCGTAGCAATGACGACTAAACAAACAAACTCGCCCTGCCTACCTAAGAAACACGATCACGCTTTTAACTATAATAACCGATTGCTTGATCTAGTCCTATCTAATTTGTCTTGCAGTGTCGAAAGGGATGACTCTCCGTTATCATCCAGCGTTGTGTATTTCTGTTAATATAACATTTCTAAAAATGCCCAGATTTCAAGATAATGTTGAGGACAAAGGATTTAACTTTAAAAGGGCAAACTTTCCGTTGATGTATGAAATGCTACTGACTGCTGATTGGACACCTGTCTGTGGTTCTACTACCGTTGATGGGGCTTGTGATTCGTTTTATGAGTTGTTGTATTGGATGTTCGATAGCACTGTTCCCAAATATCGTAATAATTCTATAAATAGAACTTATCCTCCTTGGTTTAACATTGTCGTGATATCAAAACTCCATGATAAGGATAAGGCTCACCAAAACTTTAAAAAATTTAAAACAAGCATCTACTATGAACGCTTTAAAGTTCTAACATACCAGTGTAAATTTCTTATAAATGCGCGCCCTACAATGAATACATTCGCAATATTCAATTCTCTCTTATACAAAACCCTAAAAAATTGTGGTCCTACATTAACTCTAAGCGGGGTAACACTAGAATTCCTGGTAAGATGACGTACAAATCATGTGATCTGAGCTCTCCCTCAAGTATTATGCAAGCTTCTGGTGACTACTTCAATAGCGTATATATCCACTCTAACTCATGTAATTTAAATATGGCTGAATATAACACTGACTTCTTTAGTAATGTTATTATTGGCAATATTGGTGTAGCCGATATATTTTCTCCACTCAAGAAGAGCAAGGACAGCTTGCTCAGTGGTGTAGACGTAGTCCCAAGCTTCTTAATCCGTGACTGTGCTGGGGCACTCGCTGATCCGCTGCACTACATTTTCAACTTAATAATCAAAGAAGCAAAGTTCCTCGAGGTTTGGAAGGTGTCACGCATCTGCCCGATACATAAAACTGGCGATCCCTCTGATATCAAAAACTATAGGCCAATCTCAATTTTGTGTAATTTTTCTAAGAGATTTGAGAGCATTCTTTTAGAAGTATTTATAGCTCTGTTAAATCGGTGATATCTACCCAGCAGCATAGTTTTGTGAAGAGGCGCTCTGTCATCTCTAATTTGTGCTGCTTCACCCAATACGAGTCTGAAGTTCTGGATGACCGGGGTCAGGTGGATGTTATATACACGGACTTCCAAAAGGCATTCGATCAGATCGATCACTATGCTCTTCTGAATAAATTGTTAAGAGTGGGATTTTCCCCATCTCTTATAATGCTTTTTCAGTCCTATCTGACGGAAAGAAAACAGTTTGTCGAATACCGAGGTACTAGGTCAACGGTATTTACCCCTTCATCTTGAGTCCCCCAGGGATCTAACCTAGGTCCACTCTTGTTCTTAATTTTTATTAACGACATTGTAGATTCCCTGGATTGTAATGCACTATTATTTGCTGATGATTTGAAAATACTTTGTAGTGTAGAGTCAATAAATGATTGCCACAGACTGCAGCATTATCTAGACAGCATAGATGCTTGGTGCCAAAGTAATTTTTTAAAGGTTAATATCAATAAGTGTAAAGTCGTGACTTTTACTAGGAAACACATTGCTGTTAGATATGATTATTCAATAAACAATATTACCCTGGAACGCTGCAATAGTATAAAGGATTTGGGCATATATTTCGATACGGGGCTTTCTTTTGTATGTCATATTAATGAAATGATCTGCAGCGCATATAGATTGTATGGTTTTATATAGGTATAGAAATTGTAGAAACTTCACTAACACTAACTGCCTAATTTTATTATATAACTCATATGTGAGATCTAAACTTGAGTACGGATCACTAGTCTGGTGCCCCGTCTACGCTGCACATTCTAATATTGAGAACATCCAGCGTAGATTTCTGAAATACTTAGTTTTCATGTCGGATGGTGTTTATCCTCCTAGAGGATATGCTCATCTTGCACTGCTCAGTAAATTTAGCTTCGTCTTACTTGCCACTAGGCGTAGCATAGCAAGTGTAAGATTTTTATATGGCTTAATTGATAACAATATTAACTGCCCGTGGCTTCTGGGTAAATTGGGTTTTCTTGTACCACGCATGCCTTCGCGGAGTCATTTTACTTTCCACATTCCTCTTCCGAGAACTAACTTGCTGTGTAAATCGCCTATATCAATTATGTGTAGCAATTTTAATGTTGTGAGCCACTTGTGTGATGTATGTTCTGATCTAATTCATGTAATTAATTAATGATATTGTTAGAACATGCTGTGCAAGTATCTAGCTTGTGGGTGTATGGGTGTATGCGTGCATATATAGCTGTATTGGTGTGCGTATACTTTTTCATGCACACTTGGGCATAGATTTAGATATGTATCTTAGGTTAATTTAATTTGTGTTCAACTTATCTACCATTTCTTGTACTTTCGCTGTGCTTGGGTGTATCCTGTTGGGAAATAAATTATATATTATTATTATTATTATTATTAACGTCTTTATCGCTTTTCGTTGATGCAAAGTTTTTTAATAACACTTGATTTTGCTTATCCCTTAGTCAAATAATTAAATGATGAATTAAATATCCAATGTGTTTACGAATTATGTATTCTATTCTGTTAAAAGAACAATTCAATATGCTCTTTAAACCTGATGGAATAACTGCATTATCAATGATTTTGTAAAATCGTTACGTAAATAATTGAAAGTATATCTAATTCATTTTGTAAGTTCTTTGTGTGTATAAGACAAGAAAGTTTATTTGAAATATTACCGGAAGCTCAGGTAGGAGTATTGAATTG
Organism: Amphimallon solstitiale; assembly: GCA_963170755.1. Classification (NCBI taxonomy): domain Eukaryota; kingdom Metazoa; phylum Arthropoda; class Insecta; order Coleoptera; family Scarabaeidae; genus Amphimallon; species Amphimallon solstitiale. The sequence goes on from OY720684.1 coordinate 31,682,852, forward strand.
TTTGGTAAACAAACAATTGCGGCAAGTGCAATGAAGGATTGAAAGTGATCTACTATATTAGAACAAAGCACGTAGAGATATAGACTTTTATGTATAAACTACCAAGAAAACTAATTTTCTTACTTTTTATCATTTTAATATTTAAATATGCTAATTTCTAGTAGAATACAAAGAATTTATAATAAAAGTATAACATGTATTCTTTCGGTAGGTTTTCGCAAGAAGACTATATTAGAATAACACGGTATTATGTCAGACTATCGATCAGGCCCTGTGGACATATTCATGCAATGAACTTGCCTTCAGTGATATGAGAACAGTGTACTGTTCAACTTTCCAGTGAATTATAATAAGGGAGGAGTAGTGCATCGAATAATTATAAACATCGCCCTTTGTCTGAGTTAGACGAGGGAAAAGCTCTTCATGCTGTTGTTGCTGCTACTGGTGCTGCTACTGCTTGGCGGAAACTTCGAGAAACTCCGATCTTTTAAATTAAAAGAGTTTTATGGAGTATTTTCGTTGCTGTATCGCTCAAGTATTTGCTAAAACTAATTTTAAAGTAAGATAGAATAAAGATTTTTCACGGAAATGCAAAATATTTTATCGATTTCAGTTGTTTTCATCTCCTACAAAAAAGGCGGAACAACAAGAAAAATGCTAAGCAGCTGAAGTATTTCATGAAGTTATATCGAATTTTCAGTTGTTTGAATCTAAGTAATATATAAATAAAATAAATCTCATAAATAATAATTATATCATATTATTATATCACTACAGAAATATGCAAGGTATTCGAAATGCCAATGAAAAAGGCCTTCTGTGGCCTGAGTCTTATTTATATAACTAAGAATACTTTTTCGGAATAAAGTACCATATAAGGTATTACTTCACACAATAGTATATTAAAATACAAGTTTCATAAGACATGATTTTTGCGCACGCGTTCAAGTGCGCAAAGTGTCTTATGAAACGTGTATTTTATACTATTTTTTCTATTTCGGTTATTAAAAGTTCATAAAAGCTTAAACTGAGAGACATGTTTTATTCGAACATTTTAGAAATTTTGTTTTTTGGAAGTTGGTTATTCTGATTTTTAAGTAGAACATTTTTAATATTTGAATTTCGGCGGTATTATATGTAATTTTGTTTAAAATTTAGACTGATTTATGCAATAAATTATTTCGAATTATCGACAAAAAGGACGAAATAAATAATTGCACGCCCCCAGAGATTCGCAAAATAGCAGAAGACAATTTACAAAATTTGTTGCCAACAAGGTCTCGATATATTTACCAGCACTTTTAAGTTGGTCTAAAGAAAATAATATAGCGAATATTACCGTAACTGTCATCAATGCGAAGCAACAGGAATTCAGACAAAACGTAGTATTTTCCCAAAAACTGGCTGGAATATACATTAATGCACCCGAATCTTCTTGTGTTATAGTAAATTTTTATAACAGTTGTACTATTCAAAATGGGAAGTATATTTTAATAGTAGCATCAGAAAACTTATCACCCTAGTCTGCTTAACAATTTATATTGTTAATTAGTAAATAAAATGTGTGTTTTTTATTCTTTGTATAACTTCTATCGCACATGTTTGTTACATTAAAGGTTTATATTTGACATTTAAACATGATTTGGTGCCATTTTTTGTTGGTTACCAACCTCGAAAAAAAAAAAAATTAGCGTGCGATAAAGTGATACTTTATGCAACCAAAACGGGTGTCGTTAAGTGAACTTTATAGCACCGAAATAGGAAAACAATATTTGCACACGCTAGATTTAATACGTTCTTATATTCAATTAGAAGTAGTTATGATTCGAATTAGCAGTATTGAAAGGTTTATTTAGATTATTAATATCACTCAGTGACTACAACACAATTTGAATTTAGGAGACAAGTTGATTCGAATTTTCGATGAATACCACCTTTACCTAAAAATTATATTAGGTTTTGGGTGTCATTAAAGGGGCAGCGAAGAGATCTATTCCAAGAGGATTTCGTAAGGAATACATTCCATGCTGGTCTGAAAGAACAAATGAATTATATAGAAATTTCAATGAAAATCCTAGTCCAGAAATTGCTAATGAATTATTAACTTTATTAAATGAAGAAAGAAAGACTAAATGGTCGCGTCCTATGGAAGACAGGAATTTTACACATTCTAGTCGTAGCAGTTGGAATCTGTTAAGAAAACTAGGAGCGGCAACCCAAACTAGTATTATAGAATCAAAAATCAGCGCTAATACCATAGCTTCAAGATTAGTGAACGTCTCAAATATGATAAAGTCAAATAAAGTAGAAATAAAAAATATGAAGAAATTATTGCGTAAGAAAAGAAAATCTATTAATACAAAAAATGAAGATCTTACAAAACCCTTTTCCATGGAGCAATTGAATATAGTGATAAAATTATTAAAGATTCATAGGCTGCTGGTTTTTATGGAATTTATCCTGAATTTATTAAACATCTAAGTCCTTTAGGACGTAATTGGCTTTTGTGTTTCTATAATAATATTTTAAATAATGGTATTGTTCCGACTGAATTTAAAAAGGCAAAAGTTGTAGCTGTTTTGAAGCCAGGAAAGCCAGCAGATGATGCTTCTAGTTATAGACCAATTTCATTATTATCAGTATGTTACAAGATGATGAGAATATCTTCCCCATAGAGCAAGCTGGTTTTAGACCAAATCGTAATTGCTGTGATCAAGTTTTAGCTTTAACAAATTATATAGAGAATGGTTTTCAAAAGAATTTGAAAACTGGAATTAGTTTCATTGATTTAACAGCTACTTATGATACAGTTTGGTTAGATGGATTATTTTTAAAATTATATAATGGGTTGTCTAATGGTAATTTAATTAAACTTATGGAAAATATGTTTACAAATCGTAAATTTAGAGTTTTTATCAATGGAGAAAGTAGTAAATTTAAAATATTATATAATAGTTTACCTCAAGGATCGGTATTATCCCCTCTTCTCTTTAATCTATATACAAGTGATTTACCGGATACGACTTCTAGAAAATTCATCTACGTGGATGACATGGCCATTGCTTATCAACACAATAATTTCAATCAAATTGAAGTTAATTTAAACGAAGATATATTGATTCTGAGTGATTACTTTAGCAAATGGAGGTTATGTCCTAACCCATCTAAGTCAGAAGTTTCTTGTTTCCATCTTAAGAATAACGAAAAACATAAAAAAACTTGTAGTATTTTTTAATGGTACCGTTCTAAGACATAATTTTAATCCAACATACCTAGGAGTTACTCTGGATACATCGTTAACATATAAACAACATATTGATAAATTGCGTATGAAGATTAAAACAAGAAATAATATCTTTCAGAAGTTGGCTGGTTCAAATTGGGGAGCTCATGCAGACATTTTAAGTACGTCCGCTCTTGCATTGGTGTACTCTGCTGCTGAATATTGTAGTGCAGTTTGGATGAATAGCGTACATGTTGGTAAAGTAGATATTCAGTTAAATTGTACACTTCGAATTATTACGGGCACAGTAAAATCTACTCCACTTCCTTGGCTCAACGTCCTGGCTAACATTTATCCTCATCAGTTAAGAAGAAAATTGGCTTTAAAACGGTGTTGGGATAAATATCAAAATTTTCCTAATTTATACCTAATTACTCAAGACCTTCAGAACTTACCACCTTATAGATTGAAATCACGCAGTCCAATTTGGAAGGAAGATTTCCTAAATCAATAACTTTCGATTAATGACCTCTGGAAATCTATTTGATTAGAATGTGAAGTGTTTAATAAACAATTAATAGATGATCCTTTGATTGAAGTGCCTGGCTTTACACAACCAAAAAAAATTTGGTGTAAGTTGAATCGTCTTAGGACGGGTCATGGAAGGTGCAATAATATGTTATTCAAGTGGAATGCGATTGCGAGTCCAGCGTGTGATTGCGCCGCGGAGCTGAGATTGAAACAGTTAAACATGTTGTTGAAGAATGTCCTCTAGCTAAGTTTGAATTTGGATACACAGATTTACATAATTTAACTCCAGAGACTGTTGCTTGGATCTTAACAACTAAAGACCTCTAGTATTGTGACGCTGTGATGGAGGTTTTTTATTCTGCAGGTTTTTTCCTACATCCAAGACCAAATGGTGCAGTGTTTTAAAGGGTCCCTGCAGTTATGGCCCTTTTAAATATGTTTTCACTTTTGTTATATAATTTATATATGTTTCTTTTTTTGTACCTGTCATGTAGTTTCATACGAATATATATATATACTACAGCACATGCTCCTAATGTCAAGTCTGGAAAAAAATTTTAATTTCAACAAATGGCTGCGAACGCTAAACTCGATTAGTTCAAGTTTGGCTTTACATTCGATCAAACTTTTATTTTGAAATCTCTCCTGGCATCGTCTAATGGATTGTTACATTTTACGTTTTCCGTCAAATTGTTGCACTTTGTATTATGTTGCTTGGTTAAATTGTTTAATAAAGGCCGTATAGTTATTAATTATGATTGTTAGTCATCAAAAGTCCAGGATACTATGCTGTAAAAGAAAGTATTAAAAAAAAAAGAGGTGTGGCCACCACATGACTTTCTTATACGTATGACCGTTTCAAATCATACAATTTTAAAAATTATTTTATAGAAAAATTATTCAAAATCCTATTCTAAGTACTTCCGGTCAGAATTTTGAATTTTCATTTATACAAAAAATATTCCAAATCCAACTCTAAATACTTTTATACTCTTGACAAATATATATAAAATGTATAATTACGAAATATATGCAAAAATCGCTATTCGATAAGAGTAAAAGTGTTACTTCCGGTGCGAATTTTGAAATTTCATTTATACAAAAAATATTTCAAATCCAACTCTAAATAATTTTGTACTCTTGACAAATATATATAGAATGCATAATTTACGAAATATTTGCAAAAACCGCTATGCCATAAGAGTAAAAGTGTTACTTCCGGTCCAAATTTTGAAATTTCATTTATACAAATACTATTTCAAATCCAACTCTAAATGCTTTTGTAGTCTTGACAAATATATATAGAATGCATAATTTGCGAAATATTTGCAAAAATCGTTATTCGATAAGAGTAAAAGTGTTACTTCCGGTCCGAATTTTTAAATTTTTTTTATACAAAAGGTATTCAAAAGTAAGTTCTAAATACTTTTATACTCGTAACGTACCTGTCTAAAAAGCACGACTTGTGAAATATTCACAAAAGCTGATTTTCGATTATAGTAAAAGACCTACTTCCGGTAGGAATTTCGAAAAACTTTTTCAATAAAATTCTTCTCAAATTTAATTTTGAGTATATATGAATTCTTTACAAATATGTTTAAACTTAGTAGTTGACGAATAATTGGCAAAATTCGATTTTTTCACTGAAGTAAACTACTACTTCCGGTCTGCCGATTTTACTGAAAATCTAATCACATCTCTAGAGGGAGATTATATTCGTAAATATAAAATTTGGAATTGATTACGGTTTGTCCGCTATCGTGGTCACACACACAAACACAGACATTTTTTAAAACCAGTTTTTCGGTATCAGGGAACTTCAAAACGTGGACATCTGCAAAAATCTCGAGATCGAATATTTTCATCATCACTATACTTCCTTATACTACGTATAAGAAAGTAAAAACGAGAGAGTTGTCTTTAAAGTTTGCCCTTAATAAAATAAATAACGAATAAAAATTACGATTAAGAAAAAAGAAAGCAATTCCAATTTAAGGTAGGTGAAATTAGTGGAACTGTAAATAAAGAGGGATTATTCACAAGTATGTCCAAAAGTAAGGATTCAAATTAAAAAGCAATGGTATCGAAAGATACGTGTTTATACTTGCGCGTGTATGGATCTGGACAGATTCACAAAGGCAACGGCGGCCGCCGATTAAGTTACGAAGGAATCGCGGAAGAACAACTCTATGGGGGTAGTAAGAGTAGTGAGAGTCTGCTAAGTAGTGAGCACGGATGTATAATGAAGAAGGTGAACCGACACGGTATCTTTTCGTGATGGACGAATGGGTCTCGAGAGTGTGGTCAGCGTGCGAGAGAGAAATAGCGACAAAGATAGAAAAGGCGCTTGGCACGAAAACAGAATCTCACTAGTGTGCAGATTTGTATGCAAAGTTTGCCACACATTTTTGACATTTGTGATTCGGTGCTGGTATTTAATTTTTGACAATGTCCTGAAGATACTGTTTTGCACCTGGATGTCATAGTGGCTATAGTGACAATAAAGAGAAAGCGTATTTATTTAAGGTGCCCAAAAACAAATTAAAAGAGTGGAGTGCTATACCTCGTACTGACAAAGAATTAACATCAACAAGACTCTATCTGTGAAAAACGTTTTTTAAGAGAAGATATTTTACGTGAAGTTGTCACAGAAACTTATTCGGTAAGTTTTAAATTATTTACGTATAATTTTGAATGCTAAATTTCCTTTCAATAAATGAATACACCAATGGTGAAAGTCTGATTTTTGAACTCATAATTCTTGTAGTAGTATTCGATAAGAGTGAGAGATACTGATGAGGGATAATTTTCTGCGTTATACACGTTTTCAGTACAGAAATAGATAGTACAGAATAGATATTTTGGGTACCACAATGTCATCCATTCAATTGTCAATTTGCGCGGCAAAATTGGCAAAATTATTTCAAAAAACCACAATAGCTCAGTAATAGTCACTTTTAAAATAAAAATGTCTTACATGTTTTTGGTGAGAAATTTAGTATGCAATTCAAAAATGTAGCGATAGACAGGTTATTCCGTTTGAAAAGAATCACTTGTAGATAAAAATATTACTTTAATCCAGTTTTCTAAAAAGTCAATTAGAAATTGCAAAAAAAATAAAATATGTATGTATTAGGACCTTTTATTATGATCAACGCTACCAAAAATGGTGTCTATCTAATACGTCGTTTTCGCGATAAGTATACAGGGTATTCCACGAGAGCCGTTCGTTAGAAGTTTTCGTGGTTAAAGAAAACTTAGAATTCTGAAATTTTGGGTTCCAGGGTTGTTCAAGATTCTCTTTCATTTTATGTGTACTTTAGGCCGGTACAAACTAGAGAGGAATTATTAAACCGTGTTCACCATGCGTTTACTAATATAAGTCCAGACGAACTTCGGAGATCTGTTTCGCGAGGAGTATATGACAGAGTTATTCAGTGTTTGAACCAAAATGGAGGTCACATAGAACAATTATTGTAATTTTACATTCTCTTATTATTTTTTGTCATTATGTTCCAATTTTTTGTTTTTATTTTATATTTCGTTCTAAATGTTATGTACTAATGTCATGTTCTAATTAAAGTAAATTTCTTACCGTTTCATTGATGTTTATTTTGCTTCGAAAGGCAAGCGATGTTTCGGTTTCTGCCAAAAAACCACATTAAAATAAAAAATTTGGATTAACAAGAAAACCACTGGAAATAGGTATAGGGAATCGATGCAGAATCAAATTCTACATCCGACCATCCAATAAAATATAGGGTGTCCCATTTGAAAAAACGAGCTTTTTCAACTTTTAAGGTGATATAATTGGTCATTAAATTTTGGATACTCTGTATGCGATAAATCAATTGTCAATATGGCATTCGAAAGTATCATTCCTGTGTTTCCGTCTACCCCAGAAGCGCTTTCCACCAATCGAAATTGGTTAAAGGGCGCAATACTCAAAACAGGGCTACATCTGTCAAAATTTTCAAGAAGTCAAGATATCTAAGAAAAAATTGAAAATAGGTATGGGACACCTGATGAAAACCCACTATGAAATTTTCTCAGGAATCCAAAAATTAAATAATATACCGGGTGTTCCATTTAAAATAAGGAAGTTAATGGCGACTTCCGGTATAACCGGAAGTAGAATTATCTTGAAAATATTTTAAAATGAAAGAGAATCTTGAATAATCCTGGAACCCAAAAATTCAGAATTCTAAGTTTTTTCTAACCACGAAAACTTCTAACAAACGGCTCTCGTGGAATACCCTGTATAATTTTATGGAAAACACATGTCACGGAGGCACTCAGCCTCCTGTAGGATCCGCAGAAAACCGGAAGGAAAGCGGGTAAGAAACACCTTTAAAATATTAACATATATCTTATTGCTCATTCTATTTTATGTATGTAATAAATGAGACTCCGGTGCGAGAGCCCGTACTCTTATTTGACCGATTTCATCACACGCAATCGCCGGCAAACTACACGAATTTCAAAAATTCATAGCGCGAAAACTACACGGTCAATTTCGGCCAGATTTTGACAGGGAATCCTTAGAAGACTTTGAATTCAGAAACACACACCCACACACCCCTAGTAAGACGCGTCGCGACGTGTTACACTAGTTGATCGGGTCCCATGAGGACAGCAAACCACAGCCATATAATTTTATAAAAATATTGAATTTTGAAGAATGGTAATAAGTCAAAAACCTTATATTTGAGGCCTATACTATTTTATAACTTTTTGACTAAGAAATATACATGGAATACAAAAATCTAATAAAATATAAAGTGTTCCATTTAACAAAGTATAACTATGTTCGGTCACCATGTTATGAAACACTTTGTATAAAACAAAATAATTTTAAAACGCGCTCCTAATGAGTGGCTATCATAGGGAATATCTCTTCTCACAAAGTCTCATTTTGCCTTCCATGCGGAGTTGACTCACCCTGTATGTTTGTAAAGCAACAGTTCTTCAATATATCCATTGTTTTGTCTTGAGTACTGACGAATTTTGAAAGCTATAGAGTAAATATTCATCAATAATTCGCAACTCACCCTTGTTCGTAAATTAATTTTAAACAGAAAAGCTAAGGAAAGCTTGCGTTGGATTAATAAAACTCTTCCCGATGATCCTGCTTAAAACTTTGTACTTGAATGCATTAATGACAGATTCTATTACCCATTAAATGATATTAAAAAAAACACTTTATTCTTCCTCTCACATTTTTTTTACGTTTCCGTATCACCAAGGGACTTTATAATATCGTTTTCATTGTCTAAACAAATAAGTGTCGGTTTATTCCCGGACCTCGATGTTTTATATTATTTGTTGGCATGGCGTTTTATTTTTAATGTTCGCGAAAATATAATTTGCGCGCATTTCATTCGCCGACGTATCGTCCAAATTACTTTTTCATTTCCCGGTAAGAGAGAAAAACGAGCTATTTAATAAACAACAACAGAAAGTTTAATGAACGCTTGTACTGGAGGAAAAAAAAGACAAAGGTATCTAATTTCTGTTCCTTTAATTTTAACGCCCGTGTATATAGTTTGGCATTATTCTTCCTTATACCCACTATAAATCACAAAATTAAATATTAAACCCAATCCAGGTTCACTTAAGCAAAGACCTGCAATGGGAATGCCTCAGTATTAAGTATTTGAATTTTTCAGATATCCTATAAGATCGCGCCCGTTTTTCTGTTAACATTTAAGCAGTAAGATCGTAAAATGTTGATGAAACTTCAATTGAAATTTCAATCGGGCGTGGATATCCGACTGAGGTGAAGTTATGTGCGTAGGTAGAGAAAGAGAGCAATTTCGAGGTAAGTCCCAATGAAGGTTTGGCGGCCAATTCGATGTTATAACAACGTGAACATAATAAAACGGATAAAGGCATGTGGTCGTCGATGAAATAGACAGTACTGCAATGTAATGAAAGAAGAAACTGATTTATTCCTCAGTCAGTGTGGTTAGACTTCGCAACAGGTGCATCAAATTGCTGCTAAAAGTGTACAGTTTTCGCATATTGATAAATGTACGTACATACATGTATGTATGTATATGTACTTATATTACAAACACGTATATATGTACATACAATAACGTAGAGAATTACAACCTAATAAAAAGACACAAATTAAAACACTTCCTCTTCTTTAAAAAATTGATAAAAGGCGTCTAATTTGCTTTCTCATTTTTTTTTAAACTGGATATATCAGCAGAAAACAATATATTTGTAACACAAAATATTATTGATTTATTGAATGTCTCCTTTTACATTTTATGTACCAGTTTCTCAACGAAGGGTTATTATTAAAAAGACAATACATATTAATTCCTTTACGATTTATACAGTCTTTCAGTGCATTGTACACTAGTTCACGTTCATATATTGTTTCGGCGTATTACAAAACTTATTTGAGATTAACAATTAATAAGAGCAAAATTTATTTCAGTTGTTATTAAGATTTAGTCTTTTGTCTTTAGTCTCATGCAATACTTAGCTGTATTTTTATGTTTTTTTTAATAACAAATCTAACTTAGATTGATATATTCAGAAGAAATGTCACATCACATAGAAATGTGTTTCATTTAATTTACCTATACCAGTAATTCTGCCTTGTGTAGTGTCTATTTTCTATCTCCCTATATGAATAATTTTCTAAATATTGGTTAAATTACCAAAGTTATTCAGAAATTTGAGGAATATTTGATAGCATAATCAGATTTGACATTTATTGTCAATTTTTGAAGGTATTTAAAAAAATTGGCCATGACTTCATTAAAATGCTTATTTTTTTCCTATTTTTTAGATATAAGATTTGGTATGGTTACCTTTCTAAAATTTAAGTTTATGTGATATCTTGATAATTAAATGTCATAAATTTGCACTAATCGACACAGTAAAATTTGGTTATTTATTGCCTTTTAAAAACAAACATTCTTGACGAAATGGTTAAGGTCTTTGGGGGAGATACCGGCACCCCCACTATTACTCCAACGAGCCACGCCTTAGAAGCCAAGTCGACCTTCGGCCGCAACCCAACTTTACCGCCACGGGCAAAATAACCCTTTTTTACAAAACGATTCTTTTTATATTTCGAGTAACTCTATCAATAGGTTCACTTCAGATATTGGCACTTACCTCAATAAAATTAAAATTACATCATCTCCAGGAACAAAAAACAGTACCTACTCAGACACACAATGATATTCAGAATACTAATTTAAGACCATTTAATACCTAATATATTTTGAATCGTTTCCCGAGATTAAAGATTTCAAAACATTTATTTTCGGGGGAGGGGTGCAGGTATCACCCCCAAAGATTTTGACTATTTCGTTGAGAATGTTTGTTAATAAACGGCCATAAAAGACGTTTTTCAAACTTTACTGTGTCCATTAGTGCAGGCAGGTTGTAAATTATAAATGGAATTTAAATGCTTTCAGCTAAACTTCAAATTTAAAAAAAATTAAGCTAAATTTTTGATTTTAAGATTCCAAAAATAAACATTTTTGTTAATTTGTTAATGTTTTGCTTTTTTGGCTCCCACTGACACATTTTGTAGGTTTTTTTTCAAAATAAGTATTTAGTGTACATTTAAATCTAACTTTACAACAAAATTTGATTCTTTTCTCTTTATAAATAATCTCTATTTTGGCGGTGGCAGTAAAACTACACCCGGTATATATTTATATATACAGGGTGAGTTTTTTTTTCATTATTTGTATGGGGATCTCTAAAACCATAAGAGATACGCATTAGTTTAAATGGAGAAAGATTTGCATCTTTATAAGCCTCATCCAGATACGTTTTTGTCCATTTAAGAAAATGCATGGTTTACTAGATATTTGCAAAAAATAGAAATTCTCCAAAACCTTTTCAGTGCTATAACTCTTCTATTCATAAAGGCAGAAAAAAAAATTTTGAATATTGTTTTTAAGAAATTCAATTTCAAACAATATCTTCTTAAATTTTTAATTTTGCTTAGCATTTTTGAGTTAGCAAGCAAAGTCTATTTTTTTAAATGGAAACCATAGTTGGCTATGACATATTCTAATAGTGCATTTTTGTCTGCTTGCAATGATGTAAGGGTCGTAGCACTTATATTAATAAATAACAGCACAATACACTATTATTATGTTTAACAAAAATCATATCTTGGCATGGAAAAGAAAAGAAACTTATAATATTGCGCCCATCTAACCTATCAAATACATTCATAACAGCTTCCAATAGCTCCTCTTGGGTTGCATATGATCGCACATATACGACATCTTTTATTGCTCCAAAGACGAAGAAATCTAATGGTGAAAGATCTGCAGAACGTGCAGGTCATAAAACAGGACCATTTCTACCGATACACGAGTTTGGAAATAATTCATCTAAATATATTTTGACCTGTGCCTGATAGTGAGGCGGGGCACCGTCGTGTTGAAACCACCGTAAGTTTGTACGGGTATGTAAATTTAATTTATCTAGGATATTGCCGAAATCTTCCCTAGGAAATTGCAAATATCAATTTCTGGTTAAAGTTTGATTAAAAATAAATGGCCAACAAGTTGCGAACCAATAACACCACACCATAAATTGAAGCCAAACCTAATCTGGGGTCGCCTCTCTTCTAAACGGTGAGGATTTATTTGCGCCCACAGCTGTTCATTATGGCGATTGAACATACCGCAGTTTGTAGAACGTGTTTCGTCGGTCCATAAGATCTGCATCGGAAAGTTGTTATTTTCATGGCACATATTTACAAACCAAGCACAAAGTCGTCTTTCATCGTCTCCAGGATGTAGGGTTTGACCAACTAATTTTTTATAAGGATGGTACAGCGTCTTGTGCAATTTGCCGCGTTGATGTTGATGGATTCTGATTAACAGCAACTAAACCAATTATCTGCGTGTTTTCATCAATATTACTCTTTTAAATTATTGTATAAATCCTTGAAGGTGTCTAACGGTGGTTGAGGGCAATCAAATACAATAAAAAATAGCGTTCGGCGGCTTGTTTACTATTTTTGTTACAAATAATGTAACATTCGATCATATCAAGTTTCTCAAGATTTGTGTACACCATAACTAACTTTATAAGGCAACTAAGTCACTAACAAAACCAACTATAGTCACCCTAATGAACAAACCGTCAATGATTAAGTAAACATAATGCTCCAATTATTAATATCGTGTTTTCCATGATTTTTGTTAAACATAATAATAGTGTATTGTGCTGTTATTTATTAAAATAAGTGCTACGACCCTTACATCATTGCAAGCAGAAAACAATGCACTATTAGAATATGTCAAAGGCAACTATGGTTTCCATTAAAAAAATAGACTTTACTTGCTAACTCAAAAATGCTAAGCAAAATTAAAAATTTAAGAAGATTTCGTTGTTTGAAATTGAATTTCTTAAAAACAATATTCAAAAAATTTTTTTTACCTTTATGAATAGAAGAGTTATAGTACCGAAAAGGTTTTGGAGAATTTCTATTTTTTGCAAATATCTAGTAAACCATGCATTTTCTTAAATGGACAAAAACGTATCTGGATGAGGCTTATAAAGATGCAAATCTGTCTCCATTTAACCTCATGCGTATCTCTTATGGTTTTCGAGATCCTCATACAAATAATGAAAAAAAAGTCACCCTGTATAAAGAAATGTATAAAATGAATTTAAAAGTCTTGAAGTAGAGACTACATTGATAAAATGTAGCAAACTAATAACAAAATAACAAATTACAATAAAAGTGTTACATAATAATATAATCAATATAGGTACGTATTTACAGTATATAAACCTATAGTCAGGATCACTATTTTTGTGACTACCTACAGTATAGTTTATAATATATGTACTACAAGTATATATGTCTACGTATATACACAAAGCAATGAAACAATACAAAATAAAACGTATTAGATGAAACATTCCTTGTATTGTTTCTTCCTCCTTGTCCTCCCTTTCTTTTAAATTTGTTCAAAGTAACGGCACGGTGTCATATTCTAGCATTTCGAGTGTGAGGCACTTTCAAGTATGCGATAATCAAAAGAAACAAAGCATTTGCAGTCGAACCTTGATGCTCTCAAGTTCTTTGGGCTTTGATCGAGTATTCAAATATGTCTTTGTATCGGACGGCATCTGCGAATGCCTAGAGGAGCGAAAGAGGAATAGATCTCTGAGTGAAGAATTTTATTTAGTATGCGTTTGTATTTGCAGCCCGTTTCCTTATGGAACATTCTATCTCGCTATTAAATATAAATTGAAGGTATGTACATATAACTATGCAGATGTTTTGCTTTTAAAGAGATACGTGAAAATGGAACAATGTTGGACAAGATATAATATTTATTTTGAAGATCAAATTAGAAAGCTTATTTTTTACATAGTAAATGAAACAATAAAGTAATAAAATGTTCATAATTCGTAATAATTTAATTAATAATTATTATTATTAATATAATACAGTAGGTTCATGCTTTTTTTTAATAAATTAGTTAATTTCTTGAGTTCTTACTAGGACTTTCGTTGTTTCGCGTATGTGTTAGTACTACGTTTACGTTGTAAGGTAGGACAAATACTGGAAATGATTAAAAAATAGGCCGGTTACCTAAGCAGTGTTTAAGAATTTATTGTACAAAGTTGGAAACATACAGCACGTGTCAATTTTCATTAGCCATAGGCGATTAATTCATGCAATACGTGACAACATGGCACCCCACCTTTCCTCTTCAATGCGAGCGCGACCGATACAAGCTCAAGTTAGCAGTAGCTGTTGGACTATTGAGTAGGGTGTTTGTACTGCGCTCAGAAATAATATTTACGCATTGCAAGGATTTTTCATTTCCTTTCAGTAAATGCAGAGAATTATTAAGCTGCGTTCACGCTGCATGTGACAAACAAAAGCGTAATTCTAATAAAATTATAAATAAGGTAAATAAAAAAGGATTCTGAAAATAATAATAAACTACTAGATCGCGGGGGCATTTGATGATGACGGCTTTTATTGCAGACTAGATCGCAACGTGTTCGCAGCTAAACATTTAATGTAGAAGTGGGAAGATCAGAGAAAGTCGTTGTGATGTCGATTGTTGTCGGGATTGGTGACGGATAGTAGGGGTGACACACGTTGCCACATATTATTTGTATACGTATAAATCGCATGTAAACATTGAATCCATATACCTAATGAAAATTGACACATACGGTATATGTTAATGCTGAACTAACTCTATATTGTATATTTGTTCCGATAACATTGGCGGAATTTTCTTCCTTTGAATATGTTCTTTGTGATTTTTGTCCTTATTTTCTGACTCCGTTTTTCTCTGCTAATATGATGTACGGATTAAGCATTGAAAACATAATGCCCAAGTAAAGAATAATAGGTATGTCTTATCTAAAATTATTAACTCTATTATATTTTGTGGTGCTTTTAAGCTTGCTCTCTGTGGACACGATGAACACGAATATTTATTAAACCCTGGTATATCTACGGGCCTCATAAATTTTTCTGATGAATTGGACTTAGCACTGAGGGATCATTTGCAGCAAGCCCCCGTGTTGAAAGGTACATCAAGAGACGTTCTAAATGATTTATTAGAATGTATGCTTTCCGTTTGTAAGGCAAGTATTAAAAAAGAAATTGCTGCTTCAAATTTTGTCTCCGTGATAAAACAAGTGATACTTCAAATATTTTCCAAATGGTTATAGTTTATCGTTTCACTTTAACAAATGGCACCCCCATTGAACAATTTTAGACTTTTATAAAACCAAATGATCACGATGCTGTTGCCTTAGCTGGCTGTATTGAAGAAACATTAAATTATGTTTTAAAAAATTCTGATCAGTTAATTTCCCAAAGTTATGACCGAGCAAGCGTCATGAGTGGCACCCATGATGGTGTGCAAAAACGTATTTTAGATAAATTTAAATATGCCCATTATATTCATTGTTATACTCATCAACTGAATTTAATAATGTCTCAGACAACAAGCATAAATTCAAATGCAAGTATATATTTTTTTCTGAATTAAGTGACACCAATTTTTTTTCAAATTCTCCACAAAGAGTTGCCATATAAGATGAAGTGGTTAGAAATAGAGTTCCTATGGCATCTGCTAGAAGATGGAATTTTAAAATTAGAACCGTTAACACTGTATATGAAGATACAGAAGCATTTACCGAGTGTATGGAAAAAATACAATCCTCATCAACAAAAGTGTTGGCGCAGCTTTTGAAGAACTTTATTGGAACACCATCTACTCCCGACGAGTTAGAATTACTTAATGATTTAGTAAATGATGAAAGTATATCACTAGACGTAGGGAATAGATAAAATGAATAAGTGTTGTATGCAACATCTGAATCGCAATTACATATCTGTTTTTTCGCATTACCAGAGGACAAAAGGCTTATTAAATTGTTGCGCTAGATATTCAGAATCCTTTTCTGAGGGTAGCTTCTTTTCTACACACTTACCAGAATAGGCACCAATATAATACGCCACATGTCCCTATTTATGTTAGTAGAGTTTAGCAACTAATGTTCAAAATCCTCACGCTTAGATGCACGTCCATTAGTATTATATAGTTTCTTATAATAGTTGAGCGTTGATTTATACACGGCATCGTAGTCTGAAATAATTTGTAATGTCGAAACAGTTTCTCTGAGATTAAGTAAGTTGTTAGAAATTGGAGCAGGATGTCTTTTCTTTACAGGAACATTCTTTACAAGAAAATGAGCATTAAATTGTCATAAAAATATATTTATGAAAATGATAAATTTTCTATTTGTGTTATAATGGTTATTAAATACATCATTCCAGTCCTCTTCAGATATTGCTGTTTTGAATTCACCAAGATTAAACTTGCACGCTCATTTCTTTGAATTTGCAGTCACTGGTTTTGTCGTCTTTCCTTTCTACATTTAAAACCTGGGCTTTGTGATCAGAATAACTTACGGAGAAAGTACGGGTATCCCTGATTAATAACTTTGAATTATTATCTAATATAAATATATTTTCCAAGCAGGTATTGCTTGATTTAGAGATTTTTGTCGGTGCAAGTCGGTTCAAGTATTGTAATTTCCGCACAAATTCATATCCATGATTGCCATCAATAAGTGTTCCAGTTGTGCACATGTTTTCGGGTAATAAATCTTATATTTTATAACAATGAATAATTAGTATCATTAGACGTAGAATCATTCATTATACACTAACATACCATTATCACTAGCGAAAAAAGTAATAATAGAAAATTGGCACAAAATTAAAAAAGTCACTGATTTACCACTAGAAGATTTCTTAGAAGCAATAGAGTTAACACTAACATACACATACTTTCAATACAACCAACGTTTTTACAAACAAAAAGAAGGTGTTACAATGGGGGCACTAATATCTAGTGTAGGAGCCCAAATTGTCTTAGAACACGTTGAAGAAAGGGTAGTACAAAACCTTAATTACCAACCAACATTCTATAAAAGGTATGTTGACGATTGCATAATGATGATCCCAGAAAAAGAAATCAAACATACACAAGATAGTTTTAATAATTTTCATCCAAATTTAAAATTCACAGTAGAAATAGAAAAAAATAATTCCTTAAATTTTTTACATTTAACATTGATGAAAGAAAACAATAAAATAATAACAAAATTGTACACTAAACCCAACGCATCTGGTAGGTATGTAAATTACAATTCTAACCAACCCCTTGCACACAAAAGAAATGTAGTAATAGCTTTGGTAGATAGAGCTATTAACCTCACAAACACAAAATTTAGATCAACAATCATTAAAAAATTAAAAACCATTTTAACAAAAAATAATTATCCACTAGAGTTCATACAAAATATCATAAAAAGTAGACAAAACAAGATTTATAATAATAAAACGTTCCAAGAGAAAGAAAGAAAAGACACATTAAACAAGATAACATACATACCAATACCATATTCCGTATAGAGACTGTGATAAAATGTATATTGGACAGACGAAACAGGTACTTGAATAGAGAATTAAGGGGCATAAATATGCAAAAAATCCAATCGCATTAAGAAAACATGAGACAACACTTAAGCACAAATTTGATTTTAACAATACACGGATTATTACAAAACACAACAACACGAAAACCAGCAACATTTTAGAAATGTTCAACATTGTTAGAAATGAAAATACAGTTAATGATCGGAATGAAATAAAGGGACTTTCAAAATTTTTTTATCCACTTGTACAATAAATTTCACTTTGTATATTTCCAGCAATGTTAAGAATCACAAATACATAAACAAAATCAATACCAAAAGAAAATACGAAGAACCACAGAAAGAACGAAGAAAATTATCACGTCATATACATACACAATTTTAACAGAAAAAAGACAAGACATGTTATACATAATATTAACAGATATTTTAATTAGATTAGTCATAAGAAAATGTTTGTGAGTGTTTTTTAAAATCAGTTTTAAATCAATTTTATAGGTGAGTTTTAATATTGGTGTTTTAGAGTAAAATAAATTTAAACAAGTACGTTTGTTTGTTATTGATGATTTTGTTTATATGTATGACATAAAAGAAATACAATTATAAAAAAGACATAATAAAGAAATGTTGAATATAAAGCTTAATCAACGCCATTAGTAGGGCGTAATAAAAAGAACTAACAATAGTAAAACATATTCATGATTATTAAAGTTTTTTTAAGATGTCATTTTAAACACATGCTCAATATATAAGCGTATGGGATATATTTGATTGTAAAGGAGAATTGAAAATTTACATAATATATTGCACATTCAAACTGTAAAAAGAAAAGCCTACTAAAAAAATCATATGACAGATATGATTTTTTGTTCCATCTTGTTGGAAACGGGCAAGTATTATTATTATTGATTAGAGAAAAAAATTCAGGATAAAAATTTATAATGTCGATTTAAATACAACGAATTTAAAAGATAACAACAAAGAATGTATTAAGAAAGGAGCGTTATTATCAGTCACAAGTATCCAAGGAGAAGTACCATTGAATTAACAGTTTTATGAAAGAAAATCACATCAGCAATTGAAGAAGGATAAACATATAAGAATTTGACATCCAAAGTATATAAAATTAAAACACGGTAAGCCGAGGTCTACTGAATTAACAGTTTTATGAAAGGAAGTCACATCAGCAGTTGAAGAAGTATGGACGAATAAGAATTTCACATACAAAGTACACAAAATTAATACACAGTATGGTTAGTTATTTGAATTATATAAATTGGGGGAAATTTATATGAATGTTAAAAATTTAGATGTAAAATAATCATGATTATAAATGTCCAGATTCATGTTATATTAAATTGAAATTTATATATACATATATCTATATATATTGTTTTTTTATATTCTTGCAAAGAAATAAAACGCCACTCGGCATTGAAATTTTTATTGGGTGTAGATTTTAAAACGGACATTGTATGCTTTTTGTGTTTTTTCTCAGGCATATTTCATGCATTATCTTCTAGTTTTTCTTATAAAAAAACAAACTTTAGTTATGAAGGAGAAAAGGATTTCTTTTTTACACAATTCTGTCTAATATAATATGAATATCCCTTCATTAAATAATCGTTTTTCATGACCTCAGATTGTACGTATATCTAATAAATACGTGTATGTATGTGTGTATGTATGTATATACACAGGCATACATATACGTTAATATGTATACCCATATGAATATAACTCGGAACTTCAGAATCTGTATTACTTGAAGCTACTATACTCCTAATTGGCAACATGTACCTCATTTGTGTTGCGCTTAAGGCATACAAGATCCCAGCTTTCAGAACTCCCCAGTCATTTTCAATAAAGTCCAATTTTGGAATTAATATTTAATGTACGGACGCAGCAGCTTCTATGATACAATTTTTACATCTAAATGCCATGTTTTAACATACATTTATCTTTGTTAATGTCCGCATTATGGAAATATGCATGAATAACTGAGACTTCCAGATTATTATAATGGTTTATTTATAATATGTAGAATTATTTAGAGTTTGCGTCATTATTTTCTGGCATTTAAAAATTAAAATAATTACATGCACAGTAATGAGTACAAAAAGTAAACGAGTACTGAAGCTGTTTTGCGATAATTGCATTAATCGAGAGTCAGACTCATCTGAATACATTTAGATTTGCTAATATGAGGAAAAAAGACAAGTAAGAAAATTATTTGAACTGCATTGTGTCAACAGCACGGATATGGATATACTTTTTATTATTTCTTGATAGCTACTCCGTTTCATTATTCTTCAACCGTTATATTTAGATTAAAAAAAAAAGCAAGCAATTATCAAGTTGTAACACACTGTTAATAATAAAGATACTTTTCTGTCTTTATTTTATATTAATCTTTCTTTTAAGTATAGTTTTGTCGAATTTATAATAAATAAGTATTATAATATAGACTATGTTGACTGGTAAAAAGTATAAAATTTTAAATTTTGGTCTTATCGTTAAAGAATTGGTTTGAAAATTCTACTTGAAAACACATTTGTTTAATTAATTTATAATAAATAATAAATTTTTAAAGACAATTTAAGTAGCATTTACTCGTCTTTTCTCACAAGAAGACCAAATATTAAATACAATTTTTTTAAAAACATGTTCATCTCAGACATGTATAGCCAAGCATTTATACAAAGAAAATACCAGCTGCGTAAGTTATATATTCATATCCATTCATTGCACGTTATATAAATATTTACATATGGAAATAAATACTGTCATATTTATTTTATTTAAAACAACATAGGATATTCTCTTACAGCCTTACTTATATTGTAACATTAATCGATTACTTTTCGCTGCACATGACCGTACCTACTAGATAGGTATATCTGGCAACGATGAAGAATTTTATATTAATAGAAATTACAAAATTGTGTATAGAATATATACAGTACAAGTAAAAAATGGGAAATAATTTGACAATATGAAAGATATTGATTTTTAGGAAAATTACAAAATCAGGTAAGTTTTTATTGAAAATTGTAGTCTTCCTAATTGCAATTGATTTCGCCGTCTATAAAACACAAACTTTAGTTTCAAAATATTTAACACGGACACTACCTACACATATGTTTCACCACACTGTCGCTTCAACAGATGACAAAAATCTACAAATTTAATATCTGTTACAATGGATCTTATAAATACAGATAATAGATGACACAATTATTGTTGTTAAGAAAGGACATTCAATTATAGTTTTAAATTTAGTGGGAGGGGAGCTATTTAGGTTCACCTGATCGTGTAATATTATACCTAATTTACTAAATTTATTAATTTCTAAACTTTCCAGTAATTTAAGTTTTTTACTTTTTTCTTGAATATGTAAAATTTCAAATAGTTTGTTAAATTTGTGATTCGATTCCAGGCAGTGGTTAAAAAAGGCCGAGTCTGTATTTTGATCATTATAGCTTCTTTCATGTTTTTTCATTCGGGCTCACCATCTGTCGGATATACCGTTTGACTGAAATAAAAGTAGATATAGGGAAACACAGACACGCACACATGTGCATGCAAACATGAAACGGAGGGGTACGATAATAGGGGAATACAGATGAGTTCATATCGGGGGGACACCGGGTACCGAGACCGAGGCTTCAGTGCAAAACGTTGAAAGCTAGTATGCAGACGTTTGCTTTAAGGAATTGCTCCGCTATTTTGGTAATTGATGTATAATGTATTAACATTGAACTGAAACAAAACTATAAAAATTGTAACTAAAATAAAATTCTCACATTTAAAATGAAACAAAATATTATAATGAACTATACAAATAAATTTTGCACGTCTTTGTACGAATTATCCTTCGCATACCATAACACAATCTGTATTTTTTCCTCGACAGCTAAGGGCATTTTATTTTAATATTTGCGAGTTTGCTCAGACAAAATGTAAGTTCACGCTCTAAAGATACGGAACGAATGCCATGTGCGCATGGTGTTCGCGCTCTCGGTTTACCCACACCACCATAAGACCGGTGGTGTGGGGGGCCACATTCTTGAACTGTTGTATACATACATACATAGGTACATGTTTATGTGTGTGTATTTGAAGAAGCATATTAACTTTTAAATACGACAATCTGTATACACTTTTTCACAATCTTCACAAGTTAACTTCTGAGTTCAATTTTTTGTTCGTTTCGTCTGTTATAGTTAAGAGTTCTTAGCATGGAGTTGTTAGTTTTGAAAGAAGAAGAAAAGCGAATAACGAATCCACTTTTTCAAAACTAACAACTCCATACTAAGAACTCTTAATAACAAAAAAGGCAAAACGAACAAAAAATTGAACTCAGAAGTTAACTTATGAAGATTGTGAAAAAGTGAACAAATAAAAGATGGGGAGACCTTTTGAAGCCAGAATGAAGGAACAGGAAAGAAGCTATAATGATCAAAATACAGACTCGACCTTTTCTAACCACTGCCTGGAATCGAATCATAAATTTAGTAAATTAGATATAATATTAAATGATTAGATGGACTTAAATAGCCCCCCCCCTTACTAAATTTAAAACTATAATTTAATACCCCTTCCTAAAAACACTAATTGTATCATCTATTATCTGTATTGATAAGATCCATTGTAACAGAAAATGAATTTTTATATTTTCATCATCTGAAGAAGCCACAGTGTGGTGAAACATATGTAGTGTCTACATTAAATATTTTTGAAACTAAAGTTTGTGTTATTTACTTATTAATTAATGAAATGAAGTTTATCCAATCTCCAATCAATCAGTTATTTACGCTTAGAGGTTTGTCGGACCTATGCACTACCAACAGCATCGAAACGAAACGCGAGATTGATTAAATTTTAACGTACTAAATTGTATTAGGCAACAGAGTAATGTTGTGAGCTACTCCATGCGATAAAACAATTTTCTTAATGTTTAGAACAATTTCGCTAATTAACAGTATCAGTTGCATTTGGAAAGATTATAATTTACAATAATTTTTGCCCACTTAGAAAAATCTTATATTTCACAAAATAGCCCGCAACCATGTGCATATCATATTTATTTCACTTTCATACATTCCAATTTTTAAAATTCTAAAATTGCCTAGATGCATCTTGCAGTCAAATTGTTATTAAATACTGCCGCTGCGACATGATAAATATTTACTTTTAATACACTTCTTATATATTTATATATGCTTACATTATTAGCCAAATTAAAAGATTAAATTGAATGTATAAACTAAATAGCATTATGACAGATTTTGTTTGATAAATATTATTAATTCAATGAGAGTACAAATTCAAAATGAGAAGGTTGTTCAATAAATCAGAACCATAATCCACTAGAACGTTTGAGTGCGGCCCACAGCAAAACTTCTTGTGCCAACTCTTACTTCATAACATGCAAAAATTGTCGCAGCCTTTTTACTAGATATCGCATTTATAAAGATTTCAACCCGGCTGTCACACATTCAGTTAAATTATGAACGTATGGAATTTACAAAACACATCTGCAGCTTCGGAAGTTAAACATAAAGAATTCGCAATAAATTAGTGTTGCCTTTTTATACATAAGTCCCGATAGCAGAAAACCTTTTTCCATGTATCGTTTATAATATACGGGGAATGTGAAATTGGAAGCAACATTTCGATTTACTGCTTAAATAACGTAAAGGAGGAAAATATTCACATAAAGGAAGAAGTAAATTCTATTCGCGTAGACTTACGTTGAAAATTATAATATATTAATACGTACGAGGTGGATTTACCAAACAAGATATACGAGGTAGGCGCCATAAATTCTCAGTCTGATATACAAAAAAGAAGCTTGGAACAATATAAGAATATTTATTTTTCAATGTAATCTCCTAACGTCTTTACATTTATTACAACGATTAATTAATAATTCGATACAATTGTAAAAATAATCTGAAGTTTTTCCGTCAAACCATTCTATAACAGCTGCTTACAGCTTTTTTTAAATTAGAAAATAAAAAAAATCACAAGGAGCCATATCCGGACTATACGGTGGATGTTCCAATTCTTGAAAGCCGCATTCGCGGATGGCAGATTGTGAAATGGCGGCAGTATGAAAGGGAACATGTCGTGCAATAATCGCACATCTTTTGTCAATTTTCCACCAGGTTTTGCTCAAATACTGTCCTTTAATTTATACAATAAAGACGCATAATATGTTCCGTTCAAACTTGTATTGCGCTCTTTAAAGTCAATTAGCAAAATGCCCGCACAATCCCAGAATATTGTGGCCATCACCTTTTTCGTTGATTGAACGACTTTCGCCTTTCTGGGGCGAGGCTCACCACGTTACCACCATTCCAAAGACTCCCTTTTCGATAGAGGATCGTAAAACAGAACCATTGTTTCATCCCCTGTGACAATGGACTCCAAAATCTGTTTTGGGTCGTCTCCACACATGTTTAAAAACGACTGCGCACATTCGACTCGACGTTCACGTTTCAGAGCAGAAAGAAGTCGCGGTACCTAGAACTCATTTTATTTATACCCAAATGGTCATGGAGAATTCGGCGAACACTTGTTTCGAAAATGTTTGTTATCACTGCTAATTCTTTCACTTTCACACGGCGATCTTCGATATTTCGAAGCGGTTTTTTTCATGTGATAGCTGTTCATTAGGATCACATTTTAAAAATATCTTGTATTATACAGAGTGTTCCATAACTTGGTGGTTAACTATAGTTATAGTTTCTTAAATGGAACACCCAATATATTATTGCATTTTTGAATTCCCCGCGTAATTTTTAGTCAGAAAGTTATAAGATAGTATAGGCCTAAAGTGTAAAGTTTTTGACATATTCCCATTTTTCTGAAAAATTCAATGTTTGTATAAAATTATATTTCTCGAAAACGACGTATTAGATGGACAAACTTTTTTGCAGTATTGTTTACAATAAGAGGTCGTATTAGAAGCATGTTTTATTTTTTTAGAGTTACTAACTGCATGTGCAGGAAACTGGATTAAAATTAGATGACACGTTTTTGTATAAAAGTCAATTTTTTTAAATAGAACACCCTGTATATCAGTTCATTTTAGAATTTTTTATTAAATTTCATGTCAGAAACATGCAAAACGTTAATACTTTAAAAGTGACTATTACAGAGTTATTGTCGTTTTTTGATATGCTTTTGGTAGTTTTTGCAAAAAAGTAAATTTTTTCAAATGGAACAGCCTGTATATTATTTCAATTTTGAATTTCTTATTAAATTTCACATCAAAAACATGTAAGACGTTAATACTATAAAAGTGACTATTACTGAGCTATTTGTCTCTTTTTGATATAATTTTGTCAGTTTTGAGGTTTTAATTAATATAGTATAGTACTGACAAAATTGTATCAAAAAGAGACAATAGCTCAGTAACAGTCACTTTTAAAGTATTAACGTCTTACATGTTTTAGATGTGAAATTTAATAAGAAATTCAAAAATGAAATAATATAGCATATATCCATTTGGAAAAATTTACTTTTTTGCAAAAATTAACAAAATCATATCAAAAAACGGCAATAACTCTGTAATAGTCACTTTTATTGGATTAACTTCGTACATGTTTCTGACACGAAATTTAATAAAAAATAGAAAAATGAACTGATATACAGGGTGTTCCATTAAAAAAAATAACTTTCATACAAAAACGTGTCATCTAATTTTAAACCAGTTTCCTGCACATGCAGTTAGTAACTGTAAAGAAATAAAACATGCTTATATTAGGACCTCTTATTGTAAACAATATTGCAAAAATTTTTGTCTATCTAATACGTCGTTTTCGAGAAATATAATTTTATACATTGAATTTTTCAGAAAAATGGGAATAAGTCAAAAACTTTACACTTTAGGCCTATACTATCTTATAACTTTTTGACTAAAAATTAAACGGGGAATTGAAAAATGCAATAATATATATAGGGTGTTCCATTTAAAAAACTGTAACTATGGTTAGCCACCAAGTTATGGAACACACTGTATAATACAAAATATTTTTAAAATGTGTCCCTAATGAACAGCTACGATAAGAAGAAAACCGCTTCGAAATATCTTTACTCATAAAGGCACAATCGGCCATACCCGCGTAGTTGACTCACCCTGTATATACGGGTATATTATTAAGAAAAGTTAGGAATGGTCTTCGATTGCGGTCTTTCATCTCCAAAGTTTTCTTACCTTATTCCTTGGTTACACTGTACTGAAGAAGACTAATGAGTCAGAAACACGTGTCTGCATTGCATTTCAACAGTGACTATGTGTCAAAGATATATATATAGAATTGTGTATATCAAACATGAAAGTGTTAAATATGTATTAGTCGTCACAGACATGTGTGTTTCTACCTTATTTGGTTTTATCAGTATGATAAAACTAAACAGGTGTGTGGTAATTCAAATAATATGTGTAATTAAAGCAGTATGTGCAGTATTACATTAAGAAAATCAAAAGCATAGATGTCCAAAGTGTGTGGTTTACACTCTCTACCAATTTCTTGCAATTGTAGAAGTTTTCTTCTAACTGCAGACGGCCTACTATAATGTTTATAAAGTAATTTTTTATAGAATACCTGATAACTTCATTACCTACTAAAATACATTCAGTCATTTAAGAAATATTAAATTTATTTTTTTCCCCTATAGCTTTCAATTAAGTAACTGGTTAGCCTAATAATAATGATAGTAATTCTGTCGCTTAATTTAAATCAGCCTGTATATTAAATTACTATTTATAAATTACAATTTTGTAACAAACTCAACAACTCTTTATGTACTATATGTCAGTGCCATAAATTATTCTCGTTATCAAACATTTAATTAACATATAAGACTGACAAAGTGAAACAGAAGTTCTTTATTGGCTCTTCCTGTTTGGGAATTAATTAATTTGTGTTTTCTAGTGTCTTTTGGTTTTAGTAAAATGTAACATATTAGAAAAGTAATTTAAGTGGATGTAAAGCATTTTATGTAATGTCTTAAGAAAATTAATTTAGACGTATTTTTTCGACAAATAACGTAATTAACTTTATCTACCTTGAAAATAATGCGAAAAGTAATATTAGGGTATTATTATTTTAATTAAAAAAAAATGTAATTCGAACCTTCTACTTCCCATTTAACAAAAAGACTGTGATTGTAAGAAACTAATTATCAGAGATAATTTAAAGGCCTTTATACTTTGTTTCTTATGTTTTCTTTCGTGTTATGTTGCCTCTTTGATATATTTTATGTAGAAAAACAAAGGGGGAATCTTTTGCTATAATTTTTTTACCGGCTTAAATTTCAATTAAGCATAATATTAAACACATAGCCTCCAGTGACAAATTTTAAAATGAGCTAAGTAAGGCATGTATTGTGGCATTGTTTTGAAATAATAAAGGTAACATTGTTAGAATCCACCTGTCCGGTCCATTAGTACCCCTAAGGCATTGGGATGACCTTTCTTTGTTTTCATGTATGTAGGTATATGTGTGTGTGTGTATATATATATATATTTAAATGATATATTTTCTTGGGTATTGTGGTAAAATTATATTGAAATAAAAGAATGATTGTTAACGTTTCGATGTTTAATTCACATCATTCTCAAAACATATTAGTAGATACATAAAAAAATAAACGCATACAGCATGTCACAAATTAAAAACCAAGACTAAAAACAGCCGGCTGTGTTGCATATTGGTATAAATTAAAAATAATAAAAGAAACAACATCATTATAACAAATAGATATCAAGCCGTGCAATTGACTGTATACATTACATACAGTCAAAGTTTCCTCAATAATGATAATAATAATAATTCGGTACATCTTAAACGAAGGAGAAATAGGATAGACTTAGTCCCACTGAGCCACCTGATGATGTACGACATTAAGTTGTATGCAAGTACTGAGAAAGACCCAAGGTAATTACCCAAAAAAAAAAATAAGATCTACAGTGATAGATCCGAAATTTGGTATAGATAAATGTAGAAGCAGAACACATGCTGTGATTGTAGGTCAGTGGTGGGAGGTGGAACGATTCAATATGGCTAGAGAACAGCCAAAGATTGCAAATTTAAATCCAGAAATATCTGGACTTTGAAGAAGCAATAGAATTGATCAGGCTGAAAGTAAACGTGCAATAAAAAAAGGTAACAAGCTACATTTAAATTAGTACCCATGAATCGGTCTTCCCATAACCAAACTGTAAGCAGCACCTATATAAAACATTTGTGGTATTTTTTCGAAAAGCTTTAGATAACTCCATCGTGAACCTATTCAAAACTTCCAAGGGTTGACTAAGGTTATCATCGACGCAATGGATATACTATGGATTTCTGGATGATAAACGTTTAGTATTAAGAAATATATACTGTATTAAGAAAAATATATTGTTTCCCCTTCTTCAATTGCTTTAAGTTGTCTTCCTTATCTTTGGCAAATGGTATTGCATATTGATATCCCGTTCCCATACCTTTCATGTCTTTGTAAACATTTCTTATCTTTTATTATGATAGTTTTTCTCCATTTCATTTAATTGTTTTTCTAATTAAACAGGTTTCTTTTTGCTTGGGATTATTATCTTTAAATAATATCTTAGTAACAAAATTTTAATATCTAAAACATTCTCAATAAATTTTACTAATTAACCGCGAAGAAAAACTTTGTAATAATCACACAAAAAGCAACTCTTTGTACAAATTTATTAGGAGCAATTATCGAGATTATTAACCGGTTAGCTGATAAATTTTATTTAATCCCTTTATATGTGACTCGTGTTTGTTTTATTTGCTTTACAACCGCCAATAAATTTTTAATATTTAAAATTTTGGAACTAAATGTTGCCTGATATATTATTGTCTAAAATATCCTTGTGAATAATTCCCAGTAAAATATAATATTATTGAAGCTAATTTTCAGTAAGTGTCGAAGTTTTACTGAATATGTTTTTGCCCTGACTTTAATCAACAGAATTATGAATTCAAATAATCTTATGAGTAAGGTAATTATACAACCCTTCGCACGCAGTTTGCCACTACAATAAGCAATTTTATCACTTTAATATGTCGGAATGTGTTGCGGTACCTTTCCGCGATGGTTATAGTGGTTACCCCTAAAATCAACATTTATGTAAATGAAACTGTTATTAATTAATTTGCCTAATTCTATTAGGAGTTGAAGCGTTTCATTATTCGCACGTTCTGTAAGGTAAGAAAATTTAATACACATTAAATTACCTAGATCGAAAATGTCAAAGCATTGTAATAATAAGTACATACATATACAGGGTTAGTTTTAAATAGTGTCATTAAAAAGAGGGGGTGAAAGAAAAATATGAGTAATACCTGTACAAAAAAAAATCGCGGTCCAATGTGCACGCAGTGACGAGAAATTAATTTTTGTTTCCTCGAGTCCGAACCTGTCGCAGTTAATATACAAACATAATAATTTTCATATCGTGGAATTTAAGTTTCAAAATAATATACTTCTATTTAACGGAAAAACAACATGGTATTGCACCGAGGTTGTCGACCTTTTCCACATAAAGGCGTGCTATTCATACAACAACAAAAATCGTCATAAAAAATCTTTTCAATTACCATTTATTCTCAAAGGTTGAAACTATTTGCATTTTATCGTTTTTTTTTTGGAAGAACTTTAAACTGGAATTTACGTAAATGCGTATAGGATAAACAAAGTTATGGACCGACGTTAACTACATTTTGGCCCTAAAAACTTAGAAATTTTTGATAAGTTACAAATAAATTTCTTTTTTGATTTTCAGTTAGACATTTATAAATATCCTTCAGATTCGCATAGCCTGGTACCTATACATGTATATAAGAAATAGAATTTCATAAAAATGTGAAACATATAAATTAGTGACATAAATATCAGATCGATACTAAGAATACTGAAAGTGCTCTTGAAAGTATAAAAGCATTTTGCAATAGTATATAGGGTAAACAAACATGAACAACATGTAAAGAATACAATTGGCAATGATATAATTGTTGAAAAAACATTACAATATGTTTTGTACTATCTTGCTGGAAAATGTATAAAATGAAATTCAAAATTTAAAACATTATGAAATTAATTAAACTTGATTTCAGAATATTTCCAGCGGCCGTCATGAATTCATCTACAGGCATAAAAATAAAATAGAACTGTTCCTCTAGCGTACTAGAAATGATCATTTTTCCCGCGTACAACTATCATATTCTGCTTCAAGCGTTCTTCCAAATTGTCTACTTCAGTTGTACCCTAGTAACTTCAGCTTAAAAACAGCCTTACAGAAAGTTTTTAATTGAAATGATTCTCCATCTGAAGGAATTAGTCAACGTCATAAAATTTTAATCCCAATTCGATTACACAATTGCATTAATTTTGTTCATTGGGAATTTAAATCGACTGTATTTGCAGGTAGTCCACGTTTGTACGGCATTGTGAACAGCAGGCTCGTACACTGATGAGATCTATGTAAGATCGAAACAGCTGTCTCTACGTTGTTGTTTGCAATTCCAGCTTGGTCTAGATATGCATTCATGCATTTTCATATACGAATTCATTCGTGTATGACTGTTTATCATCATGAAGTGAAGAAGTATATTCTGAACAACAAGCACTATTAAAAAAATATGAATGTCATCTTTACAGCTGTCCTAGGCGTACATAAATTTATGTCATTGTTTTCTACTTTTGCTAAAAACATATTTTTTTCATTTGACTTTACGTTTTATTACTTTCCCATTTCTTATATTATCCCCCCAACGTAACTGCCCTTGCTCTATAAATACTAGTATTGAATGAGTTGCTAGATGTGCTCTTCTTTATTCAGTCTTGGTTTAATAAGTCCCATCATCTATCTTATCTGAGAGATTTGATATCTAAATAAACATTAAAAACACTAAAACATATAAAAGTGAAGAATAAAAACATCAAAAATCAAATAAATAACATCATAGAGAAAGTGAATGAAGATTTTGCTTGAAGCGGCAAACAGTAGCATATGGCAATAAGATTTAAAGATTTTGATGTTAAGTTTCTATTATGGAGATACCTATTATCCCCAAAACGTAATACCTAAACTTATATGACAATAAATGCAAAACGCATTCAAAGTATGCAATATATTTCAATAATTTCAAAATGTCAAAAGGAATAATGAGTACTAAATTTTCAATAGATAATGGAAACCATACACATGCATATACGAATTAAAAATTCATACATGCAAGCATGAAATGGATGCACAATCTGCCCTCGAGCCGGCATTATAGCAACCAACGCACAGACAAGTGTTTTAGACCACTATGACTTCATCAGTGTTTAACGTTCATGCTGCAATGCTCAATGAGCTCCGAACCTGTCGTATATCATCTCTTCACATAACGATGTTTATGATGAAATTTCGGCGACATCTGATACGCAAAAGCAACGTACTGGGCGACATCTGTTATGCAATGTTGCGGAATTTCGGCGAATGGTTCACGCATCATGACAATACTACGCAAACGGCTCTCAGTGTTCGCCAGTTTTTGTTATCAACAAAGACAACTACATTGACCAACGCGCCCTATTCACCAGATTTTGCTGCTTCTGACTTTTTCCTGTTCCTAGGGTCAAAAGGAAGTTGAAAGGAACGTATTTTACCGATGTCGACGACATGAACCGCAATGTTGTGACCGCGCTAGCAGGTATCAAAGAGGAAAAACTCCAAAGATTGTTCCAACAAAGGAAGAGATATTTGGAAAAATGCATTAGTTCTAATGGAATGTACGTTGAAGGCGATTAAGTTGTATTTCAATAAAAATAAGGAGATGCTCTTTATAGAGACATTCCGCATATTTGTGGGTCCTTTTCGTAAATCAGATAGTATAATAATAATAATAATAATAATAATAAATTGCCTTTATTAAAGAAAGTGAAAGTCTAGCTATAGCTATTCATACTCAACCAGAATCCATCAACAAATACAAGAAATAAGAACAGTAATAAAAACTAATGACGGAAGGTACACCACACTTACATAACCTGTACATCAATACGTATGAACTGCGTTACCGCAATGATAGAAAGTACGACTTAAGGGCACTACTAAACCCCGCGCGGCTACTGAGGCTCTTAATATTTTCCGGTATATTCTTATAAAGTGTAACGGCCGAATAACCAAAATATCTTTCAAAAAACGATGTATGATACCGTGGAACAGTAAGTAGATACTTGTAGCGCGTGTTGAGTACATGGATGAAATGCCGTGGAATCAAAAAGCCTCTGAGAGGGACGGGCAAGGACGGCAACTGAAGCAACGAACGGACAAAACTAGTCAAGTGCAATTTCTTGCGGTTTTCCATATTTAGCTACCCAATAGATTTAATACTAGTTGAAATGTGATCATATTTTCTAAGATTTCAAATAAGTCTACAACAAGAATCTTGAAGCTTTTGAAATCGCAACCTATCCCGCGCAACCAGACATGGACCATAAACAAAATCACAATATATACAAAGATAAGACCAAAAATTCACAAAGAAGAATTTAAAACAAGCCTTATTAACATATAACACTCTCAAAGCTCCGAAACGAAGTAGAGTATCAACAAGTAACCCAAAATCTTTCACAACCTCGACAAGAGTTAAGCGATTATTTGAAATAATTGTAAATCTGATTATAAAGAACTATCTCTAATATTTTAGAAAGAACTGGCAATATACTAATTAATTATTCTTATATTAGAGAAAGTGGTAGGATTAGTTTTTTTTAGGCAAAGGGATGCCCAATGCAGACTTTCACATAGTTCCAAAATAAGACTGTTCAATATAACAATTTAAAAGATGTATAATATAAGGATCAATGAAAGGACTGCAGTACTTCAGCATAGTTGAAGAAATATTGTCACACCCATATGCATTAGTAGTAATGCTATTAATAATTGTATGGACTTTCTCAACTGATGTCAATCCAAACTCAGGGAAGACTTTAGGATTATGATAAGAATATTTGTAATAAGCAATGAGATTTTTGTAGTTATCATTAACACTCTAAACAAAAGGCGCAAAATAATGATTTATTTTATGAACATCAGGTAAATGGTCCGGCAGTATAGTCTCTGAGGAGAATTTTGCATTGAGAGACTGAAGCTTGGATCATAATCCTTTTGAATTTGAAGAATTATAAGCAGTATCCAAATATTTCTTTTTTCAAGTCTAACCATACTAAGTGTGAAATTTTGAAGTCCTTTATATCTGTTCCAGTCATCAATAGATCTGGAATTTTTGAAATCAGAAAGATTTCTGCCTCTCCACTTCATAAACATTTTTAAATTTTCACTTAGCCAGTGAGCTTTTCACCTAGTTATCCTATCTTCCACAATTGGGGCATGAAAATTAAACAAAGAAGCGATGAATTCATTGAAAATATCAAGTTTGCGATCTATGTCATCCTCCCAAATCAAGATACCTCAAGAGAGGTTATGAGAATCAGTTGAGAAGGATGTGTAAAGGAAGTTTTTGAAATTTCTGTAGTGAATTAGTTTTGGAACTGCTCTGACGACCCTAATTAATATTTCACTAAAAGCCAATCTGTGATTTGATATCAGATCAGCCGAGATAGTACCGGGCGATACAACTGCCTCAGAATTAGACACAAAACAGGATCCAAGACTGTACAGGACGTTGCAGTAATCCTAGTTGCTTCTGTTATCACCTGAACAAAGCCGTAAGGTTCAAAACAGGCACGTCAAGGGTTATTTAATTCAAATTGATCTACATTGTAATCACCAAGACAAATAATATAGTCAGTAATGGGACAGACGTAAGAGAGATAAGAATATGATCGAAATCATCAATAAGATCATTAATATTAATTCTAGGTGGTCTATAAAAATGTGTAGTAGCAATCGTTATTGAATGCAATTTAATGCTAAGTATGATATATTCTAGTGAACAATTAACTGCAAAAGCTAAATTAATAAATAACCTGACAATTTAGGGAATCCCTAGAGTAAGCTGCTGTATTAAGTAAACAAACCGTAATAAATCCAGATTGAAGAATCAAATGTGGTAAATCTAAAATACTCAATAACAAACACTTGGATTTATTTAAATCTACTATGGTGTGATTGCTAAAAATTATTGGCAATATTATTCGTATTGTGATTAGTTACTTAGAATTTCAAGTTGGCTTCCAGTTATGATAGAAATTGTAAACCCACAAATATTCTAAAATGCAAATGGCGAATTGTTATAGTTATTTACGAACCAAGTGCGGGAAGACTATTTTCCCGCATGAGCGCACATTGTAAGCACGAGCGACCGCAGGAAGTGAGGAAGATGTCTTCACGCAAGTGGTTTGTACACTATTTTTTGTACGAACATTAAATTAAAAAAATATTATTGATTAATGTCATTGGTATCATACCTAACCTAAGATAGATTACCTAATTAATTTAAGCATTTCATGTACGTAACAATTACTTACCTTTCCCTAAAATTAAGTTATTATATTCTTACACATGGCAAACATGAGGTATTTATTCTTATATTTATAAATTTATAGTACATTTATTGCGTTTTTTGGTTTAAATACAAACAATTCCGAACTGCCAATATGAATGTCGATGTGGTTCAAATAGATGGCGCTTGAATCATGCTTAAGATGTCGCTTAAAATGTCGTCAAATAGATGACGCCACAATTTTTTTGGAAGAATTTTTAATTATTACTCCTATTTCCCCAACTTTTAGTGAAGAATACTGGAGGGAAGTAGTATTTTAAAGACTAAATTTTATTACTACCAAGTTAGATTTTTTTTTAAATATCCCAAAGTGCCAGTGTTTTTTTCAATTTTTACAGTCGCCTCAACCGGGAAAACGTATTTACCAGTCGAGCTACACATGCGCCAAATGTTATTTTACAGGCGGTGAGTACAAAAAATAAATTAAGTGCACCATATATTGATAGTAACAAACTATACTATAAGGTATATTTCTTCATGGATAAGTAATATCATTAATAACTAATTATTCACTAATTGTGACAACAAGCACTTGTATATTGTTCTCTACAGTTATTACATTGAGGAACAACTTTAAATTAGGTTATTAAAATGTATTAAACGTAAGCTATTTATAAGTCGTATTAGAGAGCGTGTAGACATATTAGACATTATTAGGGGCTTCATATCCGTTTGCTCTGAATTTGTAAACACAATCAACTTTAAAGTGATTACCTGAGCATACCAATTTACTCCGAAGATAGATTAGAGCACTCCATTTATCTAAGCAAAAGCCGTAATGGAAAGAAGGTGCAAGAGGGAGGAAAAGCAGACTAAAACGTTATATCTCAACATAATTTCATATTTATTATATAAATTAGTAAATAACATGTACAACGACGAACAATGTAAAATGTCAGTCGAAAATACTGTCTTATTATTGTGTAAAACGGATCGTACTTCAGATTATTTTCCATAGCAGCTCAAATCACTACATTAACATAATACAACAATGAAAATGTTATAACCTCTGCTATAATAAAGATGATAAATTTCTTTAAGGGTGTGGGGAGGTTACTTTACCGGCGTATGTCACAAAATGGTTAATTACGGCACAAAAATCGTAAAAATTAAGACATTGGACAAAAATTGACACTAAATGAACGAAATAACTAATATTTATTCTAGTCAATCGCGGTTCAAATATGTAATTATATTAAAATATACAAAATACATCATTTGTTTTCCGACACTCTTCAGTATTTACATAAATACTAATAACGTACGCCTTGATAGAAAACAAACTATGCTTTGATTTATATATACATGTAACGTCTATAATAGCTTTAGAACGTCAACGACAAGCAATTTACAATTGCCGAGACATTGTCGTATCTAAGATAAATTTTAAAATCTCGGTTTATCTGGCACGCGCACAGTATCTTTTAAATACCTTTTGAACGTTGTCACCTTCTTTTTTCACTGAAGGAATGATTTCCTCGTTGTCGGCTTGCTTCGCGAAAGAGCTCCTCCAAAGATAGCAGAGATACTCGGAGCCTCTTTAAATACTGTAGGCCCTTCTTCAGTCATCAGCTCCCTTGGATATATGTGACCTTGCACTGTTTGCACTTTTTATACAGTGAAGTGATAAGTTAGTACTTTGTCGACTGATACGTTTATGCGGTTCAGAGCAGTCAACCGCTGTCTTTCTAGATCTCTTGTCGACTTTTTTTTTTGAAGTCTCTCGGTCGACTTATTCCTTCCATTCGGGCTCCGTTCCTTCCGGGACGCCTATGCCATCCCTCTTGTTCTTTTCACATTTACCATAGTTATAGTTTTACACGCCTATGAGCACGTACCAGACGGTGATAAACACAACTTTGGCGATAACACAAACATGTGATGTTATGAGTCTTATAAACATTTCTTATCTAAATAGTACTTATACATAGATATACATTTAGGATAAACAGTTTAAATGCTTTGGAAATAAGTAATATTCCTATTTAAAAATATTAAATTAGGCTGTGCCGTTAGAAGAAGGTAAATTGTATTAAGTTTGAACACCAAATAAGGAGACTCAAAGTTTGAATGCATAAGTATGATCATATATTAAACTCGTTTGGAAGTGAAAGTTTAGATCTATCCATCAGCGTGGTATTTTATCGGTAGTATTTAACGAAGCAATAGCGCAGCTAAAGAGGCCCGGCCGAAAACCCGACAAAAACTCTGGAAGAATATTTTGGATGGTTAAGTGTTGCTTTAGTTGGGTATCTATTACCCGCTGTCGATGTAGTGTTTATTAAAACTGCTAACATCGTTAAAACGAGATGGTACATCGTGAGTTCTTAAGTTCGTAATTTGAAGACTTCAACTCTTTTCAAATTAACTGAGGGTCAATGGTATTAAGTCTAAACTTAAGATATGATCTATTTTCATTGCGAATGTTCCCCAGAGGGATTTAGAATAGTTTCAGTGCTCCTGTAATTTACTTCTTTTGTAATGGGCTTAAACTTTATCTCGCAAGGTTATCAACATTTTGATATTATCTGCTAGCCACGGTCGAGGAATGTTTGGGTATATTGAAAGTATTTAAAGGAGCATGGATATCAAACAATCTAACTCAATTATCAACTAAACATTCAACCTTATCATCGATACTACAAATATGGGATATTTCATGAAGTAGTAATTGCTGCAGATTTTTAGTAAAAGGATGATGATCGAAGTATATGAAATCTTGATATGGACTCAAGAAAAGTTGGAACACATAGGAATCCGCAAATCGCAACAAACCACCACGTGACCACGTGGTCAGAAATATTAATATCTCTGCAAACGCAGGATGTCACAATTGCTAGGTCAATAAGTGACGCTGATTGTTCTGTTACTTTAGTTAGTTGTGAAATTATCTGATACAAACTTCAAAATACCACGCAAGTAGAAGGCAGTATGGTAATACCAGCCAGAGCTGCTCAGTGGCAGCACCAGTATCAACAACAGTATTGCGAAGAGATTCAAACACATAAATGCGCACATCGCCCCGCGTTGGAATTCACGATCGCTTGCACAAAATTGAAGCCATTAATACGAATAATGTCGCTGTTAATTGCTGGAGACAACCAGGTTTTATTAATTACTACAATATCATAAATACATCTTGAAAATGTGATCCCTCAACTGTTCATAGCTACTCGAAATCGAAAAAGCTTTAAATGGGCCGACATCATACTACATAAAAAATTAGACGTAAGAAAATAATAAATAAATAAATATTAAAAACTATAATAACTTACAGCGGGTAGAACTAAGCAATAAAGTAAATCAAATTGTTTTAAAATATAAATATATTCAAGTGTTCCAATATTAAACAAAAAATATACAAGTATACTAAAGAAACATTGAACATATATCGATAAATAACGGAAAAAAGACTATACTTAACGGTGATACAAGTAATAAAAAACTGACTTTGTATTTTATTAAAGTAAGAGAGGCTTACTATTTTATTATTCTTTTTTCCGGTTTTTATGAAGATGGCACATTTATACATTTCTTTATACAGCTCACAGAGCGAGACATGACCGTTGAAATGCCCCTACTACAAGGTGCGCAGTTAATTATTATAATATTATGATAAGAACGAGCAGTCTCGAAAATATTGTCAAGCGTTACACATCGAAGTGCAGTATGTTTCCTATATATGTATTTCTCTTCAGTATATTACAATTTCTTATTTGTATTTACTCCTTCGTCCGGTTAATGTATTCGATGATGAACAAATGTTCTCATTTCTTTTTACCCAATACTTTCTCTCTCTGACACTGATCCATACCTCGCGCAGCGCAAAAATTATTCAGACTCAGACTATACTTTCAATATATCTGTCTAGAAAGTATGACTTGGGTGATATTTTCAAAAACTGTTTTTCGATAAGAGTGAGAGACCTACATCCGGTATGAATTTTAAAAAAACTTGAAAAAATCTTTTTTAAAAAGTATATTTTCCTTTAGTACTTTTGTATACTCTAGAAATTTGTCTGAACTTAATAGTTGACAAAATGTTGGTAAAATTATTTTTTTCTCTCTGAAGTAAAAACTACTACTTACGGTTTACCGATTTCAGTGAAAATTTAACAAAATCTCTCCAGGAAGATTATATTCCTAAATATCATGTTTGGTATTGATATCTTTTATCATCTGACACGTGGTGACATATACATACACACATTTTTTAAAAACCACTTTTTTGGAATCGGGGAACTTCAAAATGTGAAATAATCTCCAGGTTGCAAATATTTTACCGTCACAATAATTTCTTATACTCACTAAAAGAAAGTAAAAATAGCAATCACTTGGATGAGCTGGTCATAAATATAATGACGTACAAAATTCCAGAAAGGAATACTTCGACGAGTTATTAAATACGGGAAATGGTCAAGAAGACTATGGGAACGTAGGAGAAGTAACACAAAGGAGTGAAACAGGGAGGAGAGTGAGCAGGACACGATAAGATAACCCCGGAAATTTTAAAACATCTGGGACAACAAGGCAAAGAAATGCTAGTAAAATTTCTCAATCAAGCTCGGAAAACAACACAAGTTCCACAGGATTGGAAAACTGGTGTAATGGTCCCTATATATAAGAAAGGACATACAAAAGACTGCGCAAACTACCGGGGAATAACATTGCTAAATGCAGTATCTAAAATGAAAATATAAAGCACCCTGGAGAAAAAACTTAGACCAGTAATAGAACGGCAGCTAGTAGAAACCCAAAATGAGTTCAGGAAAGGCAGAAGTGTACAAGACTACATTTTCACCATCAAACAGTTAATAGTGAAAGCAAGCGATGAAAACGTACCCATATACATACATGGCATCCATAGATCTTGAGAAAGCATTCGCCCGAATACCAAAAAACATAGTGTAGGACAGTTTAGAAGAAAGAGGCATCCATGAACATCTAAGATCAACAATAAAAAATCCGTATAATAAAAACACTAGATACGTCAGAAGAAACAATATGGAATCCGATGAATTCGAAATCCGGGATGGCTTGGGACGAAGTGGTGTCCTTAGTCCTTTGCTCTTCATAATAGTGATGTACGACGTAATTAAAGCCACGAAAGACAATACAAGGAAAGCAGTTACGAATTCGAATTCTGCTTTTGCCGACGACCTAATGTTATGCGCACCAAGCGAAAAAGACCTCAAGAAGAACTTTGCAGTATGGCAGGAGGAGTTATCCAAAAGGAATATGAAAATAAACACAAACAAAACAAAAATTCTAGTAACCAGCAAAGATAACGAAGAAACCAAACAACCAAAACGAGTGAACATATTCAAATACTTGGGAGTGCGAATAGGAAGATATGGTGACATGGAACAGGAAGTAAACGAAAGAATATCCAGCGCAACAAGATTGTACTGCTCACTTTCTGGATGGTTTTTAAGCAAAAAGGAGATCAGTCGCAAAATAAAGATGTCGGTATACAAGGTGTCCACAAAAAAACGCCCCAGCTCGTAGCATCTTTATTTGAAATCTGATTGTAACAATCAACATACCAAATTAAAAGACTTAAAAAGTACTATTAGAGAAATATAAAATTTTTATTTTCAGCTACTCGGTTCGTCAAAGACCGATATTCAACTTTTTTATGTTAAATGGCCACCTGCTACTTTTTTCACAGAATTTGATAAAGATTTTTTTTCTAAATTCAATTATGTAGTACAATACCGTTTTTGTTTTATTTCAAGTTGTAAAAAAATAAAAAACATTGTGTTTAAATGTACTATTACTTTCCATAATCATCTCACCCTTAAAGAGACCGGTACTGTAACCATGACAATCATAGTATGTAGTTGTATCAACCATAATATATCTAAAATTAAAAACCGCTGATGGCACCTTACATTAAATAAGAACGTCCTCACATTCAAAGTATTTTCAATAAAACAACCCTTTAATAATACAATGATATATTTTTTATTTTTTCGATTAAATTAACTTGTTTTAACAAAAAATTAATGGAAATGCTCAAACTGGGCACCGTCCCGTTCAAGACACTGTCGACACCTGGATATCACACCTAACGTAGCATTCATTAAAACTTCTCGAGACATTTCCTGACATGCGTCAATTATTCGGTTTTGCAAAACTTCGACTGTATCAGGAGGTGTGGCATAAACAATATCTTGCAAATAGCCCCAGAAGAAAAAATCCATCGGGGTCAGATCACAAGAACGAGCTGGCCACAAAATAGGTCCGTATGTTCCCATCC
Source organism: Amphimallon solstitiale (assembly GCA_963170755.1). Classification (NCBI taxonomy): domain Eukaryota; kingdom Metazoa; phylum Arthropoda; class Insecta; order Coleoptera; family Scarabaeidae; genus Amphimallon; species Amphimallon solstitiale. The sequence continues at coordinate 31,723,406 of OY720684.1, forward strand.
AACGATCTCCAAATTCTCTATTCAAAAACTCTCTGTTCATTATGGCGTTGTGTGGCGCAGCTCCATCTTGTTGAAAAACTAAATTATTTCTTTCATTTAAAGGTAAATTGTCAAGAACTTCTAGTAAGTCTTCATTTAAAATTTGGTAATACTTTTGCTGGGTAAGATTTCCATCGATAAAGATTGGACCTATTATTCGTCCATCTAATATTCCACACCAGACATTCAGTGAAAATCTTCTTTGGGGAGCTTGTTCTACGGAAACGTGTGGATTTTCTACATTCCAGTAGCGATGATTGAAGCGATTAAATTTTTTTTTATTTGTAAATTGACATTCGTCGGACCATAGAATTTTTTTGTAAAACAACGGTTCACGTTTTATCTGATTTAAAAAAAACTGACAAAAGTTTATACGACGTACTGGATCACCTTCATCTAATGTGTGGATCTTACGCGGTACAAATGCTTTGTACTTATCAAACTGAACACACATTTGCTCGAGAAACTTGTAGATTTGAAGCAATTTCTCTTACAGAAGTCCAATGATTCTCCTCAACACACCGTAAAACGTTCATCTCTAAATTTTCATCTCGAAATTTCCGATTTTGTGTTTTTGGTTTTTTAAAGCATCTCAAATTGATTTCCAATCGCCTAAACTGACGGTGATTCGGTACTCGCCTGTCCGGGAAACGCTCTCTATAGATTCTACAACTTTGCGCACTGTTTTTGTGACACACAAAACAAATTTCAAGCATATCTACGCACTCGTTATTCATTACTACGAAATGATGACAACTAAAACAACTAAAATTGGTTAAATGACACTGACATAAAAGTCACATGGTGACAATAATATCTAAGCACCCTATTACTAATAGAGCACAAGTATTTTTGAAATGTTTTTTATTTTTTAACAACTTGAAATAAAACAAGAAACGGTATTGTGCTACATCATTGAATTCAGAAAAAAAGTCTATCAAATTCTGTGAAAAAAGTAGCAGGCGGCTATTTAACATAAAAAAGTTGAATATCGGTCCTTGACGAACCGAGTAGCTGAAAATGAAAATTGATATTTATCTAATAGTACTTTTTAAGTCGTTTAATTTGACATGTCGATCGTTACAATCAGGCTTTAAATAAAGGTGCTACGAGCTGGGGCGCTTTTTATGGACACCCTGTATAAAGCAGTATTCTGACCAATCCTAACATACGCCAGCGAGAGCTGGGTGACGTCAGCTAGAATGAGGAGCAGAATATAGGCAATAGATATGAAATATCTGAGAAAAGTAAAAGGGGTAACACACAGAGACCGAATAAGGAATATCGAGAAGAACTTAAGATGGAAGCAATATTAGACAGGATTGAAGACCAGCAACTTAGATGGTTTGGAGACCTGAATAGGACGAATAACAACAGAAAAGTGTAAAATGTATGGGAAGCGAAAATAACCAACAGGAGGAACTCAAGATATCCTGGAATAAAGAGATTGCAGCAATACTGGAGAAAAAAGGCATAACGTGGAAAGAAGCGCTGGAACTGTCAAGGGACAAAAAACAGTGGGCTAAGTTTATTTAAGGAAAAAGACATTAGACAATACAATATACCCTACACCAAAACATTAATGAAATAAAATATCTTTTTGCTAATTATATTCATCTTTCATCCAGTAAAGATTTAAATCTAATTTTAATTTGACTACTAAGTAATCTGAGACTCTATTTTTGTATGTAAATATAACATATTACAAAGAATTGAAAAACAATAATATATATTTGACTTATTTAATTTTCCCGCGGCTTTAGCTCATTCTATTTGACAACTAACGATTTTTATGTGATGTTTTTAATTTGATACAATATGAAATCTATACTTACTTGTTTCAGTATCTTATATAAACTTTGTATTGTTAATCTCAGGATCGTGTAGAGGTTATTATTTAAATGATTGTGTCTTTATATATATATAAACTTATACTCTACTTTCATTTTAATGTGAATTTCCAATAGAAAATAAGGTAGGAACTTAATTTAAATATTCCACTGTAGTTATAATATCAATGATTATTATATCCAAAACTATACAATAACATAACCTTTAATAAATTCTCAATTAATTGGAATATCTTTTATAATATTATATTGTCACAAAACGAATGATTATGTACACATAAATCATACATCTCAATTATTATACCCATTAAAATATAAATGTCTTATATATTTAATTGAAGCTTTTCTAAATAAATAACCAAAATAGTAATCAAACTAATTTTCACTTTCTATATTTATAGGTTATGAAACAGAATGTTAATGTTATTTTATCAATGTCCTCAGTACCTTTTATACGGGATATCTTGAATTAAAGATGAGGATCTTGATATCGTACCCAGGAAAACCTCCTATTTATTCAAGCAGCTATACAATCTATTGGCATAATTTCATATGGATGAATTTCTTTTATGAAACTGGTACTCGTAGTACCTAATTATCCTTTATTGTAAGTTTCTATTATTCCAATGGTAATATTTTGAAATTACTGTTCATGTACGGATATTGAACAAGATTTATATTCCTTTTTTACACATATATTTTATTTATATCGAAAATTTACTATCTTAACACGCTTCTCAAATTTTACACATCTAACGCTTCATTCAATTTCGAAGCGTCCCTTTTCAATTATTTTCATAATAATTATTATTTTTTTTTACCTTATAAATCAAGTTATTTTAGTTTGAATTAGAGGTGGGCAGTTCGGGTCCGAACCGGTTCAGTGAACCAAATCCCAGCAGGGAACCGAGGGAGCCGGTTCACTAAATTTCAATGAACCGGATCGCGGCTCACCTGGATCGACTGAATAATTTGGAAATTATACTTGGAATACGGTCGCAGGTTGGATTGAAAAATAAAAATTGATATTATATAATAGGTAGGGTACGCACTAAAATATTTATTTTTGTACAACATAACAGCATATTGTATAAATATATAAAATGTATATACTGAAGTGAATATCAAAATGTAAAAATAACTAAACAGCTTACGTATAAATCTAAATTCTACATTGATAATTTTCAAATTATAATTTAAAAAAATGATTTGTGAAGTATTCGCGGTTGTTAGTCGACTTCTCCTGTCAGTAGTAATGTTCCCAGATTTACTAAAAATGCGCTCGCAAGGAACAGATGTAGCCAAGACACACAAACTTTTTTTTACTATTTCGTAAATTCTGGGATAGACATCTTTCCTTTGATGCCACCATGTTAGTGGATCTTGATGTCTATTGATTATCGGTTCATTTATGTAGGTATTTATCAAATTCAATTATTCCAGCCGCTATCGATGTCGACTTTGAAATTGCCAGTTGTTTTTCAACTTGCTTATCAAATTCCTTCCACAACAGAGAAGTGGTACATGATAATAAAGATGAAGGAACATTTGTGAAATTTTCATCAGTTTCACTTCTTATATTAGAAATATTTGTAGAACAAACTTTATTTTTTAATATTGCACATGCCGCTTCATATTTTGAATTATTTGAAAAACCAAATTTTTTAAATAGGGGGTCCAAAATTGCAGCCTCCGCGATTAATACATTATGTTCAATGTTTCTAAATCTTTCTGTAATTTCTCGATGAAGAGTGTTGACCATATTCCGAATTTCTGCAGGTAATGTCTCATTATTCGAAAATGTTAAAACATGACGTTTCATTGATTGCACAAACAAAATTTCTTTTGATAATGTTACATTTTTTTCAGCGCTTATTTCCATTGTTAGGTCATTGAAAAGACTTAAAATTTCGGATGCCACAGTTGCAATATTCCAATCATTTGGAGCCAGTGTATTTATTTCTTCATTCGAAATAATAGCCAATGTAGATACCACGGCGTCTTTAATTTTTAGAATTCGCGACAACATCATATACGTTGAATTCCATCTTGTACAAACGTCTTGCTTTACCTTTAGGATGGGTATATCCATTCCTGGAGTTGCTTCAATTTAGCCGCAGACTGAGCACTTCGCTTAAAAAATGCGACAATTTTTCTGATTTTTGAAATGGTGTTTTCAATTTCCATTACCCCCTTTTGTAATTTATCGTATGTGCAAAGCACCCCTAATGCCGCCAACCACCCGGCCGAACTGCAGCCACAATATTAGATGCATTATCTGACACAATTACTGTAATTTTATTCTCGATATGCCATTCTTTGAATGTTTTTTGAAACATTTTAGCCATATTTTCAGCAGTATGTCGTTCAGTGAACTGAACACAGCATAACAATTTTGACCTAATTTCCGTGTTCTTACCCAGCCAATCAGCTCTCAAAGCTACAAAGCTGTCATTGTTATTTGACGTCCACGCATCAGTAGATATACATACGGCAAACGCTTCTTTAAGTTCTTCCTCTACTGTTTTTTTTAGTCCTATTATAATATTGCGGTATTAAACTAGAAGAAATAGTTTTCCTGCACAATAAATTGACAAACTTTTTAAATTCTACATCCTCAACAATTGTAAATGCAGTGCATTGTATCCGATTAAGGGAATTTTAAGAATATACGGCAGAGACGTGAATCTCTTAAAGGGTAAGATGAAACTGAATATAATTTATAATATTTGTATTTTCAATTCTCCCAAAAATTATAAATTTAACCCTTTTCATATCAAACACAGACTTTTTAAGTATATGTGAACACTTGAAGTACCTATATTAGTAGTTTAACAATGGCCTGTTCTGTATCGGTCAAAGACGCATAACAGTACTTATTTGTATTTATATAGTTCTCAAAAATATTCCTTTGGATAATAAAATAAACTATTTAATTTATTAGTTGTCTGTGAGTTACTAAATTCTTACAAATATTTTTATTACACCTGCATCATAATCATAATTTCCATTTAATAATGCTATGAAAATTATGAAATGCTCTAGTTCTAATTACTTTTTGTTCGAATGGCATTCTCTTTAATAATTATAAATACCAAATGATGGTATAATTTAGTTTTACATAGGTATATTTTGCTTAATTTGTGTACAACAATCTGATAATTTGTCAAATTTGTGTGAATTGTACCTTCAAATAAATTGTTTGTCAAACATTTTGTATAATTGGTGTGCGCGCCGCCTAAATTATCATCCCGGTTCGTTTGCGCCGACGACGGCGCCGAGTATTACATACGGTATGCTATTACGGATCCACACGGTTCAAATGAGCCGGTTCCGGGACCTGGCTCAATATGAGGAGCTGAACCGAGTGAGCCGGGTCAATGAAAAGAACCGTTTTGCCCACCTCTAGTTTGAATCATGTTTGAATTGTCAAATAGACCACCCAATATACTCCTATGTAATATTCATAGTTTAACAAGTATTATTTTAAGGTATTATTATGACTTATCCATAATCATTCTTTTTCCACTCTTAATTTAAAAATAACAATATTTACATTCACCAAATTATAACAAAGCATGTCCTACTAATTTACAAATCTTATAGTATATTACTTTCTTATACGTAGTATAAGGAAGTATTGTGATGATGAAAATTTTCGACCTCGAGATTTTTGCAGATGTCCACGTTTTGAAGTCCCCTGATACCGAAAAAGTGGTTTTTAAAAAATGTCTGTGTCTTTCTCGTGTGTGTGTGTGTGTGTGTGTGTGACCACGATAGCGGTCAAACCGCTGTAGGTATCAATTCCAAATTTTGTATTTACGTGTATAATCTCCCTCTTGAGATCTGATTAGTTTTTCAGTAAAATCGGTAGACCGGAAGTAGCAGTTTACTTCAGCGAAAAAATCGAATTTTGCCAATATTTCGTCAACTACTAAATTTAAACAAATTTATAAAGAATTTATATATACATAAAATTAAAATTGAGAATAATTTTATTTAAAAAGTTTTTTGAAATTCCTATCGGAAGTAGGTCTTTTACTCTTATCGAAAATCAGTTTTTTGCGAATATTTCGCAAATCATGCTTTTTAGACAAGTACGTTACGGCTATAAAAGTATTTAAAACATAATTTTCAATATCTTTTGTATAAAAAAAATTTCAAAATTCAGACCGGAAGTGCCACTTTTACTCTTATCGAATAGCGATTTTTTGCAAATATGTCGTAAGTTATGCATTCTATTTATATTTATCAAGAGTACAAAAGTATTTAAAACTGGATTTTCAATATTTTTTGTATATATGAAATTTTAAAATTCGGACCGGAAGTAGCACTTTTACTCCTAGCGAGGAGCACTTTTTTGATAATATCTTGCAAAGTATGCATTCTATAGAGATTTATTAAGAGAATAGAAGTACTTAGAATAGGATTTTGAATAATTTTTGTAAAAAAATTCTTAACATTCTATAATTTGAAACGCTTATACGTATAAGAAAGTCGTGTGGTGGCCGCACCTCATTTTTTTTAATTATATTCATTCGTGTCATGACCAATTTTTATATGTGAAACATAAGTAAAATTACCAGTATGATGTTGCATGTCTCAGATAATCTTTATAAACCTTTAAATTGTTTAATGTATTGCAAAAATGTATATATATATATATATATATATATATATATATATATATATAATTCCAGAGCGACTAATGTATAGCCCAGTATTACAAGTATATTAAAAATATATTTTATTTTGAATAGATATGCAATACAATATAATAAATCAAAAATAACTAGACAACAAAGGTGAATTGATTACGTTTATAAAATTCGCTGAGGTGCACCATATGTATAAAAAATTAATTCGTGTGTTTTCAATTTAAAAAAGGAACATATAGCGTTTCATATTTGATGAAGAGTGTGAGGGAAAAATAAGACTAAGAGAAACAAAGAAAACAAGTTTCTTGCTTGTCATGTTTCCCAGGCGTATTTGTTTATTCGAAGGTAGATAAAATAATATTACATACTTTTACGTCATGCCGTAGACGGGCATGTATCATCTCATCTATGAAGAAAGGAAAAAGCGGTTTTATTCGGTTTTGCAAATTAAATACGCTGTCAAAAAATTGGCGTACAACAATTCCTTCCTGAATAAAAGTTTTTCGGAAAATGCCTTGCCATTTTTATAAAACGATATAAAGATGTTTAGTGGTCGTAAATGGTTGCCGTAGTAGAATTAAGGAAGGGAAACATTGGCGAAGCCAAATAACAATACGTGTACACGTGTGTTCCTTGGGGAAATCATGCCAGAATTCGAATAAACCTATCTCACTTATCACAACTTCTTCAGACTAATCTGGTCCACGGAAGAGACGCCTGTTTTGAATATCAACAGGCAAACATTGTTTCTTAATTTCTCAATGACAGAATCTATACAAACTTCTGATACAGTACGGATTGAATTTAAACCCCTGCTGGGAGTTCTAAAAGCGGAAAACTTAGTCTCGATATATAATTATTAACATACGAATATCCTTTAATTTTATACGGATGTCAAGACTACCAGAAGTTTCAGTTTAAATTCAAGTTGATAAAGTTTCAGTTATTTCCCTTCACGTTCATTCAAAAACATTATTGTAGCGATCTAGCTTACTTTTTCTTCATTTCGTTGCATTGTTTTGATGAAAATATAACATGTGGTGACTATCTTCAATTAAATTCTGGCAATCCAAGATTAATTAAATTGCAACGCTGTTATATGATGTATTTTTTAATAAAACATGAGAAATCATTAATCAACATTTCTGTAGAAAAAGTCATATTATATTTTATAAATTTTTGTATAATTAACTTATTTTTCAAGTAACTGTGCTTATAATTAAGAGACACATTCAAAATTGTAAAATCCGCCGAATCAAATGGCTTTATTGTCTAATACATGTCTCTTGTTTACAACATATTTTTAACGTATTACCAGCAGAATAGAAAGTTTAAATATTAATTATAAAATTTAGATGTACACTAGAAATTAATAGTTACGTGTACAGTGTTTCCTAAACTTTTTTAAATACCCCCATATTACTTGGATAATTCAACTTTCAACTCCATATTTTCTGTGGACTAAGCATTACATCTTCCAATTCTGTAATTGGACACTTGTCTGTTGATTAGCGTAAAAATAAAAATTAACATATTTTACTTAATATGATTCATTCAATACGATTTACAAGATTTGAACTCGCATCACCGTCGGTGGCCCGGGGGCAAGGACATCTGACTAGCGATTGAGAGACCTTTCGAATATTACCTTATATATGAGGGCGTATTTTTATATTCCTAGCCATGAAACAAAAGAGTGACGATGTCAAACAAATTATTGAAAAATTGCTGTCACTGTGACAAGTACATGTGCTAAGGTGTGTTTAGATTATGATGTGTATAGAGATTTGAGACGGTCCATTTCTCGATAAAATGAGTGAAACTAAAGTTGAACATCGCAGCGTAATAAAGTTCCTGACAAAGGAAGGCAATGGTCCAAAAGCAATTCGTGAAAGAATGGTTGCTGTATATGGGGAAGATACCCCATCTTATTTCCAAGTAAAATATTGGTATGAACTCTTTCGATGGGGCCGAGAGTCAATCAATGATGATCCAAAGTCTGGACGACCCGTTGAAGCTCGAACTGAAAACATTGTGCGAAAAGTCGAGAATTTGGTACTGAAAGATCGGCGTGTAAAGATCTCTGTCATTGCCAATGAAGTCTGTATATCCGAAACAAGTGTTCTCAAAATTTTTCATGACGATTTGGGTATGAAGAAAGTGTATGCACGGTGGATACCCAGTTTGCTTACACCTGAACAAAACCTGTGCAGAAATGAAGTTTCTCAAGAAAATTTGGTCAAGTTGGAGAGGGACAAAACATTTTTATCTCGAATTATTACCGGGGATGAGACTTGGGTATATTACTGGGACCCTCCTGCTAAACAAGAATCCATAGAGCTCTCCACCACAAAAAAAAGGCCAAGACACAATTTTCTGGGAAAAAACTGATGGCAACTGTTTTCTGGGATGCTGAAGGAGTTTTGCTTATTGAATATATGCCGAGAGGGTCTACCACAATTGGAGAGGCCTACGGAAACAATTAAAAAATTAAAAACTGCTCTGGAGGAAAATCGCCCGCATTCTTACCCACAAAAAAACTTGTTGCTGCACGACAATTGTCGGATTCATAAGGCAAACAAAGTTCAGCAGATAATCAATGATTGTGGGTTTATAGAGTTAAGGCATCCACCTTATAGCCCCGACCTAGCATCGTCAGACTTCTTCTTATTCAAAAATTTAAAAAAGCAACTCAGAAGAAAGCGTTTTGCTTCTGATGAAGAACTCAAAGAAGCTGTTGAAGAATATTTTGCGAGGTTACCGAAGCAATTTTTTTCTGAGGGTATGTGGCAACTGGAAAAAAGATGTAATAAGTGTATTAGTGTTGAAGGAAGTTATGTAGGAAAATAATTTTTTTTTGTTCTCTTATGTGCTTTTTTTTCATGGCTAGGTAGATAACATAAAAATACGCCCTCGTACCTAAATTATAATTAAATTTTCACTGAGAAAATTAACTTATATATATATAATTTCTTCTGTTACTAATTTTGAAAGAAATGTTTATGTTTAATTTTCTTCTTCGAGTGGATCAGTAAATTTTATTTTATTTATTTTGTTTAGAGAAGTGAGATTTACAACTTGTCTTAATTGTTCTTTCTCATCACAGAATCAAAATAGCCATTTACTTAATTGAATTTAATTCCGTTTGAAAAATGTTTGGTGTTATTAGACCACGTATCATATTATGAAAGGCAGCTAGTTTGTGCTGCGTCGAGTGGCATAATGTGTTATTGTTATTATACCATATTTATTGTTCAGTCTTGTTCAGATCTAGAAAGGTAATAAATAGAATTATTTACTTCGATTTCCACAGTGACTTTAATATTTCGGTGAATGATATTTCTAACAAAGAAAAAGTTTTCTAATTGAATATTTTGCATATGAAACAAGGTATTATGCAGTCTACGTATCTATACTAATGTTTGAAATTTTAGCTTGGTAATGAATTATTTTTTCTATATTGTCTATGAATAATTCTAATAGTTTTGTAATAAAGAAGTATAAGTGATTCCATGATATCGTTAGATTATAATCGAGTCTTTGTTTTGTGACTTGAGATGGTTTTGAATTATGTTAATCGTTTCATCAACAAATATACTCTATGTAGATTGTATAGTTTGGTAGATATTCTCAAAAAACTATTTATCAATAAGAGTAAAAGTGTAATCAATTTCGGGCCAAATTTTTAAAATTTCTTTAGGCGAAAAGTTTTCCAAAATTACTCTTGAATACTAGTGGAATTTTAATAAAACTAACACATGACCAGATGTTCCCAAAATAGGAACTTGGCGATAGTTTTAGCTAACCGATTTGACTCGAGAACTAATCAACTTAAATTTTCATGATCACAAAATTTTGTCATGATCACAATACTTCTTTTATACCACGTATAATAAACTAGAAGGATTTAGAACCGGCAACAGTTTATCGTACACCCTGGCGGAAAAAAGCTTGATAGCAAAATGAACGACGGGAATTTCAACAAAACTATTTTTTAGTTTCCAAAATGATTGCAAGGGGGGCCAATTCTCAAAATCAATTAAAAATTCGATAATCTGTCATTATTATAAAAAATTTATTAGCCACATTTTAAGACGTTTTTATTCAATTTTCATTTGAAACTTTTTAATCTAACTCCCATTCGAAGAGGATGATGGAGGGGGTATGTCTGCGTACAAAAGTAGGTATAATTTCAGCTTGTCTGAACGGATTTTAATGTTTCTGGGCTCATTGGATAGAGAATCTTACAAAGAATTGAAGGATATGTAGTACGAAATTACGTGGTTGTCAAAAAAAATTACATGGGGCCACTATTGTCAAGTTACGTATATTCCTTGTTTTTTCTTTAAAATTTTAAATGGAACGGTATATTTTTAATATTGCAATATTGGAGCAAATAAAAAACTGAAGAGATTGATGAAAACCGGAAGTTGATATCTTTTTTGTTGACGAAGATATAGTCATACGAAGACAATCCAGAAAATAAAAAAAATTAAATATAATTTTATTTATTTATTGGGAGTAATAAATGTATTTTAAATCTAAGAGTGTCACTAGACAGTGTATAGTTCGCTTTCACTTGAATTTTTATCACACTTTTCCATAAATGTATTCATTTCAATCTTCTCACCGAATTTTTACCAAATTCTCTAGCTATTTTTAAATTTCATGTCTTGTCTTTTCAGATATTGAAATAAAATAATAACAATAATAATAATAATAATATATCTTTATTACCCAACAGTTATACATCTAATTATTGCAAAACAGCAAAAATTATTTATATAACTCATGAACTAAGTATACAATAAAGAGAAAAGAACAATATAATACAATGCATTAGTTATAAACAAATCATTTACTCATTAGTAACGAAAGGGTATAAAAATTGATATCTAATTCACTCCCCCCCCAAAACATGAAAGTAAATAAAAGAACCTATTATTATCCATAAACATAAATAACAAAATATATTGACCAAGTAATATAAACCAAACAAACAAATATATTTAAATCAGAAAGTACAAAAAAATAAAACAAAAAAAACCAACTCAAATGTTCAAAATGTACATTATTTCAATACCCATGTTTACTTGTCGATTAGTAGGTAACTGAGTTACTTCAATTTCGGAGGCAGCTATTGTTGCAATCGGCTTTTTGTGATAAACTATGTCATTTATTCTGCCCCATAAATAAAAATCAAGAACATCTCCCAGGCGAATGAAAACTCAATAATGTTTTCTTTCGGGGTAATTTATGGAATATTGCCGGGAAGCAAGAACTGCATTTTCAAAGCATGAAAATACATTCTGATCTTGTCATAAGTTTCTACGTTAGAATATGACATTTTACAAACTTAATAAATATGTGCAGGTGTCCAAAAAGGTTTAGTTTGCTAAATACGTATAAAAGGTGTGTAGGTTAACTACAAGTGACACTAATATTTTTACATTTCGATTTTCATGGCCCACCTTGAAAATCTCATAATAATGTAATTTAGCATCACGATCCATGCGATATTGTATATTGGAAATTTAAAAAAAAAAAAACTATTGTTCAGTATTATTGTTATTTTATTTCAATTTTGGAGAGGACAAGAAATGATATTTATAAAATAATAGCTAGAGAATTTCAAAACATTTAAAAGAATAATCTAACTTAACATATGCAATGAATTAAAAAATCGTTGGGAAGATTGAAATGAATACATTTATGGAACAGTATGATGAAAATTCATGTGTAAGCGAAATATAAACTGTCTAGTGACCCTTTTAAAATTAAAATTAAATTATTACTCCCAATAAATAAATTTATATTTAAATTTATTTAATTTTCTGGATTGTCTTCGTATGACTATGTCTTCGTCAAGAAAAAAGGTAGCAACTTCCGGTTTTCATCAATCTCTTCAGTTTTTTATGTGGCTTCAATATTGCAATATTAAAAATATACCGTTCCATTTAAAATTTTAAAGAAAAAACAAGTAATATACATAAATTGACAACAGCGCCCTCTGTTATTTTTTTGACAACCACGTAATTTCGTACTACATATCGTTCAGTTCTTTGTAAGATTATCTATCTAATGAGATTGCGCCCTCTTGCGATCATTATGGAAACTTAAACATATTTTTGTTGAAATTCTCGTGGTCCGTTTTACTATCAAAATTTTTTCCGCCAGGTTGTACGATAAACGATTGCCGAGATTAAACAGACACCCGGTATACTTTAGAATATGAATTATTTCTAGGTCGGTCTCAGAAGGAGAACAATAAATTAACTTAAGTAATTAAATACTAACTATGAGAACGAAGAAGCCAACATAGAATATCAACTTTGATACATGTATCCTATCCAGATATTGAGACAATTACTTCCCAGTAAATACTAGATATATCAAAATTTCCCACAAATCGAACTATCGTATGGAATATGAACAATTTTTAAAATTAAATCACTCGTTCTGCCACAGTTCGAAATATAAATCAAGGAATTATTTTATTATTAATCATTTAGGTTACTGGGCCACTTTCATAAAAATCAGTTTTATCTTTACTAAAAACCGTAAAAAAGCTGTTTTGTATGCTGACAACGACATTTATGGAAATTTAAATCTCGTACTTTATGATCGTCTCACTTAAGTTATTAAATAAAAATATGTGAATGGAATAAGTAAAAATCGTGTTCACTTTTACTTTAGATATTCTAATGCCTCTTTCTCCTATTTCTCTTCATACTAAATATAACTCCGGCGTAAGCTATTTGTTTTGAAACACATGAGAGATATTTATATTAAGTACTACAGCGTGTCTGATAATGTTTGAACGCCAATTAAATTGGTAGGCCTGCAATTATATCAAGGTTTAGAGGAAGCTCTGCCACTTGAGGTGGGTACATAGACGATAAATAAATCAATGTAATAGGTACGCCACCTATGGCGTGTTCATTGAATGCAAGTATATTTATAGTTGCCTGACTAGTAGTTGTACTACGGGAGGGTAACATTACCTTGCGATGTCGCGCTTGTGTAACAGATGCCGCTGAGAATTTCTCATGACATTTGGTGCGTAAGTTGTCTGCATGTTGTTGTACGCAATGCTTGCTTAGGGTAGATGTGCATTCATACATTTACATATATGCATATACGTTTACGTATAAATGTCTATATGTATACTTATGATATGTAGTATACATAAATTGTTATTAATTGTATTGTCAGTTGTTATCGTCGGTCTTGTAAAAATTATTTGCTCTGAATTCTTTATACTTATACTTTTAATTTCGAACAGTTCTTTTCAGAGCTCAATAATTATTGTTTGTAAGTTGTAAGTAAGTAATAATTTAATATAAAATGCAACTTGTGTTTCAAAAACAACTATTTAAAAAAAATTACAGTAGTGACTGGAAAGCCAAAAATGTTTACGCCTGAGCAAGACGCGCACATTCTTATTGCCCATTTTCGAAGTGCAACTCGTAATCAGGATGGAACTTGGCTGTACAGTTTGTAGTCTTGCTTCGATCAGTTTGTAGAAGCGCTTTCCTAATAAAAATGTCAACTATGAGGTTTTCGACCACCACAAGAGCGAGATTGTAAAGCGTTTTGAGAGAAGAAATTGTATTGGTAAGGCTAAATCAACCGGAAGACACACAATATTCACTGAAGCTGTTGTTAATGATCTTGAAGAACGAATCAATGAAAGCCCCAATAAATCACTTCAAAGGCTATCAGCACAGTCAGGTACACGAGCTAGAGTATGTAAATAGGCTGAAGTCCTTAATTATGTGTTCTTTTAAGATATTAGTAGAGCTAGTTGTGCAAAAGCTCTAAATAAAAATTTACATATGCATCCCTATCGATTTTCGTTTGTGCAGCAAATGGTAGATTGCTTGACTTAGTGTTCACTAACTTAAATTGCTGGACAATTGTAACTAGGGATTCTTCTCCTTTCGTGCCAGAAGACATTCACCATCCCGCACTTACTGGAGCTGTGGAGGTGGATTCTACTGCCAGGACTGGAAGCTTTGTATCAAACGATAATGTAGGATACAACTTCCGTAAGGCTGATTTGGCTTCTTTATATTTTTATTTACAAAATACTGACTGGTCTTTCCTGGATACCTATTCTAATGTAAATATGGCGGTAAAGGCGTTCTATGACAGTCTTTATTCTAGTTTAGATTGTTTTGTACCTCAGTTCCTCAGTGGTTTACTGGTAAAATTAGACAGCTAATCCACAGGAAGGAATTTTATTTCAAAAAATGAAAATCTACAAAATCTTTATATTATTTAAATGAATTCGGAAGAGTGAGACATCTGGTGAAGAATGAGGCACGGCTGCTTATAATACATACAGGACTCGGGTGGAATCAGAAATCACAACTAATCCAAAGATATTTTGCAGATTTATAAATGCCAAGCGTTCATCAACCAGAATTTCAGGACATATGCAGTGCGGCGATAATGATCTCACTCAGCCCTTGGAAATAGTGAATGGATTTGCGTTGGAATTCTCTAAAGCCTTCCAAAATAATATGTCTTTTCCTACAACTTTACTGAGTAATCGTCCTTCCTTTGGTATTGACTGCGTTCATGAGAGTGAAGAGAAACATAGTGCAACTAGATTGAAATCTGACTTTACCTCGGGAAACAATAACATTCCGAGCTTTTTGGTGCGGGACTGTGCTTCTGTCTTAGCTACACCACTTACAGTATTGTTCAACTTAATATTAAAAACGAGTACGTTCCCGAACTCCTGGAAGATCAGCAGACTTGTTCCGGTTTTCAAGAGTGGTGAGAAATCAGAAGTAAAAAATTATAGACCGATAAGTATTTTGACTAACTTCAGTAAAGTGTTTGAGTACATATTATACACTAGAATATTTAATAACATAAAAACTGTTTTATCTTTACATCAACATGGATTTGTCTCTGGAAGATCTACAATTACAAATTTCACCTTAATTGAGGAGCATTCAGTCAACACTCAACATCTCCACTTTTCATAATTTTACAGGAAGTGATTAAAACATGTCAAAGCTTTAGTTTTATATGCAGAACTTTGTTTTTTTGTAGGAAGTACTTACGTATGATTTATAACATCACTCAAAGGGTATTTTTGTGCAACTATTTTTTTGGGGCTTCAAATCGCCATCTTAATTTTGGATATGTTGAGTTTTGACTGGAATCGGTGGATTTGTTTAGTTTTGCATGGAATTAACGTGGACGTATTTAGTTTTGCATGAATTACAGTTGAAAAAAGTATTTGTATTATTTCAAAAACAAAAATATATATACGTACATAAACTAAAGTGTGTACCTATTTAGTGAATACAAAAGAATACATTATATAATCAATAATCTATGAACAATTTTTATTTTGGAATAATATACTTTAAATACGAAGCCCACAATCGTCTTCACAACAATCACAAACAGTACCTTCCCCATCTTCCTCCTGCACTGAATTTCTGTTGTTCGTAACATCCTCTAAAATATTTTTGTAAAAAATTAGATTATTATCATCTGTCCAGTTTTCTCCAAATTGTGCCTTAAGGAGCTTTTCTAGAGTCACTTTTTTTTCTTTCTTTAATGCACGTCCTAGTGGTAATTCTGCTAGTTTAATTTTTGGACTTTTTCCTCTTTTTACCAAAGTTTCGCTCGGCTGGTCCAGTAAGGAAGTGAATTTAAAATCTTCAACCCCAACAACATGAACAGAAATGCCAGACTTATTTTTCTTTTTTGTCAGTAAAACTCTTTTAAAATTGCTAATTCCGTTCAGTTTTTTATATATTTGTTCCAAAGACTTGATGTCGTAAAGTTTCCAGTCGGTTCCCAGTTTTTTTATAGAACCAACTTGCTCGTAGAGGTCGTAATATTGCTCTTTGTGAATTATTGTTGCCTTTTTTCGAATGAGTCTTTCGATTCGTCCAAACACGCGATCGGCTGGAAGAAAAGAGTGCCCTCTCACTGGAAAATGAAAAACAATTGATTGGACAGACTCAGGTGATTCATTTTGTAGCCAATATAGCATTGCATGAACCATGTGAGAATTCTCGTTCTGCCCAGAGCACCCGTCGCAGAACAGACGCAAAAACCTAATATTTTCCAAATTCAGATTTCTTAGGTGGCATAAGACAGCACTTGCTACTTCCACGGATCCTCGCCCTGACTGTTCTTCAGACCACGAGTAAAATATTGGATTTTTTGAGTCCATACCCACAATGCAAAGTTCATAAAAGTTGACTTGGTGATAATAAAATGCATTTTGTATGGGTGTTCGTGGTAGGGGCTGTACTTGTTCCATGGCAAAACAGAGGGACACAGAATTGGGAGGTGTTTCTTTTGCCAATTCATAAAAAGCATTAGCTCGTAGTTTATGTACTTTTTTTTCGAGCTGCAACTTCTTTTTTTTATCTACATTTTTTTCGCCTTGTATCTGATTGCTCAAACGTGTGCAGAGAGCACATACATCAGATGCTGGCGAACGAAAACCAATATTAAATTCGGTTACGAAAATTCTTTGAAGCATTGAAAAAGAGACACGCATGTTTTCATTGTTCTTGTTGTAAATTTTATGCAATTTTGATATACTTAAATCACAAGACAGGTAGTAGTTTGATAGGAAATTTGACATTATGCCAGGTATTAACTCCTAGTTGCTCGCAATTATACTTGTTTTAGTTTTAAAAATATTGATATGGTGCCATAAATTAATATACCTCCATATCTTAAAGTAAGATATATAGAGAGAGCATAATGTCAGTTTATAGACAAATAAAGTGATGCCAGGTGGGGTACAGGCAGGGTGGAAATAGTTCAACCTTGGCGGGTTGCATACCGTTAGGCATCATATGTAATAAAATTTATTAAATTATTTAAATTCGAATATTATTATTTTTTAATTGTTTATAGATGAAAGCTACTTCTCTAATAATTATACTTTAAAAAACAAATTATAGGTTTTTCTAAAAATAAATATTTGCTAGTGCCCATGAATTACTCGTAAACTTTCAATACATAACTAAAGTAAAAATGTTATTTCCAAAGATGCCTTTCAGAACAATTAATGGTTCTGCAAGCATAGAAATGTGTGTCATTCAACTGTAATATTCACTCAATATTTACTCTATGTAAAACTGAAATATAATAATTAAGAATGTGTATACATACTTAGGTTAGCAATAGTATAAACATCTTCAACAACAGCAAATTTATATACATACATATATATTTATTACTAATATATCTACATATTTCAACATTTAACTAGTTGCTTGAATTTACATATATGAGGTTTTATTTTATGATTTTATTTACAATATAATAATATATAAAAGCTCTTCGTTAAGTTCTTATGAATCTTTTGATGGAAGGTTTGATTCACTCTCACTCGTTGATACTTAATAAATAATTCCACTGTAACCAAAGAAAATGATGCACTTGCTTCACAATTTATGTTTGTATAGCACTTCACTAAGGTATATAGTAGTAGAGTATATTTATACTAGCAATTCTTCACAAAATGCTTAGACCTTCTAATGGGCTCTTTTGGTATTCTATAATCAACAATTTTCAATGTTAAAAGATTTATATTCACCAAATTATGGATGAAATTAATAACTTTATGTACCTACCTATATAATTGTGGAAAGTTATAATTTTCCTCTTCTCTGCCTGTAATTGCCTTGCACTCTCTTGCTACTCCAATTTGTGCAATGAAAAGCGGCACATCAAACCATATTAAATACTAAGTACTAAATTAAAGATAAAGCAGCTAAATCCTTAGTAAAAATGAAATGGGAAATAATGGAAATTCTTAACCTTAAACTAATTAATAATAAATTATTATATTGAAGGTATTAAATAAAAAATAAATTATATATGAACATAGGACGCTTGTAATTCAGGATAATAACGAATAAAATAGAAAATATATATTAGACAAATAATCAGATAATGTTTCACATGGTTCCACCAATGGCGGATGTAAACATACCCCTCTCGGCATCACTTTTTGTCGACAATGCTCTCTCCTTCTTTTCTATCCTCCTTGCTCCATATGGATGCAACTGTTTGACATTGGTAACCGTGCACAACATATAAGGGAGGATTACTACGATCAAATTAAGATCACCGCTTAGCAACAGCCTGATAAAAAAATTCTTTTCCGTAAATACGCAGGCGGCATAAAATATAATGTACAGGTTCGGTCTGTTTTTACCTTGCATGCGAGCTAAAAGTCCATGTATTGAGACGACCGTTGTTGCCAATATTTATACACATGTGGGCAAGTACTGTTCGACTCTAGACGACAGGTCGATACGATCATTACGATCATAAGATTGTTATTCCCATTCATAATATTCTTAAAAAAGTATCTTAAGTTAATATTATAAAAATTCCTTCAGATTTAGTATTTTTATTATTGAATTTAATTTTGTTTCGCTGAAGGTCTACTAGTCGGCTCTCGTATGTATATCTGTTAGTTAGATACGGTTTGGCAACTCCTTTCGTGTTATGTACGGGCAGCCGCATGCAAGATAATCGTCGGCCAAACGTGTATAACAAACATTTAATAAATTTACATCAATAGTATATAGAATGAAATATTACACAAATGTTTGATTATAAAATTTGAAGTAATGGTAAATGTCGTAAGTTGTCTTGATTTACTATTAAATAATTATAATAATCACATTCTAAATATTTTGCATTTTTAATTGTATCTAACATTCAATAATATTTAGCAAACAATACCACAATTTCAGTATTCTTAGTTGTAAAAACGTACTGCTTATTTTTAATAAGTCTCGCTTTTACTGTCTTATTTAATACAAAAGTATAATTATCACCAAACCTAATAATTTTAATTGTTTTTTAATAATCTAGTTATGGGGAGGTTTATGATATAATTGTAATTACAGAAATCTGGGTTATTGAGTCTAAGTCAAAACTCGGAATTATTACTTCCTTCATAGAATGTCATCAGATGTGATAGAAAATTTGGCTCGATAGGTCGTTCTATAGGTGGTGTTGTTTTGGTGCTTCGCTTGACGATAAATCACATCTATTTGTTAATACTTCTTCGCAAGTTTTAATTGTGGCTAGTGGCTACCATACACTTGCAGGAATTTTGTCAAATCTTACATGTTCCAATAATGGGTGGAGACTGTGGCTCAAAATATGAACCAGTGGGATAACACGAAGTGTTATCCCACTGGTGATTTGGTGAAAAGCATATCTTCTAAGGTTACACCTTAGCCAAAAATACCACGTTTAACACTCTTTTTTGTTTTATTCAGATATCTACTGAAGATTGCAACTTAGTTGCCGAAATACGTATTTAGATTTTTTGATATATATTTTTTGTGGTAAGGGATTTTCCTTTTGCATTTTATTTCAAATCTTACATGTAATGACTTAAATTTCTTATGTAGCCTTTCTAAACTTAAACAATTTAATAATGTAACCAATACTAATAAATAACTTTAGCCATTAGGTTGATAGTCATAGAGGAATAGATACTTATTCTTCAAAAAGCTTACCACTTGAGAAAATTTCGCTCAAGCGCCTTATTATTTGGACTCCAGAGCAAAGTTTATTTAAGTTATCCTGCAATTGCAATTAATTCGGGTAAAATCTTACATCAGCATAGATTTTACAATCATCGGCACAGATTAAGCATTTAGAAAAATTACAAACTGTAGGTAAGTCATTGACAAACATAAGAAATAATAGCAGGCCAATGTTACTACCCTGCAAAGTCCAAAAGGCGCCACAAATAATTGAGAGTACGAACCACTGTAACATGCAAATTGTCTCCAGATATGACAAGAACTCAAAAGATAATTTGTTTTAGGTCTCGCATTACCCCACTTGAGAACACAACTCTTGCTAATTTCCACTCATCAGGAATGACTCCAGTTGATAAAGAAAGACTATAAATATGTTTTAGAGCACCAACTAAGGATTCGGCGCACATCTTACACAAATATGACGCAATACTGTCAGGACCCACCGACTGACTATGTTGCAATTTGTTTGTCGCTATAGAAATTTCGTGCTCAGATATTTTCTGCACATTTACATGCGCCTATGGTCTATATAGCCAAAATCAAATTTATACAAGGAAATCCCCCAAAGTTGCTTGAAAGTATTCTGCAACACCGTTACCATTACAGATGAAGCTGTCAACACCTGCTTCTCTGATTTCTGGCAAAAATCAACCACTTTGTGCCCCCGAACTGATAATCCACCCCGTTCACAATATCTCTTGTAGGCAATAGGAGTTTTAGATTTTAGCTCTGCTCTATTATATTTTAATCTATGAAGATTAAAGATATTGTGCTTCTTCTCCTGTGGTATTCCTTAATTTCTATCAATGGTTTTATTTCAATACCATGGAATATGTTTTTAAGATCTTCTAAATCTTTACCATCCACAAGTATAGTCATATCGTCAGCATAATTTACTGTAAGAAAGCCACCATATATATATCATTAAAGTAAAGCAGAAATAAGAGTAGACCCAATATACTTCCTTGAGGTACGCCCCTACTGATTACTGATTCTTTGGAAATCCCTGTTGTTGTTTTGGAGTTAATGCGCACCGTTTGCCTCCTGCTTGTTAAATAAGACCGGAACCATGAGGGAGCTGTTGCTCTGATTCCATACCGTTCAATCTTATCGAGTAGTCTACTATGTTCTATGCTATCAAAGGCCTTTGACAGATCCAGTAGAATTCCATATGGAATCTTTTTGTTTTCAAGGGATAACAAAGCAGCCTGTATTAAGTCAAAAAACGCAGTTTCGATGCTTTTTCCTTTGAGGAAACCTATTGACTGACGAGTATATGCTACTTTTTTAAAGATTTTTGAAAAACCAGTTAAGAGGCTGATTGGTCTGTAGTTACTTAGATCATATGGACAACCCTTTTTGTGGACAGGAATCACAATGGCGTGTTTTAGGGAATCCGGAAAATATCCTGTTGTGAAGGAATTATTGATGATGTGGCAAAAAGGCTTGATAAAGGCATCAGTACTTTCTTTGAGAATATGAATAGATATATTATCGGTACCAGATGATCTGGTATTTAGAATCGAAAGTATAACAGATTTCAACTCTTCTGTAGAGAGGGGAAAAAATCTTAGTCTCGCACATGCCAAGAATATGGGGATTTCTTTGTTTAATGTCCATTGTTTATCAATACTTAAAATAATGTATTTATATACCTTCTATATATCCCCCTATTGCATAAGCATTATGTATACATTATTTATTCCAAATAATGTAGAAATAAAAAACAAATACATTTTAACATAAATTTGTGACGATGATAAGAACTGCGTATAAAATTACATAAAATTTGAATAAATTAAGCCGTTTTCAAACTTACAGATTACCTCAAAATAAGGATATATTTGCTGATCATTCAAACGATCATTTTAGGGTGAGAATCCTTCTACCCCTTCTCTGACCATTCTCATCTTAATTTAAAATGGCCTATAATATGATTCTGTATTCATGAATTTGTACTGATAGAAATATCCAAACATAATAAATTATTCATATCGTTGGAAGCAAATAATTTAATGTAATTTTAATATATAATATGTATGGTATATCTGTTATTATTATTTTTGACTTCATTTTTATCGCAATGAATTCCCGCATTTTATTTGAAATAAAATAATTCTCTCATCGCGTATGCTGTTAAAACAACAAAAAAAATGGTTATTTAACATATATGAAAATAAATAAAACGGAATTTTCAAGCCGCTGTTGCGAATACGATTGAATAATTTTATGGTTAAAATTTTAAATTATGATTTCTGCTTGAGGGTGTTATTGTAATTCATTACACTTTTTGTAATTCTAATTAAACTGAGCTTGTCCGTTATTATTTATGCATGAGCAACAAGAAAAGCAAAATGAGCCGGCGGTGGTAGTAGCATGACTTCATTTTTTATTAATATTGAGTAAAACTGTTAAGAGAGGGAAGAAGTAATACGAGGTAATAAAATGTAAAAGGACACCAAGAAAATACAGCTACGCCAGCGAAAGAATGGAACATTATTTGTTTTATTCTCTTTTTTCGAGAATTAGACATAAAACAATGTATAAAACTTAATTAAAACATCTTATCAAACATTTGTCGCAATATTTTGACAAATGTAAATATTTTATTAAAGATTTAATAAAGAAAGAATGACGAAAAGTAATTTTATGTTTTACCAAAACAGAAGAATTGCATAATTTAGAATTAGATTTTACGCTATTTATAAATACGCTATATAAATACAGAATAATTAATAACAATTTAGCAATTTGATTATAAAGATATCTATAAAACATATCTATAAAATCAGTGCATCAAAATAAAATTAGTAACCAAGTTGTTTAATTTTTCTTGTTTCAATAATGCAAATACGAAGATACTGTTATTGTTTCGTTGTGTATATTTATGTTTATTTACGAATTTTTAATGAACGAGCGATTGAAAGGATCGAGTGCATTTAACTGCGCAATGAAAGATGTCTTCTTGCAAGTGGTTTGTACAATATTTTTTGTACAAACATTGAATTACAAATATTGTTTATTAAACCTAAAATAGATTACCTAATTAGTTTAAGCATGTCATACGCATACCTATTACTCACCATTCTATTAAATTTACTGCCAATGTTAATGTCTTTTAAGCGATTGTCAAATACATACCGCGTACATATTTGGTGGAGAATTTTTAGCAATGACTCCTATTTCCCTAGGTTTCAATGAAGCAGCATCTCGGAAAGTAGTATTTTATAAACTACATTTTATTACTACAAAGGCCTTTTTCTTTTAAATATCCCAAACAGTGCTTTTTTCAGCGTTTCAAGTCGACCGGGAAGCACTCATGACTAGTCGAGGGATGCATGCGCGAAATGTCACTTTAAAGCCGGTGAGAACAAAAATATTTTAAATCGCAATACTCTATTAGACATGACAGACTATATATATATATACTGCGCATAAACGGCCGAGAAACGGCGAACAAAGCCCTTTGAATATTACTTTGTAATAAATACCTTTTAATATTACTTTGTATATTATTCTTTGCATACAATTCTTTCAATTCATTTACATATGAGGCTTGAATTGATTTCTTTATATCGATCTTAGTATTTATAAATATTGCTTTCCCATAATAGCAGCAACAACTGTATTTCAGATATCGCACCATATCCACTTCGTGCTAATACACCCGAACGTCACCGAACGTCTCCGAAGGTGCTAGCCAAACTGCTGCTAGGCGACTTTTGCCTAACGGTTGCCAAAAGTATGTTTGGTCGCCATAAGTAGTACAGTATACAGTATATACAAACGGTCGCGAAAAGCGGGCTCTCTATATATATATAACAAGAAAGAGAATAATAACGGGTAAATTCCGCTGTAGAGCAACCGTAGACACGTGTTTCTGACTATTGGTCATCATCAGTACGGTTTAACCAAGGAATAAGGTGGGATAACCTTGGAGATGTAAGCTATACCGAAGACCATCGGGTGACAGACTTCCATTTGTAGCTTCAGCTAGATGATCCTCAATTTTGATGACAACAACTTACGTCGCCACGAGGAAGACTAATGCCAATATGCGTGCCATCCGAGATCCAGGAAAGATAAATCAGAAAAAGGAAATAACGCAGATACGGTGAACAATGATGGCAGAACCGAAAAGACAGTTGAACTACTAATTTTCGCGCTATTTACAAAAGTTACTTTTTTTTTAATGGAACACCCAGTATATTTTTGCATATATTGAAAGAAGGAATTATTCTAAAAAAGGAAGTTTTCATACATTATTGACAAAAAATTAAAGTTGCGGCAGTTATCTACTATTTTGTACAGCAATTCATATCAGTAAAACCAAGATGCCTAAGATAAAAAAAACAGCAAACATTAAACAAGCGTTGTGCATATGTTTATTATAATAGATGTTCGAAGACATTTAGGAATATTTTTGAATAACCTGGACTTGGCTACTCGGTAACATATACATTTTCAACAAGATGGAGCACCAGCTCATAATCGTCGCGAAGTACAAAATTTTTTGAGCGAAATGTTTTGGAATAAGTGGATAGGTACGAATGGACCAATTCAGTGGCCACCAGGGTCCCCGGATCTAAACCCTATAGACTTTTATTTTTGGGGATATTTAAAAAATGAAATTTGCAAAGGGAGATATGAAAACGTTGTAGGGCTGCAAAATGAAATAATTACTATTGCTAATAACATAGATGCAAGATCGATTTTAAAAGTTTCAAAATCGTTCGTCATTAAAACTGTGGGGAGAAATAGTGGGTAGTTACATAACTGAACCTTATTTTTTTGATGAAATTGTTAATGGAGGAAAGAATCTTTGCTATGTACGGACGTATTTTCAAAACTTTTTGAAGACATCTTCAAATATGTCAGTAAGCATAACCTTTATTTTATTTCGATGTTAACCAACAGTGTCAAAAATGAAATACTGCAACTGGGCATTGCCGGAATTAAAATATTGAAATGCGATGCGCTTCATTCTGTAAAATTATTACTTTTGGAATAGTTGGATTTAACATTTACTTTGTTTGACAGTTGACTAAGGAAGTCGTGCGCCATTCCTGCCTTCCATTGGTTGAACGAATATTTTGGTGCATAGAACAACAGCGCTCGTAGTTCTTTAATTGACCGCTAATTGCTCATATAGTGGTTATCATAGAAATTTCAAAAGATAGGTATAGGACATTGTTAACAAAAGAGAAAGAGAATAAAATAGGAACAAAATACCTTAATAAAATACTGGGTGTTCCATTTAAAAAAAATAAGTTTTTGGTATGTGAAAATTTCAGGAAGTAGGCTATGAAAAAACAAAATTTTTTGAGGTAATGTCGAGTGCAACTTAAACCAAATGATGCAGAATTTTATTGGCTACAAGCACCACAAAAGTTAATGTTTTTACTTGTAAAAACAATGTGATAATGATTTTTCTCTGAACACGTATATTGGTCAAATATTTTCAAAAAAAATTAATAACTCAAAAACTATTGACTCAATTCTGAAAAAAAACAGTTGAACACACAATTTAAAGCAGTACAAGGAAATCCAAAAATATATAGGGTGAGTCGTTGAAAAAATTAAGTTCCGAGCATTTCCGGTGAAACCGGAAGTGCGTCAGAGCTTAAAGTATTTTTACAATATGCGCTACAAGCAACTATGCATCTTCCACTAATTGTTTTTTATTTTATTTAAAACACAAAAGAGCAATCGAAGAAGCGACTACTAATGACTCATCCTGTATATATATATTATGTCAGTTATAATATTCACAAATTATCATGTGATTTATGAAATTGTTTGATGAAGGTTAACGAAAGAAGGTTTTGGTAATCAAGGTTCCCAATAAAGCCACTTAATCCTAGGACCAGTGGTGCGTTATGATTCACTGAAGCCATGTTTATTACAATATAAAACACAAAGAAAAGCGACGGTCGGCTTACCACTACTCTCTCTTTATTAAAGAAAGTATCAACTCTTGGGTCACCGATATTGATATTTCGCCTCACGCAGTTATAAAAGATCAATATATGCAAATTTTAGATCGTTTTCTCTAAGACCTATTTATTTTTATTGGCATTCCTAACACAGTACTACATTATTCACTATTTAAACTTTTTGCAGATGCAATAATGATTTTTTTTTGTATATGCATATACAGAGTCATGTTTTATTGACTTATTAATTAATCCGGTTTCATAATACAACAAAAAGTTATAGCTTTCATATAGTGTTAAGAGAGGCACTGTAGCACTCATCTATTTCGATAACTATTCTGTATTTCGGTGCGTTATTTTTGATTTGCTCTACAATTTATTTAAATTTTTTAATAGTTCCATTTTTTTTCTACAGTGTGTCTACTTAAGTTGGAATCATATGAAAAACTTTCCTATTATTAATTTTAAGACAAAAAGTTATTCTTCGTAAAAAGTTCTGCGTGGTCTAGGACCCAATATGAATTAATCAAATATTAATTTTTTGCAGTCGTATACGAGGTGTGTCAAAAAATATGAATTTTGCTGCAGAGTAAAGTACCTATATTTTTGACATTATCGAATATTGTTATAAAAAATAATAGATTGTGTGTGTCTGTGTGTGTGAGAGAGAGAGAGAGAGAGAGAGAGCTACGTTGACTAAGCAACGTACTAGAGCAAAGAAAGATATAACAAAATAATGATGCAAAACGCAAGCCCCACGCATGCAAATTGGCTTATTACATAGCATACGCTAATCATAATGTTGATTTAAATAACATTAGGATTATTTTCGGTGAGAGTAGTCTATTCCTTGAAATACTTTGCATCAGCTTGTTTATACCAAATTTATATTCAAAAAAGAAGTCTGCAAATTTTAGTAGTATATACAGTGACTTTCTACCCCTATTAAAAAGAAAGATATGTAATCGTCAAATATAAAATTAATAGATTATTAGTACATCTCCTACTACGTACAGTTTGCTACCTTCGTGGCATGTACGTATGTAGGTTTGATTGAATTTTACGTATATTTTTATATTCCTTTTATTGATTTTGTAAATGGACTGTTTTTCCTCACTAATAATAATGCAACGAAGAAAGCTATCTCCTGTCGTTTTTTCGTTTGTTTTGATAATAAATAATATAACACATTTATTTTCACAAATATTTTATTTCCTCTGTATTTTTAGCAGGCTCTGAGACCTCAAATTTGGTGTGTTTTTCTTTGATTTGATGTATTTCAGTTTTGACAAGTTTATGAAAACAATTTGAAATTTTATGCAATCAGACGTATAAGCGGGAGGTTTGGAGTTCTTCGGCTTTGCAGCGGGCCACGTCGTAGACTGACGAAGTCATAGTAGACTGAAACACTGTATCTGTGCATTGGTTGCTGTAATGCCGACTCTAGGGCAGATGTGCACCCATTTCATGCGTGCATCTATGAATTTTTAATTCGTACATCGTATGTATATGGTGTTCATAAAAATTCAAGACGATTGTGACATTTTAAAGTATTGTGTTTACCTACATTCAGATTTAAAGTACTAACCCTCTCCAAATTTAAATCCAATATGTAACGGTACCGCATAATTTACTATTTTTATAATTTTTAAATTCGATTATGAATTATATTTTAAAGTTATGTATTTGAAACCAAACGATATATTTCTTACAACTGTCTATTCTAAATGTTTATTTGTGTACAAATTAAGCGTTAGGTAGATAAGCAAATGTTTGTATTGAAATGTTTATAAGACTAAAGGCGCCGAGTGTATATGTCTATCGCGTCATACGTGTTATCGGCGTGTGAGATTTTAAGAACTACTATAAGTGTGAAAGGTGAAGAGAGATATTAGTATATGAGTCTTAGCCAGAGTAAATTCTAAAAATTAGATAAGTCGATTTGGGACCTTCGAGTGGTTGACAGCATAAAAAGGCTGTCCCGAGCCGAACATACTAGTCCCTATATATGTATAAAAAGTAAGCCGACTCACAAATAGTGGTCGAAAATGTAACAAATTGTCGTTGTTTGAACCCTAAAAGTAATAAAATAGGTTATTTGTTTTCATAAAGATCGACCGCCAACTAAAAGTTCAATGTGTAAAGTATAACTTCCTATAGCTCCACTGTCGAAGGAGGACTCTCAGTAAGCTCACCTACAAAAGGAAGATTCTCTTCAGTGAAAGAAGAAACATATTTAAAAGGTATTTGCAAGGTTTATGCGCAAATGTACAATAAATTAGAGCGTTAAAATTTGTCTTAATATCGATACGTAATTAATTAATTAAAATATATAATATATAATTTAAGGTATAACATATTTAATAAATTGTCTTCGATACAAAAATATTTTAGTATTTGTAAATTGTTTGCCAATGTTGTTTTATGAAATATCATTTGCTTGTAGATATATTTATGTCAATCTCAGAATAGTTTGTGTTTCTCTTAAAGCCTACATTGTTAGTATTGATATAAATACTAAGAGGTGGTAGAAAACAAACAATGTATGACATATATTAGTTAGTACAAGTGATAACAGAAATAAATCACAGTGAATATTACAATATTTAAAGCGCTATGAAATTATTTTATTAATGTATTTGTTCTAATTAAAATTGATGTTATGTTGTGTATGCTTTTTTGTGTTTGTATTAATATATGAAAAAATTTTGGTTTCTGATACAAATATTATTTAAATTAAAATAATGTTGTTTTATTTAATCGTGTTAATTAATGCCCTAAGATTATTTATTCTTAATATCTCTTAACTTGGATCGTCCTGGGAAAATAAGCTAGTCCGGTAAAACGTATCAATTATTTTATTTTATTTAAAATATAAAGGGCATTATTAATGGGGCCATTACTTTATGTTATTAACAATTAATTGGGCTTTTAACGGTTCTATTTCAAATATATCCAAACCTTTAAGTAATTTAAAAGACTAAATCTCTAACAAAATCAAATTAAAATTATAGATTTATAAATGTATTAGTCAACTTTAATCTGTGAACGCAACTTTTTTAAGCCGAAACGTATTAGCCAATTACATAATTACGACGGGGCTTTCAAGTTAATCCCAGGTGTTTCTCTAAGCAGAATTCAATCCCTGTATAACGCCGTCAATTTGAAAATGCCCAACACCTGCGTATTCAAAGTGAGAATCTAACATTTCATACGGGCGTCCAACATAACTCCTGGTATTTACATAATTTCATTAACTGATTGAATTTCAATGTAAGTGTGATCGGATGGTGGGATAATTGAATCGAAGAGGGTTGATATTAATTTTGTTGTATCAGAAGATAAACAAATAATGTAATTCCTTAAAATATCTTTGAGTTGGTAAATATTTCACCAGGGAAAGTATGTGTTTCTTTATTTTATTACTTGTAAATATTATTGTAATGCGACAAAAACATTCTTTTGTGTCTGACTGAATGTGAAAGATTGCTTGTAATAATCAAATTATTAATCAGCTCTAAGTAAAAGTAATTACATCGTAAGTATTTCATACGTAGAAATATCGCAAAAAGGATTATCCTCAAAGGTTTTAATAATAACATTAATAATAACATAGTAGGTTAGAGGTTGCGTAGAGATTTTCAGTTTTGCTGTTATTCGAACTTATCACTGTAAAGCAAAGATATTGTTGTGATTCGGTGTGATGAGAATATAATTAATTATACTACTGGAATAATTTAAAAATAATGGAAACATCTGTTGAACCAGAAATAATTTGGTTCATATTAAAACTAGCTAATGGAGAAAATACCACGAAGGGGGCAGAAAAAATGGGGAATCTTCCCTTGTCCCCCCCCTCCCCGAATTGATCAGTGCTTGCAAGTGTAATAATTGAATGAATAATGTTCTATGTCGTTGCCATTTATGTACCGCCGAATCTCTGTCAAGAGGATTTGATTTCTTTTGTGAATCACTCTTTCTTCATAAGCCGTCCATTTAAATTGGCGTCTTCCTTCTACCTAAATTCACAAACCACATCTCTCTCTCCTCTAAATTATGCCACGTTCAATCATTTATGTAATTCTCTTCAATTTAATTAACATAACCAGGGAAAGAATTGTGATAATCGTCTGATGGATTTAGTCCTTTCCAATGTTGAGTGCAGTATTGGTGTGGAACTAGAAGCTTCTCCTTTTGTGCTAATAGATCCCTTTCATCTGCCATTTAGCCTTACATTTTGTGATTTGCTTCTTCCATACATTCGAATTTCCCCTCTAACACTAATAAAAGATGTAACATCCGTAAAGCTAACTTTCAAAAGTTGTATTCTGATTTGTTATTTATTGACTGGTCTTTCTTGGAAGAATTTAATGATGTGGACAACGCTGTTGATAGTTTTTATAATGTATTATATAAAGTTATTTTGAGCCATCTGTTCCGATTATGGTTTTTTTTTTGGTGCAGTGTTTTAGAAGGCCCCCTGCAGTTATGGCCCTTTTAAATATATTTCTACTTTTGTAATATAATTTATATATGTTTCTTTTCTTGTACCTGTCATGTAGATTCATACAAATATATATATATATATATATATATATATATATATATATATGGCAGCAAGTACTAGATCTCGATATCTTGAATTGTTTACGAATGATATCAAGCGTAGCGTTACCTGAAGTCGCGTTGGAAATCGACCAAAATCGTTTTTTCTTTGAAAATTGAAATTAAAAACATAAACTATATAGCAAATAAGAATAACATGATCTACATGATCAGCCTACATAAAACATTCATGAAAAATATCTATGACATTTGCTACCATATGGGAGAGAGGCGCCCTTAAAAGTATGTTCTTTCTCGGTCTGGGCATCGAAACGGTGTCAGTAGAACGCGTGGCATGGATGGCACGACGAATTTGACCTGGAACAATAGTACCGGCGAGTCCACCACATTGTTAACAAAATTATATTAAAAAAAGTGCGCTGTTTCACCTTTTTCTGCCTGATAAAGACTCAACGGCATGCCTATCAACTAACTCAAGTAGTCCGTTTTCGAAGCCGAGTAAAAACGATCACTTTTGTAACTAAGGAACTTCAAGGAACACTTTTGTACTCTCTCCAATACCAACTGCTGATATAAGTAGTGGGGATACCAAATAGTGGCGCCGTACTCTAATCTACTTCTAACAAAGGCAGAATAAATAGATTTAAGAGCCAAATGACAAGGGAAACCCATGCTAGAACAGATCAGGAAACCCAAAAATCTTGTGGCGGTACTACAGACTCCATCTACATGGTCCGAGAATTGAAGAGTTGGATTGGCAGTCTTAGCAAAAGTAACAAAGGTACATTTACCAATGTGTAAAAGTATTTTATTTTCAATATTTTATTATCAACAGACCACTGATTGAAAGTTATTCTGAAGTAACAACTATGGTGATCAGCATATGCCAAAACACCAAATATTCGCGAATTCGGTAAATCATTTAAAAATATATTAAAGAGATCCCTGTGGCATACCAGTTGTTGGGATAAAATGTCCAAACTGATATCCATTGTAAAATACATAATTAGATCGAATTGTTAAATATGATGAGATCAGTTTAAGTAGACAAATAAAGAAACTATTTCTGATGTATAAGTTGGTTTTCGGTTTCTTTATTTGTTACTTAAACAGGTACTGACTGAAATGTTATCTGACAGTATAGATCATTCCTTACTGATGTAAGGTATGGTCAGTACTGTCAGATGAGTATCCAAATGAAGACATTATTAGTAAATAGTGTAATTTAAGCGTTATCTCTATGATAGAACGCCAGTGCTATTCATGAAAGTGATTTGTTCGTAAATTTTGCAGCAATATAGAGTCAACTAATTATTATTTACATGAACTACTGTGTTATAAAAGGAAAACCTATATATTATAAGCATTAAAAACAATGTATTCTTTTATCGTTTACAGGACAAATGACAAATTAATCTCATAACGGCAATATATCGAGCTTTGATCTTACAAGTGATTTTAAATAAAAATAATTGCATTTTTTTATAATTATCAAAGAAAACGCATAAATAATGTATCAAACAATAAAGTAGAGGGGTACGTCACGAATAATTGCCATAGTTCTACCGTATGGAGCTTAGAAACTTTATGGAAGGCACAGGTTCTTATGATTTCTTACAGCAGCAAACTTCTACTTAAAATATTCTTCCGAAGTGGATCTTCCCGGTATGGTTCTTGTGTGTACTGGATTAAAACTGCGTATTATACGGTAAACTAGAACGTGCGACCTCACCTCCAAATGTATTGTTCCGTTCAGAATGCGTCTTTTAAATATTGGCAGTTATGTCCAATATTCTTTCTGATAACTTCTCACAATAGCGCACTTTACTGGTGGATACTAGTAAATTGTGATTTTAATTTAAATCGTAGTTTTAATAATATTCTACTTCTATTTTTTGACGTATTTTAAATGCATGCAGATGGAGTCACTCAGAATGACTTATTTCGATACCTTTACTTGACTTATCAGCGTGTCTTGAACGTACTTTTGGCGCTAGTTACAAATGTATTCGCCTAATACCGCGGTAAACATCGTTTATATACGTCATTAGTGACGGATCCAGCTGATTCTGTTTTATTTCTCTGAAAGCCCCGTGCTTTTTGAGCAATCCCATTGAATGATTTGAATTTAATCTGGTAAAAAAGTTAATGTTCTAATATATTTCTTATGCATTATTTTATATCTAGAATTTCATGAAAATAGTTTTAAAAGTATATAAATAATATCCAACGTTGTTTGATAATTTTCATTTATTTAATTCTGTCTGTATTTAGTTTTGATTTTCAAATTAATCTCGTCGTTATGTCACGTGACTTAATATGTTTATAACATACAGTTTGGTCATTTATATTTATGGTCTTTTTATGAAATTAAACTTGGAGTCTGTGGCTTGAAACTACACAAAAACACTAAAACACCTTCACCACACTAAAGCACAAAAATGGCTAAATACGTATTTCAACAACTAAGTTGTCATCATCAGTAGCACTGATTAAAAATCGCTCTGTCTACATACCGTAGCGTACAGAACAACACTGATTTCCAATTTACGGGGATGGTTTATTCTTTTACCTAGGCTATTAACTACTTCATTAAAATTACTTGATCGTTGTACCGTTAAATACGTCATACTTACTAATCTAATCCTATCCTTTAATTCTAATATTCTAAGAAAACCAACAATATAATTTCCTATTTACGGGGATGGTTTATATATTTTTACCTAAACTATTAACTACGTCATTAACAGTACCTGATCGCTGTATCGTTAAATTAGTCATGCTTAATACTATAATTCTATCATTTAATTCTAATGTACTATGAAAAACTAACGGTATCTAAAAGTTATTGTTTACACCACAAACTTATATGAACAAGATTGGGGAATTGGCCCGTTATCTGAATTCATTAATTTATTTTTATTTTTCTGAATGTATATACTCTCCTAACTATCTAGTTCTCTATAATTACGCACTTGTTTTATAAGTTTGAGGCCGCTTGCTGGAATATCATGACCTGTGTCCGAAATATGTCGAGCTACACTAGACTTCTCTGTCCTATTAAACCGAAAATGAGCAATGTGCTCTTAATAGCGAGTTGCAATCGAACGTCTAGTTTGCGCGATATATTTTTTCTCGCATTTATTACAATTAATTTCATAAATTCCAGATTTTTGTTCTACCTCAATTTTATCTTTAGTACTGGTCAAAAGACTTTTCAACGAATTACATGATTTAAACGCGACTTGCAAACCAACATTTTTAAAAATATTATTTAAGTTTCTCGAAATATTATGAAAAGGTAGGACAACAAATTTCTTATCTATATCACTTTGAGGTAGCAAAGTTGTGGAATTTAGAAATACATTCTTACGTTTCATTTTTCTTAAGATATTGTCAACTACGTCTGACTGGAAACCATTGTATTCAGCGATACCTCTTATAAGGCGTAATTCTTTCTCGTATCTATCTCTTGTAATTGGGAAGTTTAACAAGCGATGGATTAGAAAATTGAATGAAGACAATTTTTGTTGCAAACAATGATTAGAATCTGCTGTAATGAATCTGTTTACATTGGTTTCCTTTCTATAAATATCTATTTCTATATTGCAACCTGCTTTAATTACTAATGTATCTAGAAAAGCTAATTGTCCATTGTTTTCCTTCTCAAGAGTGAATTTAATCGTGGGGAATTTTGAGTTTAATTCATTAAGAAACATTTCGGTATCATACATTTTAGTGTCAAAAATCGCGAAAATATCGTCAACGTACCTTAACCATACTTTAGGGAAATATTTGGCGTTCTTTTTGAAATCCATTTCAAAATTACTCATGAATAAATCGGCAATAAATAGGGACAAGCAATTTCCCATGACAGTCCCATGTCGTTGTTCATAGAATTTACCTTCTATTTGAAATGATGATAAAATACTTATTTCTCTATCACGTTTAAATGCCTTTTCAATAATCGATTTTAATATTATTTCTAATGTGCCTTTTCATTAATCGGTAGAAATATTTACAAGTCCCTTTGTCTCGCCGTATAATTTAGTATATTTTAAAGTTAATTACTTCAACCCATCGATTTCTTTGGAATGTTTCTTTCAAAAATATTAAAGCGAATAAAAACTTCCCTCATTTAATCAAGTAAGGTCGAAGTAGTTAATATCGTTTTAATAAAATTTCTAGAAATAAGATCCACTATAATATAAAAGTTTGCTGTAACTTTTTGAAAAGTAGTTTTTCTGAGAAATTTAAAATTAATTAGTCGAACTACTGGGAAAAGAAATTAGTTATGCAGCAATTCTGTCGTATACTGTATTAAAAGTTTCTCTAATTTTTACGGAGCATAAATAATTAAAAATTAAAATATCACATGTAGCTTTTCCTATTTAGAAATTCACTCGGCCACCTTGGGTTTTGTCTTATTCTTTCAGTTTCGCTCTTCCCTGACGCGACTGTTCTCATGAAACTTACCGGAATCTAAAGTTATTAAATTTCAGAGCGAACAGTTTTTCAGAAAATTTTCTTGCATATCATACAAATAAATAAATTGATATTTATTTGTACGATATTCTATAATTATTAAAGAAACAAGATTATGAAAATTAGCAAAGTAGCAGTAATTTTAACTCTTATTAAGATAAACTAGCGCAAATAGAAATTGCTGTTAAAACAATAAATTTAAACCAAAATATGGATTTTCCTCTAGAGTCAAAAATAACGACGAATATTAAGATGGCTTGGAATAGTACACATAATCTTGACGATTTTTAGTAGGCTTTTGAAAATAATGATAACTCTATCTATAAAATATTGTGAAATATTGGCAAATATACCGTAACTTTGACGCCTTACTGACTGCAGTTAGGAAAGAAGTAAACCAGGTAGATTGTAGAACCATACTAAAAATAGTTCAAGCGGTTCAAACACAAACATTAAAACATAATAAGGAATGTTGTGATAACATAGAGCATTTTTTACAAGAAAACTAGTAGTTTTTTTCTCATTTTGAGTTAATATGTTAAAGTTTTGTAAATGAGCTTATTCTTTTGGGTAAATCCCATGATTTCAGATTTATTGGGACTAATACGATATTTTGTCATTCGCCATCTACCCATCTTGACGTCAGGTTAGGAGCGTCTGGCATCTGCTTCCTGACCGTTGAGTTGAATTTGCCCCTTGATTCGAAGATATAATTGAAGACTCGGTGTTCCCCGATCGTTGGCTTTTCCAGCAGACCGTTCCACAGAAACAGGAACAGCACCTGACACTGTGACATTTGTGTGTACTAACTTTTCTCTTAGCATGAAGTCGATCCACACACAACAGGTATCTTAACTTCTCGCTGTTTGAGAAATATGTTTATTGTGTGAAGAGAAGTATTGTTAAATTCCCCCTCCATGTTCAAAAAGGGCAAGTACTACCACCTTGCTGACATAAGACTCCTGCCCTATTTTCCCAGGTTTCAGTATGAAGGTCACCCTAAACGTCTTCAAGTCTAGGTATGTGACCAAAGGCTAGGCGGAATCCTAGAATATCAATGAGAATTCTATACATAAAGTCACTTCCCTTTTGTACCAATATAAGATAAAAAATGTTTATGGGTGAAATTTGCTTATAGTTAACCGGACATATCACGATACCCCTTCAAAATTCTGTCCTAGCCTATGCCTTCTGAGTCTGATCTACTCTTTTTGATCTAGGGAACTGAAACTTTAGGAATTTTTTAACAGTCTCTTCTACCGATTTGGTGCATTCATAGTCTAATAGTTTTTCCTTCAACGTATCACAATATAGGAAAAACTTAATTTTCTGTACTAATATATTTGTAAGTTGTTAGTCCATCTTGTAAGACAGATTTCTATTATTTCAATTTTGGAATAATAGGAGCGGTATATTTTCTGTAAGTTTTTCATTAACTTCTCGATTATTTCACTAATTATGATATGCTTCTGTTATATAGCTTAGTTTTAAGATATACGAGGTAGGCGCCATAAATTCTCGGCCTGACAAGCTTATACAGGTTCAAACGTGATCAAACTCCGACACGCCATGCATGCACATACGCGAGGTGTACACTATAAATATGACGGTTCGAAGCCTAGTAGTTTTTAGTAACCAGCCAACCTCCCTGACTAGCGCGCGAAAATGCCTGAAGTAACGAAAATTGAGAGACCTTATCAAAGTGGGCAAAATACTTCCGTGTGGGACAAGAATCCCTGGAACATGCTGATCGGTCGGGTCGACCAATTGCAGTGATAAAGCCTCAACAAATTTCAATTATTGAACATTTAGTGCTTGAAGATCGCCGTTTGAAAGTGAAGGAATAAGCAGTGATAACAAACATTTCCGAAACAAGTGTTCGCCGAATTCTCCATGACCATTTGGGTATGAATAAAATTAGTGCTAGATGTGTACCGCGACTTCTTTCTGCTCTCCAACGTGAACGTCGAGTCGAATGTGCGCAGTCGTTTTTAAACATGTGTGGGGACGACCCAAAACCGATTTTGGAGTCCATTGTCACTGGGGATGAAACAATGGTTCTGTTTTACGATCCTCTATCGTAAAGAGAGTTCATGGAGTGGCGGCGACCTGATGAACCTCGTCCCAGAAAGGCGAAAGTCGTTCAATCAACGAAAAAGGGTGATGGCCACAATATTCTGAGATTGTGAGGGCATTTTGCTAATTGACGCACATATTATGCGACTTTATTGCATAAATTAAGGGACAGTATTCATGCAAAACGTCGTGGAAAATTGACAAAAAGTGTGCGATTATTGCACGACAATGCTCCTGTCCATACTGCCGTCATTTCACAAGGTGCCATCCGCGAATGCGGCTTTCAAGAATTGGAACATACCTCGTATAGTCCGGATATGGCTACTTGTGATTTTGTTTGTTTTCTAATTTAAAAAAAGACCTTAGGGGACGTAGTTTTAAAGACGACAGTGAGTTGCAAGCAGCTGTTATACAACATTTTGACGGAAAAACTTCAGATTATTTTTACAAGGGTATCGAATTATTAATTAATCCTTGTAATAAATGTATAGAAGTTAGGGGAGATTACATTGAAAAATAAAAATTCATATATTATTTCAAGTTTTTTTTTTTTGTATATCAGCCCGAAAATTTATGACGCCTACCTCGTACAGTTGATTACAATTAAATCGAATACAACCAATTTTCTTGATTTTAGATCGCTCTTGTGAGTGTCAATTTTTGATTATATTGTGACAAATGGGATGCCGCAGTTACAAAAAAGCGACGAAGCTCTAATCTTTTCAAAATTGGAAATAGGTTGGTCAATAAAGGCTGTAGCTGAACATTATAACATTGGAGAAGCATTGCGCAGAGGTGGGAAGAAGATGGGAAGAAGACGCGAGTATTATTAAAAAAGAAGGAAGGGGCGTCCAAAAATTGCTATAACTGACAACATGCGACCACGGACAATTATTAAGGCAAACTCCATTTCAGGCGGCAAGGCTAGCTAGATTTCGAAATAACTTCCCTGGGTCAAAATCAAGAATACGCGTCAAGAAACAGTGCTAGTAGTAAAAAGCAGGTATTGTCGGATGGATAGAAACAGCTTCGAATTACATTTTCGTTTAAACTATATACACCAAACACCAAATTTTTGAAATAATGTTGTTATTATTATTATTCAAGTATTCAGAAACGGAAGACAAAGAAATCGCTGAATAGCACCAGTAAATACCTTACTGATGACAGGTAATATGATTGCAACTTGTTTTTATTTATTCACATGAATTCCATAGCCTAACTGATTATACAAAATAAAAATTTAAAGGAATTGATACACTTTCCAAAATAACTCTGAAACTAAGGCGTTTAGTTATAGGGAAGTAAATACATACTGCCCCTAATTTTGAACGTGCAATCCAATGACGTTGAAAAAAATGTAGGCTGCTATTTAAAAATAACAAGATATTGATATTTCCTGGATGAAATGTTTAACATGGTTTTCTGATCACCCTGTATTATTTGGAAAGTTTATAATAACGCATTTGAAGCAGTATACTTTCCAAAATGATTCCCTAAAATTTTAAATATGTGCATGCATTCAATTATTGGGAATGTTGTTATGAGTAATAGTCTGCAGATGTCAATTTTTTTACAAAAATTGAAATACTTCAAAAATGGCTAACTTTAGAAGCAAAGTTTATCTGACAAACTATCCTTAAAATTAAGTTGAAAATACGAATCAATCATAAAAAATGGGATATTCTATTTAAAATAAGGAAGTTGATATCCATTTCCGGTGTAACCGGAAGAAGCAAAAATACAAAACTATTTTAAATCGAAAGAGCTTAAGGCGAAACTAATATTTGCGAAATTTCAAAACTCAACTCTTGTTAGTTTTCTATATAGTTCTAACGAAATCTCGTCGTGATATATCAGCAAAATAATAGCCGCGGGCACATGGCAGGTAGTATTAAAAATGGTTTGTAGGCATTAATATAGAAGTCTTACCATGGTCATTACACAAACCTAACTTAAATTGTGTAGAGAACGTCTGCGATTTACTTATTAAGAAAATGTGTCAAAGAAATATCAGCTCGCTAAACGCTAATGACTGAACAACTGAAAATTGTTGGAGAGGGTTAATTCATGATTAAAAGTGTTAGCAGAATCTCAAGTCGTTTATGTCTGAGCAAAATGCTGGAAGCTCAGGAATATTTAATATTAGTAATATTATTACCAATTAAATATTACTAATTACTAATAATAATTAGTAATTAGTAATATTTCTTTTTTTATAAACCTAGCTTATTGAAAAAATAATCGTTGACAATGCAAAAAAGAAATATTCACACCCGTAGAATAGTAGTTTTTCATATGATCCCAGAAGTCTATATCGTGGGTCCACTTTAATAAGAGGCATCCTATGAGTAACAGTATTAGTTTATTTTATTTACTATTTAGACTCTCCTCTAGTTAAATCATAATCTGACCTATTGCTATCAATTATATATCAAGGTTTTAATTCAAAATATTCTAGGTTATTTATTAATTCTTACGTCAAGATACAGGGGAAACTTTGGAACATGAAATTGTCTATGTTTATAATCTTACTTAATAATAAATCCCTTTCTTGAAGCTTCAAGTAGATTAATTTTTTAACAGTTGGATCATAATTAATATCCCCTTATTTCTTTCTACGTTAACTTAATAGCACTTATATATAATATTGAAATTAAATTATCAAATTTATGGCGGTTGGCATATTTACTTTAAACAAATCAAAATCCAGTATTATCGTCTTAACGTTTTAAGAAACCTTATTCTATACAATTACATAGTTAACATTTTTAAATTAATTCTGAAACAACGAATACATACCTTTAAACCAATTTTTTCTACACCCATACTTTAATTGTATTATTAGATATGCCGAACCTGTACTTTAATGATGTCCATTACGACACAGATTTTCATTATGATACAAGTTTATATCCAATAGGCGGACTGCATATCTGACAGATATACAAATTCAATAAATGTGACAGTTCTCTGCAATTTACAAGTAGGTACTTAAAATTTGTGCTTTTTTGAAAATATAAACGTTAAAAATGAGGGATAATGACAGTGAAATGTAAAATTTGAGTCCACCAGAAATTATGGAACAAGCCTTAGTAACCAAGAACAATTTATTACCAGCTAAATTCGCAAAGGTGCATGGAAAATTTTAACCTCAATTTATGAAATGGAATATTCAATGTTTTATTATGGGATCGTAGAAAAAATAGTGTATGCAACTCGCATTTAATGGCTATTAACACACCCGTATTCATTACAATACTCGGCTTCGCCTCGTATTGTAATTTTCTTACTCGTGCCTTAATAGCTATCGTTAAATGCTCATTGCATACTATTACAATCTCTCTCTAGGAGTTATAATTTGTTTGTACATACATTATGTAAGTATGCTTTGAGTTCTTTATTTCGATATGTAGAATTAGTATATTATCATGAGGTCTTTGAATTAAGGTATTGAATTACATGCATGTATTTTTGAATTTACCTTTATGTCGTTTTAGGTCAAATTTGTACTAAATTCCACTTGGATATCTCTAGTTAATGCTCCTGGATCTTCCTGGCATATATAGCAACTTCTTATATCCAAATCACGAGGACTGACGGATGAAAACTCCAACTTCATGGATGGGCACTTATTCAGATTTAATTTATAATAAAGGTACTAGTATTTCTATCATTTACATGTTGAAATACTTTAAATTTTAGGTATTCAGTAACACTAGCTTCATTCTTTCATCTGTAGCATCTTTCTATTGTGCTTTGTTTCAATAATTCAAAGCATACTATGTTTCCACCTTGGATCATTTACACATGAAAACAATATTACAATATAATATTTGAATTCTTAATTATTTCACACTTAAATATCTTAAAAATGATTGATTTTCATGCCCCAAAGCTTTATAATCCTTATTTGTAACGTTATTTAAATAACAGCATTCAAATTACTGCAAACTCCATAAATTGAACGATTCAAATATCATGTTTTTAATTTCAATAAGAAGGACATATGTCAAAATTAATTGATTATATAACATCATTTCTTTACTTACACGTGAATAGAAATTTATCATTACATACCATACATTATACTGTAATATGTGATTCAAGACCGAACTAAATTATTTATTTATAATAAAATTTTGTTGAAAAATATCTGGTTACTTTGATTTTCGAACTGTAATTGCCGTTGAGTGAACGTATTTCTTTATAAAACTAACGGCCGGTTTCATAATCAAGTTAAAGTGACTTTAAATTTCAAAGTTGACTGTAGATCTGAAATTCGGTTTCATAATTTCACTTTAACTTTAAAGTGAATGACAAAGTCACGATTTTCCTGTTTTAACCAACTTTACTATTTATTTTAACGACAAGTACGGTATAACCTCACACAATAATCATAATATACTTGTGTTGTTGACGAATAGTTTGTTAAATTCGGAAACAGATATATGCTGGTATTTATTTCGAATAGTATCTAATAAAATGAATATATTGCAAACGAGTTCTAGTTCCTCATCAGAAGATGAAGTTGATGTAGTCGTAAGACGACCGACGTAAAGTTTATAGAAATAGGGAGAACGGTTTGAATAAATTCAATGACAATGAATTTTTCAAAAGATTCAGACTAACTAAGAATCGAACATTCAATTTCACTTCCTACAAATTGGTAGGTATTATCATGAAGTTTTTGTAGCACTACTAAAAAATGATATATTTTAGTGGAGAATGCATACAATCACACTACACAATATTGCAATTGAAATGCAGGAGAAAATACTAGTAAAATGGGAGGCTGATTTAAATGTGCATGAAGCAGATAACATAGAGGCAGTTCTTAATAATGATGGCTATATGTACATATAATATTTTCTTCTTCATACTAGGGTTAAGACATACAGTGATTGACACCTTAACGACGTTTTTGTGTTACAAATGGAATATACACTATGAAAAGTTTGAATTAAACTTTTCATAGTGTATATAATTTTTTTTACTGTATCGTTAAATATAATTACTGTCATTGCTTTTGCAGAAAACATTAAGTTCTGAAGAAAAATCTTTATATTTATTAATTAAAATACATGTAGCAAATACTACAGTAATTGACACGCCTATGTTAACATATTAACATATCTTTGTATTGTTCTAATTGCAGGTGCTAGAAAGAGTGAAACCATCAATATCTATTATATAGAGATTTGGATTACAATAACAAAAAAGTAAAAAGTCAGTAAGTAACTCCGTATTTGTATTAATTTCGTATAAAATATTCATTACAATATGTAATATTATGAACTTTTTTCACAAGTTTTGCAAATAAATTTTGCACTGGCTGAAAATCTTTTGAGAAGGCACGATTTGTGGTACTGTCTCTGACAATTAGCGCATTTTATTCCCTGGTTTGCTTTTGTAACATTATTCACACATATGAAGCAAAGACCAAAGGACATTAATATATTTTCAGAAAATGGATTTGCTAGGTTTTCTGTGTTCATATCATCATCCCCTTCTTTAATTATAATAGATGAAATTATATTAACTTTTCGTTTATTTTCCTTTTCAACATCGTTAATAATGTTAGCTATTGCTACCGTTATGGTGCTCTCTTGTACAACATTCCGCTTTCTTTTAATCCTCGCCCGTTTTCCTTCTTCAACCAATGCTTTACTTTTCTTTTTCTCTGCCAGTTCCTTCTCTTTCGCATGTTTATTTTCAAGTCGTTTTATTTTTCTTTCCTCCGCTGCCTTTTCATTTTCTTTCTTTTCTGATGCTTTTCTGCTTTGAATTTCCTTCCAAGTCCCTGACGTTATTACGAAAGGCATTCTCTCTATATTTCTTTTACCTTTCCTCTCTGGCGTTACTGGCCATTGTAAAACATGGTTAATTGTAACAGGGTTAATATCTTTAAACGGACTCGTATGTAAACTTCCGGAGCTGTGGAAAGATATATTTTGTGCATCACCACTAAACTGAGTAGTGTCAGGTGAATGATATTCAATTGGCATATTTAATACATCAAATAAATCATAATAATTTTCTACTGCTTTTCCCATTTGTTCCGTTATATCTGTTTGCGGCACTTCTTCTATTCGTTCTTTATTTTCCGATTCCTGTGTATAATCTGTTTCAGTAAAATAAGCCCAAACTTTTCTAAGTGGATTGAAATATTTTCCATTAGTGCTTGGGCTATTCTTTTCTAATTCCATAATGGCATCTTTTCCAATCATCTTTTTAAATGTTGAAAAATTCAAAACTGGTTTAACTCTATTCTCACTGCCTCGTTCTTCATGTTTTTTACCAAGGCATTTGGAAAAATCTATTGCATCCACATTCCATGGATAAACGCCAGAACTTCTAAACCCACTTTTAATAATATCTTTGTTCAGATGTTTCTCAATTACTAGTTTTAGGATAGGTGCGAATCGTGCTTTAATCAGCGCTTCTGTAGAATTGCTTCTTCGCCATTCCATTACGCCTTTCTTCCAACCATTTTTAATTGGTTTGAAAACCGAGATATCGGCTGGTTGAATTATGCGCGTCGCATTAGGGTATAATGCAATTAGAATTATACCTAACTCAGTGCATAATTGGCTAAGTTTATAAGTTAAATGAGTTGCATGTCCATCTACAAAATATATAATTGGAAACCTGGTCCCTTTATTTCTTAAATGTGGATACAAATATTTGCCACGTATTCATAGAAACACTCCGCTGTCATCCACCCTTTTTCGGAAATGCCATACCCCCATTCGATAGGTAAACTCTTCGAAATTT
This sequence comes from Amphimallon solstitiale, assembly GCA_963170755.1. Lineage (NCBI taxonomy): Eukaryota > Metazoa > Arthropoda > Insecta > Coleoptera > Scarabaeidae > Amphimallon > Amphimallon solstitiale. The sequence continues at coordinate 31,767,364 of OY720684.1, forward strand.
CCGCAGAGCGTCGTTTATTTGGAGGGGGGGTATTATCCCCATTTGCACTAAATGTAAACATAACCGTCAAATTAGCTTTGGATTGTCCAATATCTACTTCGTAAACATTTCGTGTTCCCCTTGGAGCAATAACTTTATTACCTTTGGGACAAAGCATGAAACACGTTTCGTCACCATTAAATACCCGAGTTGCATCATCTATTATTTCAAAATAGCCCTCTTCTTTCAAGTACTGCTCTATGTTTAGGAACCACTGCTATATGTCTTTTTCGCTAACATTAGCGCTCGCTGTAGTTACAGCTTCAGACGTTCTTTTCGTTAGTGTGGGGTGACGTTTCAAGAAAGCTTTAAACCATCCGTTACCAGGGAGATTGTTATTGAATGGATTTTCGCGAGGAATCTTGTCCAAAAATTCTTTTACGCTAGCTTGAATATCTTCTTTTCTTCGAGGGAAGCCTTTCTTATGATTGCTTACAATCCATTCAACTAGAGTTTTCTCTTCTTCAGTGGTTAAAATTGGTGAAGGACCCATTTCTTTTTTCTTAAATTTTTCGCTGAGACAGAAGATGAGAGTGGGGCGTGGCACCCCATACATTTTGGAGGCACATTTTTTGGACACGCCGTTTTTGACAGCCTCTATAGCTTTCTCTAAATCCTCCTCGCCGTATTCTCGGTTATAAACTGGGTGATCCTTTTTTACTTTAGGCATAATAGTAGATTTTCTAAAACAATAGTACCTATTATACTGTTACTGTTATACCCAGCTGATCTAATAATAAAGATCTATTGTTTTCATTATTATTATGATTAATATAGCAAAAGCTATAAAAGCCAAAATCAGAAGAAATTTAATTATAATTTATGGAAGACAGTGATTGACATAGCTGGAATCAGTGATTGACATGGTGTCAACATCTGTATATCTTATGTATAATCACCTAAAATTTTGTTATATTTTCAATATAAAGCATGTGCTGTAAGAATACGTCCAATAAGAGAAGATTTCGCACGCGTTTACAAAACGCAGTTATTGACACTCCTATATTAATCACTGTCTTCCTCTGAAATTATTGACTTAGTTATTGACACCCTTATAAAATTAAATTAACAAAAATTTTAAACCGTTTAGTACTATTTGGGCTTATTTACAATGTTTGATTATACTGAATAATTAAGTTACATAGACATATTATGCTTACCAAGTCTAAATAATAATGTAGTTTGCTGACACCTTCGTTACGAATTTGCTAACAATTCCAGGGACAAACATACAACCTAGAACTTGTCACCATTTGCACAAGTATAATAATTTTCGTTGCCAACATTAGGAAATATAACTTTAACAGTATACCACAGAGGAATTAAGGTGCAATATCTATAAAACAAAAAATTCCTACCATTTCTACAAAGCTTATTATGTTATTTTATTTAGCTTGTGGTGTCAATCACTGTCGTAGTGTCAACGACTGTAACGCTTACCCCTCATAAGTTATATGAAATAGACATTTCTGTCTCACTGAAATAATTCAAAAGGTTGTTTGCTAAATCCATAGCATGAAATATTATATTGAATGTGTGTTATAAGTAGTATAATGACAGCCTTACTCAATTTTTTGAAAATAAATTTACTTTACTAAAGTCTGTAAAATATCGTTACAAAATGCCAAAATATCGCACGTTCGTCACTTAGCTTTGCTAAAATATACACAGAAATAGTTTTTATGTAGAGAATTTCGATCAAAATTTAGTTACATGTTTAAATGACGATGCTCGAAGTATTTCTGAGTGCAAGGAACTAACACAAATCCCAAATTTAAAAAATCAGTTGTTATTCCTTCAGGAACACTTTGGAAATTTGCCTAAACTAATCACATATTTTGAAAATCGAAATCTCAAATTAAAAGCTGGATTATCCACATTAGATGTGGCTATTAATAATTTCAAAAGTATTCCAAGTGACTTCGGATATGGCCTTCGGCAAAAGTTAGATGCAGTTTTTAATAGAAATCCAGATTTAATAACATTGCGGCAATTCTGTATGCTAAATACGCTGAAATAAAAGAATATTTCCAGTAGGCACCTATAACCAGTTGCGATGTAGAAAGGACGTTTTCTATCTACAAGGATGTCCTTAATTCAAAGAGAACAAGTCTTACAGAAGAGAAAATGAACAAATAATAAGGTATTTTGTATTTTATAGATCACCGGCCCGCTTGTTATCCAATTATATAAATAAAATTAAAACCTCCTTAAAAATACAACATTTCAATAGTGCGCCCATGGGTGATGAGTCATCAACCATGTCCGCGCCCGACTTATAATAATCCAAAATTGATGTCAGGAACATATTAACACATCTGACAAAGATATTACTTCATCATACGAGCAAAATAACCTATTTACTCTGATGGAGGTTATGCATTTAGTTGAAATTAACTTGGAATTACATCAATACCTAAAATTGTTAATATCGATTATGATACAGGATTGGACTTGATCAGAATATCTGTAAATATAGAAAGGAAGTATTTATAATGTGTGTTTAAATTGAAATGTTAATATTTCGGTTAATTTGTTTTAGTTACAACAATGTACTTGATATAAATACAGCGTTAGTAAAAAATCCCGGAACGGTCGAATATTTTTGTTATTTGAAAATTATGATTTCTGAAATTTGGTATGGGGGTATAGTTAATATAAATGCATTTTATGCAATACAGTTAATATTTTTTTCACTTCCGGTTTAATCGGCAATACGTCCAACTTTTTTTTTTTAAATGGAACGCCCAGATTTTTTTAACACTTTTGAATGCAAAATAAAAAACTACGTTCAGGAAGTATTAAGATGTTTATTTTTATTCACAAGAAAACAGTTAAAAAATTAAAAAAGTGTCCTAATACAGAAAAATCAAGGTACCTTTGAAAAAAGTTGTTGTTTAGTGTTTGCATTCTTTTTGCCGTCACATTTGACAATTTTAAAAGCGTTTTAACTTTTGCATCGCTATAAATTTACTTATTTTAGACATTGACACATTTGAAAATGGCAGTAAAACTTACTGAATCAGAACGAATTGAGATATTAATGATGCGTGGGTACGGTGATCGTCAACGTTCTTTTGAAGAGGTTCGTATTTTGTTTAATACTGTTTATCCGGATCGTCACATTAGTAAAAGTACGGTATGTCGAACAATTCAAAAGTTTGAAGTCTTTCGTCAGGTGAAGGATTTACCTAGAAGGGGACGTCCATTAACAGGAACAGATGAAGAAACTAGTTTGAATGTGTTACTTACAGTGGAAGAAAATCATCACGTGTCCACAACAGAATTAGGTCAAATTCATGAGATCTCTCAAAAATCTGCTCATAATATTCTTAAATCAGCAAGAATGAAAGCCTATAAAATGTATCCCGTCCATGAGTTAACTGAAGATGATCCAGATCGTAGACTACAATTTTGCGACACAATGACGGAATTGATCGAGCAGCAGCCTAATGTTTTAGATCACATCATTTTTTCAGATGAAGCAACGTTTTGTCTCAACGGCACTGTGAACAGACATAATTGTCGCTACTGGTCAATTGAAAATCCGCATTGGATTGAAAAAGTCCATACACAGCGTCCTCAAAAGGTGAATGTCTGGGCTGGTCTTGTTGGAAACAACATCATAGGACCATTTTTTATAAGAGGAAATTTAACTGGCAACGTCTACTTAAATTTATTGCGAAATGAGGTTGTTCCAGCACTTGCGGCCCTCTTTCCAAATGCAAACATAGGCGATCACCCTAATGCACATTTTTGGTTTCAACTAGATGGAGCTCCCCCCCCCCATTTTGCCCATAATGTCCGCGATTATTTGAATGAAAATTTTCCGGGACGTTGGATCGGACGTAGAGGAGCAATCGAATGGCCAGCACGTTCGCCAAATCTCTCGCCATTAGATTTTTTCTTTTGGGGTCACTTGAAATATCAAGTGTACAAAAATCGTCCCCATAATCTTGAACAATTGGAAGAGAGAATAGTTCAAGAAGCCAATCGCATCACTCCAGAACAAATACAAAATTCAATAAGAAATTTTACTGACCGTTTACATTTTTGTCAAATTGTAAATGGAGAGCATTTTGAACAATTATTGTAATCGCAACCTGAATAGACAGGTATCTTGATTTTTCTGTATTAGGACACTTTTTTAATTTTTTAACTGTTTTCTTGTGAATAAAAATAAACATCTTAATACTTCCTGAACGTTGTTTTTTATTTTGCATTCAAAAGTGATAAAAAAATCTGGGCGTTCCATTTAAAAAAAAAAAGTTGGACGTATTGCCGATTAAACCGGAAGTGAAAAAAATATTAACTGTATTGCAGAAAATGCATTTATATTAACTATACCCCCATACCAAATTTCAGAAATCATAATTTTCAAATAACAAAGTTATTCGACCGTTCCGGGACTTTTTACTAACCCTGTATATCAAATGTGAGATTCAGTACAGAATATATGAACAAGGGGAGGACAGCTTAAAATGCAGCTGCTTATACAAATAAATATAAATGAAATGTCAATTTTAAGCATTTCACAAAACCTATTTTTTTCTAAATACTTCAAGTAAATTGCAATTAATTAAGAAAGCGAAACAGGATAATAAAGATTGCCTCGACAAAATAAGCGAATAAAAGATAACAACACGAAAAAGGCTATTACCTCTTCCATCTACTTGCTGTTTTAATATTTAATTCATTCATATTTAGAAACTAATAAACCAAGTATCTTCGCGTCAGTTTACTACATTGCTGTATGTACATATATATAGTCTTAAAAATACATCGCGCTGCTCGTTGTTAGATGTTTCACAAAACTCAATTGTTACTGTTATAATGGACCCTTTAGAACATTTTCTTTGTAACAAAGCTACAGAGAAGTAATTATTTAGTAGTTAAATTTTCCGTTAAGTATCTTGTATGATAAAGAATTTTTAAAACGGGGAACGAAAATTTCAAAAGAATTTAATTCAATATTTAAATCCCCCTTTCGCACACGAAAAATTTTAATCTACAATTTCCTTTTGTTCTAGTAAAAACAATATCGTAGTATAAGCGTTTAAGATGAGGAAAAAAACCTTTAACGAACGAAAAATTATGTACAGCACCGGGAAAAGGTTTTGAACAATAGGAAAATGTAAAACAACCGTGTACGTATTTCTTTTTCTTTTTGTTCAAAATAATTGTATTATCGTTTAGCTCTTGCAGTCTAGCATTTATTTCTAATTTGAAATATCCGTACATACTTACTTTGGGAACTTCTGTTTTGCAATTTCTTTTGGAGCATATTTATTATTTATGAAAATATCTTAAGTATACAGAAATGTATTATGTTGACTTCAGGAGTTAATTATCGTTGTTAAAAAATCATACTAATAAGTAGGATTTATTTCATTAAAGCATAAATTCAAAAGATATAAATACACTAAACACAAATGAAACACATACATACATACATATCTTACAACAAAATAGAAAAAATAAAGGGCAAAAGACGAAAATTCTAGTACAAGGAGACCTCCCGGTTGACCTCCCAAAAGATGGAGCCAGAGCTGGACATCTGCTTTCCAAGAGGCTGAACGAGATCAAGAGTAGAAAAAGCAAGACTAAGTTTTAAGAAAAGAGGAACAAGAAGAGAAGAAGATGTTGGTCTCTTGCAACAATCACAATGTAGCATATGCAATTCATACAGGGCCATTATCTTGATGGAATATGTTATTATTTAGCCCTTGAATGTTGAGTCCCTTGCAGCAATCGCGACAACCACAACACATAGACATATTTTAAAGAGAATAGTTCCAGTACTTCATAAATGTACGTTTGCTCATGTAGTTGGTGTTGAGGAATTACTAAAGGTCCCACGTTATATTTTATTTCCATTCCAAACCGTAAAGTGTAGCATCATTTGTTACGGGGAACTTCAAAAACTGAATTTCTAGTTTTAGACGTCAAATTCGTCTACGACCGCAAACACAAACAAGATTTGCCTGAACAACTATATGATTTGACCCACCAAACTAGTCCAAAAATACATCACTCAATCCAAATCTGAGGATATCAAGATGATAGTTTTAGGGCGATTTATTAAATCTGTAGCGGTTTTATCTAAGTTCCACAAGCTCCATCTATATTAACATTTCTTGACCGTTATATATTCGTTAAGATGGTCCATCCCCTTGGAATTTAAAAAATAAATCTACCACCTAAGGAAATTATTCTAATTGCGGACCAAACACTCCCAATAAAAAATAAATGAGAAAAACTTAAGGACATCTTTGTTAAAATTTATAAGAATAAGTGAACTTATAACTAACTATTTTATACAGTCTGTTGCATTTCATATTTTCTAGGATAAGATAACGTTTATATGAATATCTAAAACTTTATTAGGCATTTTTAATTTAATTTAATAATTATCAAAATATAAAATATTTTTATGGTAACATCAAATTGGACCATGGGAAAAATTAAACTGAACTTATCTGAGAGGAATTGGTTATCCTACGACCTGTTTACTAAAATAGCATTATTGTAATATACTATAATAATATTGGTTTTCCTAGTTATTTAACTTAAGACTTTGCAATTACGAGAATATTCCTCGTATGTAAAATTCCGCATACGTGGATGTATTCCAAAAATATCTATGTGCGCTTCCTCAAACATTCTTTGCCTCTTATGATTCAGCCTTACAGCTAACTAAGATATGCCTGGCTGATTCTAGTTCCTTATTGCAGACTCTGCTGTTAAGGTGTCTATCAGTGGTAGTTTGCAGCCGATCTCTGCATACGTTTAGTACTGCGGGCTTTTTGTTATATGGTTGGCCAATAAATTCTTTTTTGATTGTGTGGGAAATGTTGCCCAGTATTGTCAATATACTTATCGAAGTCAGTTCTCGACGTGGTTTCGGTTCATAATTTTGGCACTCCCAGAGTCGGTTCTGGGCCTATAAGTTTCGGTTCTGATACTCTTACAGTTTATCAAGATGATAGTTTTAGGGCGATTTATTAAATCTGTAGCGGTTTTATCTAAGTTCCACAAGCTCCATCTATATTAACATTTCTTGACCGTTATATATTCGTTAAGATGGTCCATCCCCTTGGAATTTAAAAAATAAATCTACCACCTAAGGAAATTATTCTAATTGCGGACCAAACACTCCCAATAAAAAATAAATGAGAAAAACTTAAGGACATCTTTGTTAAAATTTATAAGAATAAGTGAACTTATAACTAACTATTTTATACAGTCTGTTGCATTTCATATTTTCTAGGATAAGATAACGTTTATATGAATATCTAAAACTTTATTAGGCATTTTTAATTTAATTTAATAATTATCAAAATATAAAATATTTTTATGGTAACATCAAATTGGACCATGGGAAAAATTAAACTGAACTTATCTGGATTAATTTAAATAAATGTTCAACATACTTTTAATACAATGTTAATTCTACAAGTAACGTAACATAAAAATTACTACATGATACAAAATTTTGTCATATGGTTTGGTTGTTGATATTTGGGAAACTTGAAATACAATCATTTACAACTTGGAATAAGATTTATTTTTGATGTTTGTTTTTTGTTAAAATGGAATTGTCTTTACTGCATTATACTGGGGTGTCTCTAAAAGGTGCGGAAAAAACGCGACCACACATTTCTGAGGGCAAAATATGACGATCTAACCCAACTTACCTCAGTCCAAAAGTGGATGCTTTCGGAGATACAGAGTGTCAAAAGTTCAATTTGGTTTTAGTTTTTTATAAATAATTTCTGTAATAATTGGTATATTGTCACAATATTTGGGTAGGGGGGTTTCGTGGGGTAAAAAATTTAAATCTGCTGTCATTTTCATTGCAAATGTAGAGGGCGCCACCTGCGGCATATTGTATCCATTTAAAACGTAATAACTTTTTTGAGACACACTGTATTTAACTTTTAAATAAAAATTCTTATTCTCCAATGTTTTTTACCTAGAAAAGGTATACCCGGTAGGAGTTGATTGGAGCAGCCGTTTATGAGTAATCTGGATATAAAAAATTCATTCCGTTATGGACACATATGCTTCTGTAATTTGGGTGTTATTCTTGTGGCAATTCAATGCAATGGTGCATCCACTTTTGGTTTGAGGTAAGTTGGGTTAGATCGCTTTCAGAAATGTGTGGTAGCGTTTTTTCCGCACCTTTTAGAGACACCCTGTATATAACCTTATCTTTTTGGACAATAAAACTGAGTAAGAAAAATTTTTGCTGCAAGCTCCTGGATCAGTTTCTAAGAAGTCTGCAGACCTGCTCAATTTATCAAAAAACTGTCTAATTTTATCATAGATAATGCTCTCGATATCCTTGTTTAAAACATCATTAACATGTTTTGTCGTCAACCGTTTAATACCTTCCTCATTTGGCTTTATTTTCTTCAAAGCTTTAACCATAGCCCTTTTTGTGGCAACCGAAATTTCGTCATCAAAAAAGATAAAGCGACATTGACTGAAGACCAAAGTATCTCTTTTTAATTTTGTTGGAAAATTGTAGGCGCTTTATTTAAATTACTCCTACTGGTTGTACTTGAAAATTTTGTTTATGGAGAGTTGTATGTATCAAAATATTAAAATTATGTCCAGGAAATTCAATCATTTTGTAAAAGTAATGTTTCTGTGTGGAGAGGAATTGGTTATCCTACGACCTGTTTACTAAAATAGCATTATTGTAATATACTATAATAATATTGGTTTTCCTAGTTATTTAACTTAAGACTTTGCAATTACGAGAATATTCCTCGTATGTAAAATTCCGCATACGTGGATGTATTCCAAAAATATCTATGTGCGCTTCCTCAAACATTCTTTGCCTCTTATGATTCAGCCTTACAGCTAACTAAGATATGCCTGGCTGATTCTAGTTCCTTATTGCAGACTCTGCTGTTAAGGTGTCTATCAGTGGTAGTTTGCAGCCGATCTCTGCATACGTTTAGTACTGCGGGCTTTTTGTTATATGGTTGGCCAATAAATTCTTTTTTGATTGTGTGGGAAATGTTGCCCAGTATTGTCAATATACTTATCGAAGTCAGTTCTCGACGTGGTTTCGGTTCATAATTTTGGCACTCCCAGAGTCGGTTCTGGGCCTATAAGTTTCGGTTCTGATACTCTTACAGTTTATCAGCTTTTCCGTTGCCCTCTGTATTCTGGCGCATAGATTCGTTTCAACTTATTTTGGTCCGCCAGCGTTTTTAGATATTCAAGGTCCGCCCGTGTCAGTCTTGATTATCCTTGCTGACTAGATATTGCTGCTTGACGGTCAGACATTGTTTACATCCACCGGTTAACAATGGCACTCTTATTCCTGTCTATAAACATATTGGCGAATGGCATACACCATACCTGAAATACTGAGACATACTATCTTTGATCATAATATTCGCGCTAATTAACAGAGTAAACTACTATTCCCGTACATATACGTGATGTTAATATAATATTTCGTGATCGTACGATTTAATATTTGCTAAAGTTGGTTTAATGTGCCAATTCTTGTTGCAGGTTGATTGTAGTGACACTCAAGTAATTCCAGTACATGCGTTATACATATTTATTTGTTCAAACCAAATAGTTACTTATTATAAATACCTATTCTCTACATTTTACCGTCAGCCTACAATCCAAGATAACTTCTTCCAAACTTATGAAGAGTAGTGACTCTAGAGCTGATGCGATAAATTCTTATGTAAAGATTCTTTTGAAATTGCCATTGTGTTGTATATTTTCGAGTAAATGGAAGTATTTTACTAATCTCCTAAGATTATTTCCGTAAATATTTGACGTAAACGAAAATGAACTTTTGTCGTATTACAAAGCGGTGATGCTCATTTAACATTTCTGTGATACAAGAGTGTTTAATGAATTCTAAGCATTCAAAATAACACGATGCACAATTTCTGGAATTCCTTATTTTTTAAGGGCGAAGCTACCAGTCCCCTTAATGAAATCCTTGTCAGTGTTAGGTGTTTTTAAAATGAAATCCCTTGCACACTTTACACTTTTATACAGCAATGCCAGTTTTAGGAGTTGTAAATGAATCGAAGTGGGCCTACTTCTACGCCTTGTATTTTCTATCGCGCTTTAAGCAATAATAAACAGCTGGTCTTTTTAATTACAAGAGAAGAAGAAGTGTGCGAGTAATGAAACGTAGACATTCTGGCAGACGAATGTCTAGCAGAAAGATGGATTGCCATGTTGCTTATTGTCTAAATACCAAAACTTTCGCTGACGTTAACTCTTTAAATTCAAGTGAAAAACACGAAAGTCTTTGTTATCTTGTTTACTGCGGATAATATATTTTTTTTAATTAAATTTATGGATTCCTGACGTGGCGAATGAAATGCTGGCACGTTTATTATATTAAAACATAACACGAAAACACACATGTCTTCCAATTAATTATGTATATTACCGCAGACTTAATAACGCAAGCCCACAAAGAACATGTTACAAATATAATCAGTGCTTCATTTATTAAGCTCTTTAAGAAGATAAAAATTAAAATAAAAAACTACTATTAAAATAAACAAGCAACAAATTTTTGCATATTCGTACTAATAACGAGTATTCAGAAAAATTCGAAATCAAATAGATGTTTAACAAAACTCGTATGTCACAGTAATAGTAATAGTTATAGTTTATTAAACTTTTTTACAATAATATGTGTAGGTCACGTCACTAGTTAATACATATAACTAAAAAGAAGTATGCGAATACAATATGCTACATTACAACATTAGGTAAATAACAAAAAACAATACATAATCCAAACAAAATACATTGCAACTATTACAATGAAGAAAAATATTCCTCCATGGAGTAACAGTTTAAATCATGCAACAATTCTTTTAATGCCGTTCTGAAATGTTTAAAATTGGTTAATTGCTTTACATGCTGTGGAAGTGCATTATATACTTTGGAACCAATACAATGTGGACACTTTAAGCCCATATCTAATCTCTGAAACTGTAGACGATAGTTATTATTATATATAGTGTTATGACGATGTATATACAGGGTGTCCAGAAACTCTCCTGACAAACGAAGACCGGAGATTCCTCAGATAATTTTAAGACAATTTAACCCAATTCACCCTAGTCCGAAAATGCTTCCTAAGGTCATAGGCGTCCGTTTTGGGTAGGTAAACGGTTATTTTAACGCATAACTTTTTTGTCTTTAAAACACGTTAATCGCCACGATAATATCAGAAAAATGTTCACATGGGCCATGGTAACTTTATTAGATAATTTAGTTAAAATGTATCAAGGAAACTTAATGTATCACAAAAAAAATTTTTTTTACCAAAATTCCCGGAAAAACACTATTTTTTATGTCACACATATATGACATGTAGAACTTCTTAGCGTCAGACACATATGACTGACATGGCGATTAACGTCATTTTATTGTTTGTAGTAAGCCAAGAAATTTTCAAGTTTTGTTCCTGATAGGCCAAGCTTTCGAAACATAATGCAAATGTATCGTTTGCGTCGGACATCTGTGATTGACGTGGCCTTCTACCGAATCGCGTACGTCAGACATATATGTCTGACATGGCTCATGTAGAACTTCTTAGCGTCAGACACATATGACTGACATGGCGATTAACGTGTTAACTTTTAAGCATTTGTGACACTAGATTATTAATTTTTCAGGTATTCTAGTACTAAAAGGTACTCTTACTTTAAGTCGTTTTCTAGAAACATCGATTTGAAAATTTTTCGTTTTTTCGTCATTAAAATTCAATTTATTATTTTTTGCACTAGTTCGCTCTGAACTGCCAACAGAAATAAAACCTACGTTTTTAATTGTCAAATTGTTGTCAGTTCGCAAAGTTCAAATGACGAAAAAATGAAAAATTTTCAAATCGATTTTTCTAGAAAACGGTGTATCCTACCGACTTAAAAGTAAGAGTACCTTTTAGTACTAGAATACCTGAAAATGTATTAATCTAGTGTCACAAATGCTTAAAGACAAAAAAGGTAAGCGTTAAAATAACTGTTTACCTACCCAAAACGGACGCCTATGACCGGTACTAGAAATTCGCAATTGATGGAATCGATTCATCTCTGGAGGATAAATAAGCATACCAGTTTTTGTTTTTCTAAATAGAAGCGTTCGGGAGATATTAAAAAAAACTAATTACAAGGCGCCATCTTCAAAGAGCTCTAGCCCCTTAGGAAGCATTTTCGGACTAGGGTGGATTGGGTTAAATTGTCTTAAAATTATCTGAGGAATCTCCGATCTTCGTTTGTCAGGTGAGTTTCTGGACACCCTGTATATACCGTAGTCGACATATTTTAATTTCTGATACTAAAGTAGAAAGAGGAAAAGAGCTCGACGAAATAAAGTAAAGATAAACATAAGCGAGGCTGCCAAGACAGTACACTCGACAAACGTTTCTAAGGCGTGAGGGTCCCCCGACACTGCATTGCTCTCCCACCACTGTTAGCAAGCAGGCATCGCTGCATATTATAAAGTCATCTTCTGCATGGGATAGAAGTGTAAACCGAAATTAAAATTTGACGACTACGGGATATAAATTAGTTAACGAAAAGATCCTAAATTCCTTAAAGATCTTTCTACAACTTTGCTTTGTTGTAACACCTACAATTATTCGTATACTTCCCTTCTGAGACCTAAATACGTCCCCAGAAGAAACAGAGTTACCCCAAAAGGTTATTCCATATCTAATCATTGATGCAACAATGGCATGGTATGACCTGACCAACCAATCTCGAGACAAAATACACTTTAAATTTCGAAACAAGTACGCCAATGAACCCAAGGAAACTGTCAAATCCTTGCAATGGGACTTCCAATTTAGATGTTGATCAAAATACAAGCCCGAAACGCGCGACCCATATTTTGTAAACCACTATGCTAGATAGATCAATAATTGACCAAATTTTCCACAGATATTAAAAACTCTTCTGCCTCATCTTCTAATGTGTTATCATATATTTTGATGTTCCCAGCACTTTTTATTCATTATTATTATTTTTTCTGTCTATACAAATGTTTATCTATTATTTTTATAAAGAAAACTTCCATTGTAAAAGAAATGTCTGTATTTATCAAACTATTTTAAAGTAAGGAATTAAAAGTAGGTAACTTAATGATTTTTATACAACTGTATATAAATTTCATTTAATTATTACTATACAGGCTTGCGTTGTAATATATTTCAATTTATAGATAACTGTAGGTTATAATAACTATAAACATTAAGTATTCTAGGCTAAGAGGGATTGTTATTTTAATTCTCATAATATACTATATCACGAATGCATGAGAATTGTTTGCCAAGCCGCCGTTGTTACTCTACAAAACAAAAGTTTATATCGTGATAAGAAAACATAAAACACATTTACAACCCCCAAAAATTATTTATTTTCGCTGCTAAATACAATACCGTAACAATTGAATTTATTGTATAGTAGGATGAATACCTTTCCAAATATATTTATGTCACAGCCGACGTGTTGAGCGACTCCTTCCCCTACGTTTATTCATTCTGCATTTTTTCACTTTCTGTATTTTTTGTTGTTTCGCTTTTTACTTTCTTATACGTAGTACCTATAAGGAAGTATTGTGATGATGAAAATTTTCGACCTCGAGATTTTTACAGATGTCCACGTTTTGAAGTGCCCTGATACCGAAAAAGTGGTTTTTAAAAAATGCCTCTCTCTCTCTCTCTCTCTCTGTGTGTGTGTGTGTGTATGTGACCATGATAGCGGCCAAACCGCTACAAGTATCAATTCCAAATTTTGTATTTACGAATATAATCTCCCTCTTGATATCTGATTAGATTTTTAGTAAAATCGGCACACCGGAAATAGTAGACCGGGAGTAGTCAGTGAAAAAATTGAATTTTGCCAATATTTCGTCACCTACTAAGTTTATACAAATTTATGAAGCATTCATATGTACTCAAAATTAAATTTCAGAGAATTTGATTAATGAAGTTTTATAAATTTGTACCGGAAGTAGGTCTTTTAGTCTTATCGAAAATGAGTTTTTTTCGAATATTTCGCAAGCCATGCTTTTTAGACAGGTACGTTACAAGTATAAAAGTATTTAGAACTTAATTTTTAATACCTTTTGTATAAAAAAAAAAAATTCAAAATTCGGACCGGAAGTAACCTAGTAAAAGTGATACTTCCGGTCCGAATAGCCATTTTTTGCAAATATGTCGTAAATTATGCATTCTATATATTTTTGTCAAGAATACAAAAGTATTTAGAAGTAGATTCGCAATATTTTTTGTATAAATTAAATTTCAAAATTCGGACCGGAGGTAACACTTTTACTCTTAGCGAGGATACTTTCTTTCGAATATCTCACATTTTTTTGTTTTGGTTTTAAAAATCGTTGTGATAGTGTTGGTTGTTACTTAGCGGATTTCCATTTTAATAAAATCCAATAAAACACTTGAAATAAAACAAAGTGTTTCAATTTCCAAAAATGGTATTAATAAAAATACTTGTTACGTTCACACAGTGCCTTCATCACGTAAATAATACTAGCTAAACTTAGGAACTAGTTGAATTTACAATATTTTTGACATTGGTGGGGATGGTTGCTTGAATAAATTTGAAAAAGGGGGTTAGATACATCTAATTGGTTATTTAATAATAGATTTGTGTTTATGAATTTGTTCTAAATTATTTAAAGAGACACTTTTATTTTGTATATTAAAATTTTAAAGTTGCATATATAGAATTCTCGGCAACTCCCACAGTACCATTCATAGACTCTCGATTTTTTACCTTTTTTCGTTGTTCCTTTATTATTTTTGATGATTTTATCTACGGTTTAATACGAAATAATTATGTTTAGTTTCTTTTTTAACACTGTACTGATTCCATTTGAAAACGGACCTAGATAAGTTAAGAATCTGTATATATTTTGTTCTTTGTTTCGTGTAGTGAAAGTAGAGCTTAGAGTCTGTTTTAATTGTTTCTTCCTTAATATTTGGTCAAAATTGTTATTCAATGCAATTTGTTTAATGGAATTAAATTCGGTCTCAAAATTTTTATGTGTTAGTAATAATTTTCGGAAAGATGACTTCTTCACTAGAAAACCAAGGGCATCAAACTTATTTACTTCATTATATAAAGCAGTAATCGTTGGTTTTTGTTTGTATGTCATATGAAAATTATAAACAATACGACGAATCGCTTCTTCCCAACAGTTATCAATGGTAGACTTCGGGGCAGCTTTGACAATATTCGGTTTTGGCGTAGAAAATGAGACAGTTGCACTTTCTTTAACTGCTTTAAAACCCTAACTAATAATCCTGGCAACATTCTTCTTGAAATTTCAATCGCTTGGGTGAAAATGGTTAAGATATCACCTGTTTACAACAAAACGATTATCATAATAACAATATTGATGACAGATAGTAATTATAACTGTACTTTAACCTCAATTTATTTATTCTAATCGAAGAATTTATTTATCTCATTGTATTTCTCTGTTTGTGATTTAGAAATATTCTAAATTAACTAATAATTAAACAAACACAGTCTTATACTAATTACCTTTATGGTTATGCATCTTGAAGTAATTATATACATTCCACACGATTTCTCGAGCTTGATAATGTATAATTTTGCACTTTTTCGATACAGGTACAGAAGAATCCGTCATTATCGAAGTTTTAACCTTCAAGCAAATAATATTATAATTACATATTTCTACTTTCCTGCTAGTTTGTTTTGTTATTACTTACGTTCGAATCAATAAATGCAAATATAATGTTTTGAAAAAAACTGATTTTGTTGTAGCAAACGAGGATAAAGCGATTTTCTTATAAATCGCAGAACGACACCAAACAACGTACACTACGGTAGACAAAGCGCAACTAAATTAAATACAGACTAACGTTTTCAAGCCGGTCCTTAACCCTTCATCTGTAGCGAAATCTATGTCTATCTCATTCGTTTCATGCTGCTTTCTCCTTTTTTGTATTAAAATTGTCATCCACACCATACAAGTGCCAACAGGTCTTAACCCTTGATAAAGTCACTATGTGAGTGAAACATGTCTTATTTTTATTAATACAATTTTTGGAAATTGAAACCAGTCGTTTTATTTCGAGTTATTTTGTTCATTTTATTTAAAAATCGTAATACATGCAAAATTGGACATGTATACCTACAAATAATAATATACAAAAGATTTTGATTACTTAATAAATAGACACATTATATCGTGTTGTGTCCATTTTTTACTGTTCTAAAAAATAAAAAATATCTAAACATTTTGCAGAGCATCACAACCATAATACTTTTTACAGGTACATTTTTTAGTGATTATTACAGAGTAACCACTAAAAAATGTACCGGTAAAAAGTATTATGGATACAGATCTTGGATAGGTATGTCTTACTTCTTATAGCTCAAATAGATAATTAGCTATTGTCATATTGTTACTGTTGTTTTCGTGGATAATAAAAACTGGTAGGGTTTAGAGAACGTATTGTGATTCAGAATATTTGACTGAGCCTGTCAGTTCGCTGAAACATGATATCTTTATTAGCATTGCTATATGCACATTCATATTCGCGAATTTGTTGGAAAAAAAAGAGACAAATTGAACTATAACTGGAGAGTAGTAAATAGATGTGGTGGTTCCAAAGTGAAAGAGGAGTAGCGTTTCTTGTTTTAAGCAAAGATGTAACCGACATCTGTCGGAGAAAATGCGCAATTTATTACCAGTCTTATATCTGAAAAGTTAGACATATCCTGTTGTGAGCTTTTCATTAGAGAAATCAATACATTTTCACCAACTCTAATCTCTAAATATGATACTTTCATATGTTTATAAATGTTAGAGAACATTTGTTTGGTCAAAAACTTTATTCATGCAATGTTATAGTGTTGTCGAGAAAATAACTATAAGAAAACACTTTTTTAGTATTTATTCAATTGGAAACTAGAAATAGGCTGTATTTTAATTATGTAACGACAATAGGGTATGTCTCCCATAGTTCTAACAAATAATTCATGTTTGTTATTGTAAGTGTATTTTGCACAAACGAGGGACCCCGTATTCAGTTAGAACAGCTGGGGTTATTTGATTGCAAACAGGAATCTGCCAACGCTACTCGTAGTATATGACCTCAGGCAATGCGGTTAGAGCACAATGTTACTGTTATACATATGTTAGAATTAGTCTACACGCATGCGCCATTACATTGTCATGTACCTGTCGGAGTTAATATTTCGTTCGAGATTCATGCAGACCATTTATTATTTATTAGGGACGCAAGTGGATTCATTCTTGATTTACTCCCATCAAGGATTAGAGACGAAGAGTTTCTCTCTTCTGTACGACTAGTTTCGTTTCGTTACACGGTGTTTTCCTTCACTCTATTAAACAAAACTAACAACCCTTACGTACGTAATTAGATATCGTCCTTTATTAGTTACTTGATGAAATTCTCGTTTACTTTAAAGTGATGAGCAAAACGACATTATTCCCGACATTTAGGTAGTAATTAAAAATATAAACGACCCCGATTACAACACTAAATTACTACTACGATAAAATTTGAATATAGAAGATTTCGAAATATTTGATTTGTTGTTTTCATAGATTATCAATTTTCATCTGAAGATATATATATAGTACCTCCAAAGTTAGAGCAAATATAGCAAAAAGTAAATCAGAAAGTAGAAGTTACCATTTTACACTGCAACTAATTTTCCGTATTTCTGGATAGATTTTTCTTCAAATGTCTTAACTTTCGCGCAAATCAGTAACTATAGTTTTGTTTTCTTTTGTTTATTTAAATCTCCTATTTCTGACGTTTAAATGTATATTCTAGTGGAGCTTATTAGTATAGTAAAACAAGCATCCTCTATATTTTTTGTGTGAAATTATATAGGTTCGAGTTTCTAATGGGGCGGTGCAACAATCAACTAAGCAAAATGAATGCAAAGAGTGTTGAAAGTATGGAGCTACAAAGCTTCTGTGGATTAAAAAGAGAGAAGGCAAAAAATATTTATTATATAGCTTACTATGTCAGGAAATTGCATGCGCAAATTGGTTTTCGAAGAAGTCTATAGTGTTTGTATTTTATTCGTTTTGCTATTGTACACTCTGGTGGACTTTATGTAATTCAGACCTTGATGATAGTGAGGTTAGATTTCTTACTACTTATATTAGACGTATTTTTTGCGATTAATAGATTGCTGTCTTTGAAGATATCTGCAGATCAAGTAGTGATGATTTACCTTCGCTGCCAGCTGAAGCAATCAATGATGCTAGAGGCAATAAATAATTTATCAGAGGCAGGTATAGAACTATTGACAGAAATTGAAGACGAATATAAAGGGAATTTAAAAGAAAATGAAGACGTTAAATAGCATTATAACAACTTATGGACAGAATTAGAGCAAATCAATGGATATCCAAGAAAATGAAATGGGTCCAACAACAATTTCACGATTTTCAGGATCTCGTGCAATTACCGATTCCGTCTTCGAAGTATTACATTGCTTATCTTCCGATGAAATGATGGAAGAAATAGTATATCAGACCAATTCCTCTTTTCGACAAGAGAGTAGAAACGTTGGTTTGACAAAACAAGAACCATACACATCGAAAATTAGTGTGCCTTGCATATTAAAGCATTATTTCTTGTGAAATAACGATACCACCGCAATCATGAACAATAATTATCTCACCGATATGTATATGTTTGAAATTTACGTCGAATATAATAAAAATCGAAATCAAACTTAATGATGACCTTTTTCCGAACAGGGAAGCTTCAAAACCCTGTCAATTTAGAGGCTTGAAGAAGATTTGAGGCGCTATAGTGCTTTTGAAAATCTAAAGCGGGAACAGCGACCATTTAGCCAAAATGTTGAAATGAGTGTTCTTCTCAGTATGCAGCAGAATCCGCTTATTTCAACTCGAGAGATTATTATTTATTAATGTTAATTTAAATGTATTTTTGTCCTTAAATCTCACTGATATTTGTTTTTGACTCGTGATTTTGAATGAATTAAAAACAATAAATTACTGCTGTGGCAGTGTTGTGTAACAAATAAGAAAAATGTAAATAACAGATGCAGACTTCCAGGCTAATTTTCGAATGACAGACGTTTAAATGACATATTTGTGACATTTGTGTTGCAATTTTTTTTCACGCACACTTGAAAATTTCATAGTAAGCGGATAAAGGTTTCAGATAATTATTTTTTTTTTAATTAAATATCAACCAAATGGAAAAAAAAATATCTACCAGAATAAACGTAAAAACCGACAGGTGTCCACATAAAAAAGTTGACTATTGTTACGTATTCAAGACAGCGTTGAAAAAAAAATTGATTATGGGCTGTTTATGGAGTTCGTCAAACCATTTTTATATTTTTTTAATAATTGAAATCGGATAATAAATAAAAAAAAATTACGGGATGGGGCTTTTTTATCAAACAACCTGTATACTTTGTCACACTGTAGTCAAATAGAATGATAAAACGTACTTGAATATTACATATTACACATGTAAAGAAAAGGTGATCAATTGTAAAATAATATTTGTTAAATGTATTTGCGTGCGATACAATTTTTTCATTGGAATACAGACAGTATACGTCAGCTGTTTGTATTAAAACTAATTATTTTTTCAATTGCACGGAAACATTGATTTTTCTTAAATGCCAATTATAATAGGCAAGTATTTCCTCTCAAATAATTATCAAACTTCCATTCAGAAAGTACTGACAATTTAACATGATTAAAAAGAAAAAGGGCTTTTGAAAATATTCAGAAATAAATCTTTTCCGCTACTTTTATTAATTTTTTTTAATTGAGTATTTCGCGTCAAAACGAAGACCTATCTTTCAGACTGGATCAAAATTTTTTACTAATTAGTATCTCATGAAACATCTTTTGCTTGACAAGGTCATTTAATGTCCTTTTCTTCGTTTAATTGAGCGATTAACTTAGAAACATTAAATTAGAAAAGATTACTTGTCGCCTGTCGATGTTTTTATACAAGGTTATTCGATATTAAAAGCATTGCTAAAGATACTCTCAAATTAATTTTTACTATATATTTTTTAAATATAAACAAACCAGTCTTAGATTGTAAATAATTTAAACAATGAAAAAATAAAATAGAAACAAAATGTTTTTGATATACACGCTCCTATCTTAAACAAATAAATAAAAACGCAAGCGTTTTTATTAAAACGGGGACAAAATATAATCAATTGAGGAAAATTCATAGCTTAACCCTCGAGATATTTTAAGATTTCTCTTCCTAAGATGATTTTCCTAAAGATTTTTTGTTTCCAAGATATAATGGTTTTTGAAATTAAAACAATGTATTACTTACTACCTATTATGTGTACGGATATCTAATCTACAACCACGCTAAAAATTCCCAACACTCTCTAGGATATTTATCCAATTATCCCTCATTGACACGCGAACTCATAAAACCAGGATAGTTTCTTATGCGATAACACATAACACTTGTCCGACTACTGAAATCTACTTCATTTTCTACTGGAGTAGTGTAGACAAACGTCTTCAAATGGCTTATTAGGAAAAAAATCAAGGTATTTTTGATACACCGGTAAATCTGTACGTGGGGAAAATGTTAGTAGGAAAATCAGCGTTTAGTACCTGATTACGGTCCTAAATGTGGTCAACAGTGCTATTACTTACCTTCAAATTAAATAATAGTAGATTTTTTTTCTTGTAGTAGTGGAAGGTTTTCACCTGAGCAACATGATCATTGGAAAATTATTAACTGTAAATAGCCTAATTTCTAATAAATTCTTATTAATCCGTCAAGAGTTTTTCATTGGGTATTTGATTGAGTCTGTACATGAAGTTGCCACGTATTGCTGTTAACAATGCTCAGTTTAATGGTGGTGGTGTAATGGTGCTTTACATCTCAATGAATCTGAGATCAAAAAAAATTTTCAACAAATTAAAAAATACACAATCTGCAGGTATGGATGAGGTACTGACCAACTTAATTAAAAATATTTCGGAATTACTAATTAAGCCTCTGATGTTTTTGGTAAATTTATCATTTGAAAGGGGAGAATTCCCTATGAAATTAAAAACTGTTTGTGTTCTGCCATTATACAATATGGCCAATTATCGTCTTCTTGCGATTTCTCCCAGTTTCTTTAAAGTTTTTGAATATGCTATGTTGGATAGATTACTCGCGCATTTATATAAAAATAAAACGTTAACAAGTAAACAAATATTGTTATCGTCTAATCACACAACTTTAACAGGAATCCATGCTCTGTATGAATACATTATTAAGACTTTGGATACTGCAAAACATTCGGTCGTAATTTTTTGTGTTGATCTTGACATTTTACTTGATAAACTGGAGTGGTACGGAAGTCGTATCACCTACTCAATGCAAAAATATGTGTGGAAAAGAAAGATCTGTTGTTGCTTTCGTATCAAAGATCGTAGAAAATGACGGTGGTTCAAAGCTATTAACCCTGTACCATTCATAAACAGTGCTTGTGCGGAAAATGCTTTGATATGTCAGAAGCTGCTCACACGACTAGCTTTAAAGTCGTGTGAGCAGTTAATTATACCAGATCACATGCGCTCAGTCATCGTGACTTCGACGAGTTTATTGAAATGATTGGAGAAAATAACTTACCATAGTATACTAAAGTA
Source organism: Amphimallon solstitiale (assembly GCA_963170755.1). Classification (NCBI taxonomy): domain Eukaryota; kingdom Metazoa; phylum Arthropoda; class Insecta; order Coleoptera; family Scarabaeidae; genus Amphimallon; species Amphimallon solstitiale. The sequence goes on from OY720684.1 coordinate 31,789,120, forward strand.
ATACGGAAAAGTTCTAAACGATTTTCTCAACTAGGAGCAATAATAGAAATTTTCTTGAATCAAAGAAACCGACCGCTATCAACCAAATACTTTTTTCATCCATGTTAGTACATGCCAAACATGCAAACTGAGACTTTATTTTAGATAAATTTTTCAACTGAGGTGTTGGGTGATTTAAAAATAAATTTTAAGTATTAAGAAATAATCGATTTTCGCTTGTGGGAAGATTGGCATTCTGTGCAAAATTCAACAATGCTAAGTATAATAACCCCAAGCCTTATTTAACCAACATTGTATAAATGACTGCCGAAATTGGAAGCACGAACTTAACTTAACTTCAATTGAAGGTGAGGAATATTCTCTCAATTTTATAAAACGTTCTGCCCTAAAAAAACTAACAGAAGAACCTCAACAATTAAAAGAAATATAAGGTATCGATAGTAACAAAATATGCGATTATAAAAACTCTAGGGGCATTAATAGTTCAAAATCGTTAGAATTTTGGAAAAATGTACCAATTAGAAAGTAAATATCTTATGTTCGTTTGTACCTACTGTAAGCTATATTCAATAAATGTTTTCAAATTATTTATTGCGTAATTATTAAAGCAAAAAATCAGTTACTGCGCTTTAAACTAAAAATTAGGTCTAAGGTGAACCACAATTTTGCAGTATTTTCTTCACAAATATTAACTTTCTAAAAATTATATATTATAAAATTTACATCAACTTCGTTTGAAATTGTCAAGGAAATTTCTGAGAATAAGCCAACGATCACAATGAAGACACGTAAGTACGTTGTAACGGAAAAAAATAAACGTTCGCAAAGACAGACATTTAGTAGAAATATAGGCCTTATAATATAAGGAAAATAGATCAAAGTTTTTACAGAGAATCGGCAGTTAAAACAATTTGAAACAACACCGCTAAATTGATTGTACCTAATAAGAAAAGTTGATCCATTCGGCAACGTGACTTTTAGAATGGCAAGAAATGCTAGAAATACAATTAGAAGACACTTACAAGCCATACCGGAGATTCTAAAACAGAACTCTACGCCTTTATTTGCTGAAGATTTAAACAAAATTCGATGATGCCACTCCGGACGGTTTGCAAATATTGGCTGAGGGTAAATTTTTGACACGACATCAAAAGAATCTCAAATTTTGTTATGTCAGATTATTCAGAAAATTTATTTCTAAGGGGATCTCCAACATAAAAACTCACCTGATTTTTTAAACTGTTTAATAACACTTGGGAAAATGGTAGTACTTTGTTTAAGAACATGCCTATTGGTAAAAACGAAATAAAGAAATGGACCAAAACTTTTGCAGAACGTGTGGGGCTGAACACTAAATTGATAAAAATAACAAACGCTTCAAATCGACCCATGGCTGTAGTCATTTGGCGAATGTCCAACAAGGCTATCAACATTAAGAAAATTTCAGATTTTCATGCAAATGCAAACAAAATTAAAACCTTTCGAAATCATTTAAAACCGACATAAAAACTCAGAAACTTGATCACAACGGCAAACAATTGTCAGAGAAAAGTTACAGCTATATAAATCTGATTATCCATATCTATAATGTTCAATTTTATTATATATGTTAGTTATTGTGTTCTTAATTGGTCGGTAAATAGAAACATCTTGGTATTATTTTGTTTGATTTTACAATAACGTTATCAAAATTGGTGATGCTCAGGGTCTGGTGTTGGCCCACGCGCCAGTTGTCTGAAGACCCTTGGTCTATAAAGGTCATCGTACCGAACTCCGTCGAGTCTCAAGTGTGGACGGCGTCCCATCAGTTGTCTGTTTTCTGCCGTCGCATCAAAGAAATGTTGCGCGTTCACTTTGCGCCACATGTTTGCATATCTGGACGGTCCTGGCTGATTATAGGAGGATGGGACGGCATTATGTTCGCGTTGATGTTGCGCGACGATGTTCTGTAGCACATCGAAACTTCATCACACCGCACTTCGTCCCGCAAGAAGGAATGTTGCGCGACGGAGTTCGGTACGATGTTTTGTTGCATGTGTGTAGCCACCTTAAGGAATAGTCCCCTTAAGTTGTACCGAGTAATAGTAAACAGATTATATACGGAAATTGGAATGCTATTAACTGTGTTGGAAAGATGCGAAGCGGTGTCTTTGTATCAGCATCCAAGAAGACGAAAGATAAATTTAGCAGCAGTAATGCTGTATTTACATAACTCTAAGGAACTTGTATGGATGTGAATTGATCAATATAAATACACGCAAACTCTTGGTGAGGTGCCATGTCGAGGTAGATTGCATGCAAGCGAAATAAAGCAAAATAAAAGAATACTTAGTTTATATACCAGAAAACCTAGATTAACAAGGATTATCTAAACTGGCAGTAGGTAACGAGAATAAAGGTCAATTCAACTACACTTAGACATCTATTGATTGCAGCGAGAGTGTCTTACCGCAAATCAATAATAACAATAATGGAACAAAGCCTAGTGTGGATTTATAAAATAGCAGGAACAATTGGTCAAACATGGTGTTCAATGTTTTATTTTTCACTTGAATCTTGGAAGGCAGTATATGTTTGACAAAAGTCAAGAATATAACGTACGTATGTGAGATTGCAAATTTTCCGGATAATAATAATAATACTGGACACAAGCATTTTCATGCAGTAAATATAAATACAAATACATAAACAACAACAATCAATAAAATTAGGAAATTCAATTTAAAAATTCATTTAAATTATTCATTTACTTATTTATATTTCATTAGATATACAGGAGTAGTACGTCTAGTCTAGGAATTCCCTGATACTATACAGGGCTGCCTCCACCAAAAATCTGTTTAATTCCACTTGAAACCGTGTCTTGCTACTATTTGAAATTTTCTTGAAACCCTGATGTAGTCCGTTGATAACCCGTATAGCCATATAGTGTGGCTTCCGCTTAAATAAAGCTGAAGAGTGAGCTGGAATTACGAAATCGTTGCATTGTCGAGTTCTCATGTTATCATAAATTTCGCTATTGCGAGTAAAGAGGGTGGCCTTCTCAATGCGAAACATAACAAGTTCATATATATACAAGCCGGGTAAAGTTAAAATTCTCAAATCCCGAAAAATGAGTTTGCATGGAGTATTATATGGCACGGCATACAATCACAGAATTATCCATTTCTGAAGCCTAAAAATATTCCCAAAGAGGACAGACCTACCCCAAAAAATCAGTGCATAACGTAGCCTCCACTCCACATAGGCGTAATAGAAAGATTTCAATGAAAACATTGACACGCTTTTCCTGAAGACCGTGATGGCATACAAATACGTACTAAGTTTCTTGGCCAGCTCAGCGCAATGCCACTCCCTCGATAGGCAGCAGCCCAGCGTTAGGCCTAAAAAATTACAGTGAGAGGACTCTGGCATTGATTTATTATTTGACTTCACGTACAAACTCAAATTCGAATTATTATTTTTTGTGAAATGCATAAAGTCTTATCTCTTTTTTCTACTATCCGGTTATCGGAGTAATACGCTGACATATCCTCGACGATACCACTCAATCCAAGCGATAACTCAGATACCGTTGAACCTGATACCACACACGTAGTATCATCAGCATACGTGATGTAACACAATTCGACAAAGAATGCTGTAGGTCATTGATATATATTAGAAACAAGGTAGGACCAAGAATTGAGCCCTGGGGCACACCATTGTCTATATCTGCACGTCCTGAGACATAACCCCCACACCGAAGTAACATGAGACCTTGCAGACAGATACAATCTAAATACATCTAACACTACACCATGATCACCGCAACACGGCCGTCTTGTCAAAAAGAATGTCATAATAGCATATGACGTCGTAAGCTTTAGTCAAGTCGAAGAAAATTTCAGCTACTAGATTGTTATTATCAACCAAAAAATTTACGCAAAACGCTCAACATTTCCCCTTTTTTAGACACGGGATTATTTTTGCTATTTTTAGGCTGTCAGGAAATACGCCATTGCTTATTGACAAATTCACTGTGTAGGCTAAGGGTGCAGATATAAAATTACCGACACATTTCAGAATGAAATACGGTATGTCATTAATGCCCGATGATCTTTTAGGTTTAAGTTTACCTATAACTTGTCTAATCTCCTCAGTATTAGTTGATGCCAAAAAAAATGATTTAGGATATATTCTAATATTCACGGAGTTCATGACAGTAGAACTGTCATTCGCGCAACGACCCGATTTCTGGAAATAGTCATTATTTCCTGAAGACCGTGATGGCATATAAATACGTACTAAGTTTCTTGGCCAGCTCAGCGCAATGCCACTCCCTCGATAGGCAGCAGCCCAGCGTTAGGCCTAAAAAATTGCAGTGAGAGGACTCTGGCATTGATTTATTATTTGACTTCACGTACAAACTCAAATTCGAATTATTATTTTTTGTGAAATGCATAAAGTCTTATCTCTTTTTTCTACTAGCCGGTTATCGGAGCAATACGCTGACATATCCTCGACGATACCACTCAATCCAAGCGATAACTCAGATACCGTTGGACCTGATACCACACACGTAGTATCATCAGCATACGTGATGTAACACAATTCGACAAAGAATGCTGTAGGTCATTGATATATATTAGAAACAAGGTAGGACCAAGAATTGAGCCCTGGGGCACACCATTGTCTATTTCTGCACGTCCTGAGACATAACCCCCACACCGAAGTAACATGAGACCTTGCAGACAGATACAATCTAAATACATCTAACACTACACCATGATCACCGCAACACGGCCGTCTTGTCAAAAAGAATGTCATAATAGCATATGACGTCGTAAGCTTTAGTCAAGTCGAAGAAAATTTCAGCTACTAGATTGTTATTATCAACCAAAAAATTTACGCAAAACGCTCAACATTTCCCCTTTTTTAGACACGGGATTATTTTTGCTATTTTTAGGCTGTCAGGAAATACGCCATTGCTTATTGACAAATTCACTGTGTAGGCTAAGGGTGCAGATATAAAATTACCGACACATTTCAGAATGAAATACGGTATGTCATTAATGCCCGATGATCTTTTAGGTTTAAGTTTACCTATAACTTGTCTAATCTCCTCAGTATTAGTTGATGCCAAAAAAAATGATTTAGGATATATTCTAATATTCACGGAGTTCATGACAGTAGAACTGTCATTCGCGCAACGACCCGATTTCTGGAAATAGTCATTAAATAAATCAGCAAGTAGGGCCAAATCAGTGATAGGCTCTTCACTCTCATCCATGACTTTGAAATTCTTGTTTGAGGAACCTCTCGTCTCTAAATTGATAATCTTCCAAGCAGCAGCGCTTTTGTGACACGAATTCGAAACAAGAGAATCGTAGTAACTCTTTTTGGCTGTAATAACTTCATCATTATAGTGCTTTGTATTGATCTAATATATTTCAAACAGATATATTATCGTTTCACAGAAAGATGAAAGATAGAAAAAAATAATAGGATTTTTACTAAGATGTGGAGGGAGTACCCGCATAGATAATATGACAAATAGAAGACTAATAAAACAGCAGTCTTCCATAATATAATCGACCGATATCTTATTCGAAATACAATTTCATTTCGAGCATGTTTTTTTACATTTTCTGGTTATGGCTTTTGTGGCTTCCTCATTCCACTTCATGATCAAACCTCTTCTTTTTCTGTTAAACTCAATTACTATGACGTAAACTATTTATTGGCATCCTTTGTAGATGCTTTGTCCATTGATAGGAAAATATTCCTATCAATATCTTCGATAATTTTTTTATTAAATATTCTTCATATATATAAAAATTATTTTCTCATCGCAAAAAATATATAAAAATATGCGGATAGATAATATATAATTAATATGGCCACACTCGACCATAATAATTGTGGGTTTGACAGCGTTATCTATTCTCTTATTAACTTTTCAAAGTCCCAGCCAAGTATTTCAACTACAATATATAAGAGTAAATAAATTCGCAATAGATTTTCTGTAAGAGGTACGAGATCAGAATTTCTTCACAAACTCGAAAGTGGACAACGCTAGACACGTATAGAACTCGTATATCCGCTTCCGTTTTTAGACGACCTTTGAAAAGTTCTGCGTAGTAACCAAAACAATATTTATACCTAACAAAACCACATACAAACACTTAAACACATATGTATATACGTTAGGGCCTCTTTTGTGTACATGTATATATGTATGAATATGTTGAGAATATTCCGTGCTACAAATGCAATTCGTTTCCGTTGCAGAAGGTCTGGAATTATTAATTTCAAACGAAATTATATGCGGAGATATTCATTTCATTCTTTTAACTTCAATGCAGTACAGATTTTTACATTGATAGTGGTGTAAAGTATACTGTTACACAGGCAAAAAGGTATATATCACAAAGACTATTAAAACTTAAACGACATTGTTTGTTTTTGTTTTTTCCGTTCCGTCTTTGTTCCTATTTTTATTCGTCTTGGTTATTTTGTCCAAGTTCTGCTTGCATTCGAATGCAAGCCGCGTGATATGTCATTTTTGCATATTTAAGGGCCAATTTTCACAATTTACTGCACGTTGCTTAGCCTCAAGTGAATCATCTAATTTACAATTAGGTTACATTTTTATTGCATGTCTACTGAATTATTCTTTTTTTATTTTTCAGGCGCTCCTCTTGCTTAATATGTAGATGATTCTGATATATATATCAGTATAAAATTTGAATATCACTAAATACGGGATTCTAGGTATGCATGAGTACGTATATTAGGAAAATTCTTACATTAGTAATTTTGCGAGAGATTTTTTTAACAATATTAAAATTAAAAATTGTATATAGAGATTTCGTAATTCTTAGTCCAGGCCGCAAAAAGTATATTTTGCCTCTCTGCATTACCATAGATACCAAAAAAAGATTGAGAAATACAGTACGTGAATACGCATGCGTTATATAGAGTGGTTCATCTATTTACTGTCAACCAATTGACATATGACATACGACAATGAGTGAGTACGCTTGTGTTATGTAGAGTGGTTTATCCATTTACCGTGGATCAATGACATGATCTAGTCATGTGTCATGTGTCAATTCTGACTGCCGATTGTTAATGTATGTATATATGTTATATTTTCTTAAGCATTTCGGCTTATACGTTTACCTTCAGTATACCTTTCCAAACATAGTAGAAGTATATAATCTCTTTCAACAGAAAAATATTATTATATTATAGGTACGTATTATTATAGAAAGTACTTTGAAACAATAGGTTGCCTTATTACTAGAAAAGACAAAACAATTAGACATCCAGGAATAATTAATAGCAATTTGCTATTGAAATTTATGTAAATGTAGCGCGGCAAAATAGCCTTTTCACTGAAAGGACTTAGAATAACACAATCTGTGTATTATATATTATATATATTTGCAGCTAAGATTTGTTGTTAAGTAATTTATATGGGTCTTATTAATATTTGTTAATATATGAATGTTTACTTTGTTAATGGTTTACTTAATTGATAAAGATATTGAACCGTATGCATAAAAAAGATAGAAATGGTAACGATTGCTCTGAAGATAAAGGTAGAAGTGAAAGCTATAGTTTGTTTTCGTTTGCAAAAACCTTTTGCTCTCTCTTCCAAGTAAAAAGAAACCTAAAAAACGAAGGCTTGCGTCAGACAACAGATACTGGGGAATTCTTCATTTCGGCGACCAAAAGGCGCTGTTTTGCGAGCTCTTCTTAATTTTAACAATTAAAGTGCGTTGTTAAAAATAAAATATGTTAGAGTCAGACTTTGAAAATGCTGTTGATGTGTTCCGAAATGTCAGCGATTTATTGTTCATTGCTGAGAAGGTTCTTAGCAAGTTGCAAGCCCCATCGGCCAAAAAGAAGAAGGCAGCTGCGCTAGAGAGAATCGTGGTACAATATATATGCCAGTTTGGGAAGGAGTTGACAGCGAAACTGACTCTTTCCCTTCTCAGTAAGGTATAGAAGTTCTTCTGCGCATCAGTTACGTATTTCCAAGCGGTGTCATTAGCCATTACTGTATGCCATAATCGCTGTTGCCAAGAAGAACTATGTGTGTTTTCTGCTGCATCAATTGCTGAACTGGAGAATTTCTTCAAATACGAGAATCATGCACAGAACCGGGTCACTTGTGTAAAACTGTCTGTTTATCCTCTTCTGCAAAATCTTCGTTCCCGAGCTATTTTGCAATGTTGTGTAGAATTGCACACGCGACCACCACTTTCGGAATTTTTGCTAGCTGCACTCTACACGTGTACTGCAAAACATGAAATCTGCATTTTAGCTGTCGCATCATTTACTGGATTTGCAAATGGTGTCATTAGCCATGACTTTATGTCATAACCGCTGTCGCCATGAAGAACTGTGTGTATTGTCCGTTGCATCAATTGCCAAACTGGTGAATTTCTCCAAATACGAGAATCATGGACCGGATCGAACAACCTGGCTTCAATACTTGTAATAACATTGGTCTGGCTGCACGTTGCCTGGATATTCAAGGTTGGCATCCCTTTTCGATTAATGTCTATGATCGCTTGGCGCGGTATTTCATGCGCCACTATTCTTTGGCATGCATTATACTTTTTGGGTGTAAGGGAACCAGACACATGCGTTCACTTTCTACAAAACACAGTTCAGAACATAGGTAATAGTGCGAGATACACTACTCTGATGTATACCCAATTCTTCTCCAATTCCAGATTGGAATACGGTGTCGGCAAAAAACGAAGGAAGACCATCATTTTTTGGACTGGTGATATCGCCCCACCATGTGTCTCAGCCTCTTCTCCAAGGGAGTGGGTTAACAACCATTGGACATTTACACGACCATTGAACATACACCTTTCGCTGGACTAATACATCTCCATCTCCGCCAAACTCAAGACACCACTTTTTCTTGCACAATCGAATATACGTCACTTCTACACAAGGAGATGCTTTCGTCTAGATCCATGTTTCCTGAAGCAAAATCTTCTTTTTGTTAGTGAACTTTTCTTTTTATGTATCCAGAAAAGTGAAAGCTTGCTCGGCGGAAAAATTGCTTTCACTTGCAGGGGCAAGCTTTTGCTTTACTTTTTTATGTATAGAAATTGAAGTTTACGCTTCAGTTTGAAGGAATAAGAGCAAACACTTCTTTTATGCATACGGCCCATTATCTATATAATTCCAACATTATAATTCTCTGTGGTTTGGAACATTGACAGCTGCTAAACCAAGTACATCAGCTAAGACAAAAACATATTTAATATACTGGAGGTCACCGCTAAACGATAAAGCTTATATGTATGTAATAAACTAGATAGGAAAAAACTTTTAATACAAAAGTTGCAAATTATTATGAGCTCTACAATTCAAAAATATTTTCTTTTATATAGAGAGTTCAACAATGATAAACCAACAAACACAAACCTTTAGCAAACACCGTAAAAATCTGTTTTTATTAATAAAACTAATTTGTTCGTCTGAACAAATTAGTTGGCGTTATGACTGGCTTGCAGATCTGTCAAAATGCATATATGGCGTTGCAGAACGTGCTGCTCAAGCATAGCTTGTATCTTCTCTGGTACCTCGATGTTATAGGATTGTAGGGTGGTCTCGCTGCACCTGGGTATCATTCCGCACCACATGTTTTACCGTTGCAAATTTATTTTAATTAACAATATAAGACGGTCTAAGTTTAAACATCTAATTATTTCAATTTTTAATGTAGTTTTCAAAATTATACAATGTTAGTGTTACAATAGTTTAATATTTTATTAATTATTTATGTAAAATTATGAGTAAGGAATACTAAATTTGCAATTTATGGTTTGCGAAAGTGAACATAGAAATAAAAACACATCTAAAATTTATCGTAGCTTCCATGCCATAACTCTAATAATCGGAATTTTTTAAAAACTCCATTAGGCGATAATATGTTATGTATATAGTACTAATATAGAAAGCATTATCCAATAGTTAATTGCTTGAACCGCGAATCGCATAGTAATTAACGATTATTTTTTATGTTAGTTGTTTGTTTGCTACAGATTTATTGCTTCCATAGGCGTAACTAGACCTCAACCATGGGGGGGGGGCACTTCAAAGATATGCCATGATCCTCTACTTTTCGAACCCGTTTTTCTTTCGCATTTGTCAGTAGGTACTGATAGTGTTTATATTTCTTTCCATCAGCGTGTGTTAAAATAATACATTTGTCAAGACTTTTAAAATTAACAAGAACTTAATGACCCAATTTTTCTTTCCTTTTTTACGATGAGGGAGGGGGGGCTCTAACCTGATCTGATTGCGTCATCTTGACGCCGTTAAAGGGATCTATTAATTTTTGAGTGATCAAACTTTTATTCAATCTGCCAATCTGACTAATTAAATATTCTACTGCTCTAATAACCTTATCACGCAACTGGAGTGCTTAATTAAGATTATTTCTGGATTGTTATAGGACTGTGCCTTTCAAGAAATCATTCACATGCTGGGCAAAGCTTTGTGTAAGGCATATAAATTGCAGGAGTCAATCAGGTTTAATGTAACATTATCTTTTCATACAGAAGCACTTCGCGTAGTATGTGTTATGGCGTTCATGGAGGACGCAGAAAGAAAGTGAGAGAGGTTGTGTAAGGATCATGTTGTTTATATTTCAGGGCTCTTTATTGCCAAGCCCTTAATATGAACGATGATAATTTAATATTACTATAGTAAAATTTTGATGTTGTAATAATTTTCATGCGGGCTTGTTTATTTGTATATTGGCAAACTTATTTCATGTAGTATTGTAAAGTGTACTCATATATAGATCAGCATTTGTATTTGATACCTACCGCTCAAAGAAACTTAACTTCTAAAATTCCTCGAAGTTATATTCGACATACATTGTTTACACCGTTTTATTCAGTTATATACATACAATATGCGACACGGTAAATGCTTGGTCTAGTAGTATCATGTAAATATATTGTACAGTAGCAATGATAGAATAAAAAATGAGATGTGGCCACCACACGACTTTCTTATACGTATGAGCGTTTCAAACTATACAATTTTAAGAACTTTTTTATACAAAACTTATTCAAAATCCTATTCTAAGTAGTGGTGTGTCGTTACTTTAGGAACGTTATTTTTTCGGAACGTCTCGGAACGTTATTCGATTCCTAAATAACGCGTTATAATGGAACGATATCAAGAACCGTTGCGATTGAACAACGAGAGCCACGAATAACGAAACGCTGTAGGTAACTCGGAACTAGGAACATATGAAACGAGAAGTTTCTGTCCCGGACCGCGATATATTTAGTTACAGACCGATACACAAATATCGTAATAGATATATACAAACGAATTTGACAGCGTTTAGGAAATTATAAGGATAGAAAAACTAGTGGTTATACATGAAAAATATAATAATAATATGAATAATAATATTCAAAATTTCAATAAAATATAGGTACACGTTTGAAATATAAAATTTCAATACCTTTTAACAATATACAGTATAAATTCTAAAACAAAAAACAAATACAAATAACATGACGAACACAAAACATACCAATATTTTAATTAGATAAACTAATAATAAATAACTTACAATTTTAAATTTCGTGAGTTTCGGCTTTATTTTCCAAATAAATGAAATTATATAAAATGTCGAACAATTAATTACCTGCTTTTTTTCAAATGTATAATTTAATATTTACAATAAGTAACTTTTCTGTTGTATAAATAAAACAATTATGTAATTTCTAAATTAATTGCAAAATAAAGCCAAAAGAAATTTTAAATATTGCTCATTGATCTTCATCTTTTAATTACGCATTATTAATTTAAAATAAACAAATCGGTAAAATTGGTTTTTGTTGTATTTAATTTATGGACTTTTTTTCATAAACACAATGTGCCAATGTTATTTTTGTAAAAAAAACGAATAATGAAATATTCCTTCTTATTCTATGTTATTGTAATTAACTTACTCGTACATTCTACACGGAACTAAGAATTCACATATTAAATCAAACTTTTCCGTGTTTGTATCTCACATGCCGCTACGTTACCGATTGTTCCCCAATTATGTGCGATAGAAGAGTACGCGCCGATTATAAATACCGTCGTTCCAAAGTAACGTTATTTTGGAACTGTTATTTTTCTGGAAAGGAACGATATGGAACGTTCCAGATGAGTAACCGTTATTCCCATCACTAATTCTAAGTACTTTCATTCTCTTAATAAATCGCTATAGAATGCATACTTTGCAAGATATTCGAAAAAAAGTGCTACTCGCTAAGAGTAGAAGTGATACTTCCGGTCCGAATATTGAAATTTCATATATACAAAAAATATTGCAAATTCAGTTCTAAATACTTTTCTACTCTTTATAAATATATATAGAATGCATAAATTACGACATATTTGCAAAAAATCGCTATTCGATAAGAGTAAAAGTGGTACTTCCGGTCCGAATTTTGGAATTTTTTTTATACAAAAGATATTGAAAATTATGTTTTAAATACTTTTATATTCGTAACGTACGTGCAAACAACTGATTTTCGATAAGAGTAAAAGACCTACTTCCGGTTGGAATTTCGAAAAACTTTTTTAAGTACATATGAATTCTTTATGAAAATGTTTAAACTTAGTAGTTGACGAAATATTGGCAAAATCGAATTTTTCACCGAAGTAAACTGCTACTTCCGGTCTACCGATTTTACTGAAAAACTAATCAGATCTCAAGAGGGAGATTATACCCGTAAATACAAGATTTGGAATTGAAAGCTATAGCGGTTTGACCGCTATCGTGGTCACAGACAGACACACAGACAGACACACAGACAGACAGACAGACAGACACACAGACAGACACACAGACAGACAGACAGAAAGACACACAGCAGACAGACACACAGACATTTTTTTAAATCCACTTTTTCGGTATCAGGGGACTTCAAAACGTGGGCATCTGCAAAAATCACGAGGTCGAAAATTTTCATCATCACAATACTTCCTTATACTACGTATAATAAAGTAAAAGCAGCTTTTCAGGCAATATAAATGCGAAAATAAACGATAGGAGGACAGTTAAAATTAAGAACTCGCTTAAGATACTGAGAAGATAAATAAAATAGTATTCCTTCAAAGAATTCGAATACAAAGTTTTATACAAAATTGTAAGAGTAATCATCTATTTCGTAATACAAAACAGATATTGTTAATAGTTTTTATTAGTAAAACAAAAAGAGAGCAAAAGACAATATTTTTCATAATTAAGTGAAAATTATAAACGCAATAAGTCTCATATTTTCCCACGTTTCCTCTTTTGCCGTACAAATGCGCTCTCTTCCGTTTAGTAGTGTAACTCGTACGTTGGAGAAAATCAATACCATGGCGGATAAAATAGCTACCTAGTAAAATATAGAACACTGCTGAGATAAGGTTCGTATCTCTACTAAGAAAAATTGTTAAGCGGTAAATTTATGAATAGATATTTTGAAAATATACTGACATGACAAAAAAAAAATAATTTATTATGGAGATTTTTAATAACAAATTAATATTTTTTTAATCAGATTTATTTAATTTTGCAATTAGAACTCTAAATAATTAGAGGCACAAGTTATAACATGTATTCTGTGTGTGGAATAAGTATTTCATTTATATGTGTTTAAATGTCTTTTGTTTTCTTTTGTTTTGATTTTTCTTACTCGTTTTATTTTCTTTAGTATGTAGGGTTGTGCTTTATCAGGAAATGATCGGAAATGGGTTTCCTCTCTAACGACAAAATGCAAATAAAACAAGTTTTATTTTCAATTGCCTAGTTATTTTGTAATTTCACTCTTATTAATATGCCTGTATCCTATTGTACTAGTGTAGTGTTATAGACAATAACAATAATAAAATATTAAATGTAATATTATAATCTGTGTATTTTATTCACTTACATGAGAATTTTTAAATTGTCAAAGTGTGGATGATTTTATTGAATACTTGTTATTATATAAATTTTAGAGCAAACATAATTACACAAAAAAAAAGTCTGGAAAATTGCACAGCATTCACATCATTCATTCATTAATAATATTATATTACATGTATATGAGATTAGTTCCACTACTTTCGATTAATTGTTTAAAATGAATTTATACATATCTAAAACTGGATTTAGAAGTCGACAAAATTTAGAAAATATTAAATTAAGAGCAATTTACTGGAGCATATATATTTATATTTATATTAAGTATAACGAAAAATAAAGAAAATTACACTAATTATCACTCTTGGTAGTAAATAATACGACTAAAGAAATTTAAATCCACAACAAACTGACATTTATTTAGAGAAAGGCACAATCAGTTTTAGTTTCAACATTATTTTTATTGGGTCTATTGAGAAAGAATTACAATAGAAAAGGATCGACAAGTTTACAAGCTTTTAAATTACAAAAAGATACCAATGTGCTTACAAAATAAAACAGAAATCTTGTGCACTTGCTACAATTTCATTTAACCACGATGAACTTAAAAAGTTGAAGTGTTATCTGTAATTAACTTATAAACAAATGTAGTTACATACTGTTAACAAAATTACCTGATAAATTGCGTAATGATTGGCACAAACGCGACAATATTACCATTATGGTATGTAATGTCAATTTTACCAATATGATTGTAAGCCAGGGCACTAAATGTGGAACGCTAAATTTGCTAAAATGTTAATAGCGTCCTGGGAAATCAATAAAATATACCCATTATGTTTTAAATTCAAAATGTAACAGCATGTTATCACCAATACAGCACATACTTCTGAAATGGTGTTTCTATTGTATATCTTGAAAATGAGGTGTGGGCACCACAGTATCTTCTTATACGTATGTGCGTTTTAAATTATACAAAAGTTGATCGAAATCAAGTTTCGAACACTTACATCTTCTTAAAAAATAAACATGTGAGTAAATGTGTTACTTCAGGTCCAAATTTTGAATTTTTTTTATACGAAAATAATTCAAAATCCAAGTACTTATATACTCTTAATAAGTCTCTATAGAATGTATAATTTACGATATATTTGCTAGAAGCTGCTTTTCGGTAAGAGTAAATGTTTGAATTTTGAAATTTTTATTGGTCAAAAATTATCCCCCCCCCCCCTTTCGCCCCTCTCATTACAGGAATGCTTAATTATTAAATATTAAAATTAAAATTAAATAAAGCTAAATTCTGTGCCAGCACAATTTAAATTGTTATAACATACAACTTATAGCGGTAAGAATGGTAACAATACATATAATTATTTCAAAGCAATAACGGTTTACAAGATATAAGCATTGACACTTCATTCTTCTGTTATGCATGTTAAGCGAGCCCGTATCAATCAGTTTGTGCGACACATGTTCAAATTTCCTGATACCGTGGATATATTTCAGACAAGCATTTTGAGCTTTCTGTATAGAAGGCATAATTTTCGATATTTTGTTGCAAGAAACTGCTATTTGATAAGGGGAAAGGTATTACTTCCGGTTTCAATTTTGATATCGTTTTTGATAAAGATTATCCAATGATTCTACTTAATTGACTTGCTTTCCTAATGGTCATTTTTCATATTAATTGCTATTTACTCGTAATAGATATAACCACTAAATCAAGATGACAGATGGATTTAATTACATTATTTGTATATTTGTATTAAAAGCAATTAGTTATCTTGGCGCAACGGCAATGCAAAAACAATTAATAATAATGATAATTTAAGAGCAAGCTGAGCATAAGATATTTCAATGACTAACAAGACATAATGTAAACGAAAAATGTGTAAAAGTAAAAATGTGAACAATTAAGTATGGAACCATGGCTATTATCTATGCAGTATCATTAAATGGTCTTGCTCTATCAAAGACATGCATTGAATACTACTCCACACAAATAATATCGAAGCAAATTGCATAATTAAAAAGTAGGTAATGTAAAAATTGGGAGTAGAATAATAATAATTTATATCAGTTTTTAATATTTGACATATATATTATTAAACAAAGACTATATAAACACAATAGGAATACACAACAACAAAAAGACAAACCCACATCCACATCCATCGAACAAAATAATAAAAATAATAATAACAAGAAATATTTAGCTTTACCATATGTACCCGATTTGTCTGAAAAAATTCAAAAAAGTTTTCAAAGTACAATATTAAAGTAGCTCACAAAAGCCACAACAATTTAAATTTTATTAACACCAAACTTAAAGACAAAATTGAAAAAAACAAAATGACCCATGTTGCCTACAGTATTCCATGTAACTCGTGCAATAAAGTTTATATAGGTCAAACCATGCAACATCTTAATGAAAGAATAAAGGGCCATAAATATTCCATCAACACCACTGCATTGAAAAAGCACAGTAACAGAATGTCGCATACATTTGACTTCGAAAAAACCAAAATCTTACACGTAGAAAAAAACACAAAATGAAGAGAAATATTAGAATTAATAGAAATCAAAAAACATAAAAATCTAGCTGTTAATGACAGAAATGAAATCAATAATCTGTCTAAAATATATTTCCCACTTATACGATAACATCAATACTATTCCCAAGACCCACCTATATAGTTACAAATTTTTCTAACATCAATATCTTAAAAGAAACAACCCCAATATAAATAAATAAAATTGTTTGTTTGGAATTGTTGGTTTTTACAAATAAAAAAATATCATGTGTTTCTCCTTGAAAATCAGACCTGTTCCGTAGTTTTAACATTAGAAATAACTATAAATCCAGTGAACAAATAATTGATATGAAATAATAAAGAATAATGAATTGCAATAAATTAATATTTACGCGGAATGAATATAATTGTCACTGTCAGGTATGTTAGATGTACTATTTTAATATATTAGTAATACGATAGATATACTATTTTAATATCTTAGTATTTAAAAAAGAAATATTAGGATGAGTATAGCGAATATTATTTCCAGATGATGTACAATAATTAGTCCTGATGAAGACAATAAAATTTGACGAAACGTTAATTTTGGTTTTGATTACTATCTACCAGTTTCAATGAGTGATGGAAAATAAAGCCGCAGTCCAAGAAAAAAATATTAAGAATACATTAGATTATAAATACGGCTAAGAAAAAAAAGAAACATATATACAGGGTGTATTTGAAATAAGGGGACAGAGTATGATTAATGGAAAGATGTAATTTTATGGGACTCAAATCCAAAATATTTTGCACAAATTCCCTCGCTGACGCGAGAAAAAAAATTACAAAGATATTTTTAAAATATTCGTCGCGCCACTGCACTTCAATTCCACTGTAGGGTATGGAAGGGTGGGTTATGTAAGTAGGAGTGTGAAGGCGTGCGAGGTCGGTCTCGTACGATTGTTACGTGTGGATGTTTCGACTACGGCTTACACAACACACGAACTGAAATAAGTTATGTTTTTTTTTTAATTCATTTGCGTCCAATTAAAATAAAAGTTTCTCATAAGTAGAGTTGGGCAAATTTTACAACACAAATTTGTTTTTGTGAGAAAAAAGAAGTAAAAAGTCGTTGAATTTAATCATAATAATAGTAATAGCGGAAGAAAACGTAATATCTAAATAATCCTGACAAATATTAAAATAATTACAAAATTCATACAGTCGGCATCTCAATAAAAAAAATTCTCGTTGTTGAAAAATAAGATATTTTAACAGCTGATATTTCATTTTAAGCTTATTGAACTCTTAGCATGAACACCTGTTTAGAAATAGTAAGCAATGCTATCATTGGGGTTTTTATAAAGTCTACAGCTGTTATTGCGTATATCTATGTGTGTTTATTTAGTTCGATGGAAATATTTATAACGTCTCCTCAACCTGTGTGGAACCGCCGACGTCTGGCGCGATACCTACGACATATAGACACATGCTAAATCCATAGGCGGCACATTAAGCACTTTTCGGGGGGGGGTTAATTTTGGCGTTCGTGTCGTAATTGACTCACAATTTTTGGGATTTATATTCTACATAATTGCACCTTTCCATTTATCATACTCTGTCCCCTTATTTCAAATACACCCTGTATATACCTTAAAAAGACCTTAATCATTTTGAAACAGAAAATATTGAATCGAAATAAATTTAATTTTTACTCATTTGCAATTTTATGCATTTACAGGTTCATACTAATTTTTCAGTCTGTTTAACTTGTTCATGCTGTATACATTAGTTCTCAATAGCCGCAAATAGAAAAGGAATTATAGAAGAAGAGATGCTGAATAGTTTTAATGTCAGTGAAGATCAGCGTCAGTATTTTGAGTACAAGTTGTGACTAAAATCACCTGAGCACAATATGGATTTAATTACATTTAATGCTCTAGGTATTGTTAAAGCATTTTATGATTTAACAATTCTTTATAAGACTGAATAGTTTAAGAAACATACTATTTAGTGTATGGTAATATTTTCAATCTATCAATTTAAGTTATTATTATTTTTTTTTTGTTGGTAAATACGATATTTCAGGAATATTGCATTTTCATATATCGAAAATAATATTGATTTTTTTATATTACTACTGAGTGTTCATAAAAGATTGAAATTTGTTTGAATTTAGAGGACTGTTATATTAGTAATTGTCATTCTACGCAATTAGTAATACCATTCTCCGAACAATATTTTTACTTCAATATAAATTTCAGCAGTGGTGTAATTATGTTTATTTATTTTGTTATTTTTGTTGGCGTTTCTTGGCATTGTCACAGTAGCGAAGAAATACTCTTCATATTGCTAGAATTTCATTGCTTTTGATTTTCACTGGTAAGTAAAATAAATACCTACATGAAAGCGTATAAAAGTATGTAATTTTATGATAATAATAGTTTTTACGGAGCTACACAACAAATTTGTTCTACAGACGTATTTTTGTTCTGGAATACGCGGTAAACAAGTAACGGGATTATTCCATAAGAATTACTAACAGCAATTGGAGAAACAGTTTCTTAGTATAGATTTCACATTTTATTGTTTTGTTCAAGAAATTTCGTAAAATGGGTTGTATTTTAAAAGCAAAATCTTCAGGGCAGCTCCCGTTTTTATCGAAGGCAAAGATTGCCTAAAAGATGGATGTGAACACAAAAAACTCTTTGTGATACTTATCAACGAAAGCAGTTTTATCACTTATTATATATGTCAAAAATCTAGCAAAAGTTTTGCATTTACATCCATCCAAGATATCTGTTACTCAACAAATACAACCTCCTAACTTCCCTTTGTCAAGTACAATATTGTCAATGGTTCAATAAATTGCTAAATACAATTATGTGTTATATTACTGATTGTTTCACTTCTAAGGATATTTAAAATTACAAAATCGTAAAATATCGTCTGTAGAAAATTTAAAAAACTGAAAACTGTATCATCCTAAAATCGATGTATTGTATATAACGTTATGTTGTACTTAATAATGTTGTCTAAATTTAAGTCAACAAGAAATTTAGTAACATATTTATGAATAAAAGTGTTACTTTTTAGTTGTAAAATTACCACTTGAACATGTAAACACAATCTAGGAACTTAACACATTGCAAATATAGTAACAGTATCATAGGTGCATGATATTTTGGATTGTATAATAATTTAAAATTTCAAAATAAAATGAAAACACAGAAAAAAAATTAGTCAAGAGAAAAGGTAATATGTATAAAAATTTGGAGTACAGATGGTTGAAACATTAAATTATATAAAGCAGTCAAATGATGGAATATTAATATTAAATTAAATGATGTTGTTCTGTGGAAGAAAAAAAGCTCAACACAGTGAAACTATATGGTAAATCAATAAAAATTATGAAACTGTTTATATAATATTGCACTTACTACCGTCAAATTTTGACAATATTAAATTTGTTATTTACAAAAAGTTTTACAAATTTAATTTGCATTTTGTCTATTTGCCAAAGAAATGGCTAAATGTCATAGAAGAGAATAATTAGTCCGATTTTTTTATAGATATTTATAGGATTACATATAAAGATATTCTATTAAATTCTCTTACGAAAGCACTTTAAGATTATGAGAATCAATTTTTTTACTTTCAACAGACAGGAGCTACTCACGTACTACATAAACTACATTGATTCCCAAATCTGACACCATTAATTTCTTCATATTTGGATTATTAAAAATAGGCTCGGGTCGGGTACTCTGAATTTCTATATATTAAGAGAACTTTATTGCGGAAGCTGTCAAGTCCTACTCCTGAAATAATACATGGTATTTTCAACGTTATGAAAATAAGAGTAAATTTGTGCTTGAATGTGAATGGATAACACTTGTTATAATTTTTCAACTTGAATAAATATTCTAAATGCTAGTATAATAAAAAATATATGATTTGAACAGATTGTAAATATAAATAACGCCAACCTTCTAAATAGTCTACTAATCAGGAATATCAAACACCTTTCAATCAATTTTGGACGGACGGTAGAAGTACAACCCAGTCGTTGTGTTTTTAGCGGAAACCGTGCAGACTACCCTAACACCCTATGTAGTCAAACATTTTGCATGTAGGCATGTTTTTTTTTCTGTTCTTTCTACGAGTTTATGCTTCAGCAATATTTATATTAGTTGAAATTACAGTATCATTTGAAATAACTATTTATCTAATGTATTCTATATTTGACTAGTATCAGCTTGTTCCATGTGTTTTTGTTTTTCATATAGGTATCAATATAGAAAAATTAAACTTTGCAGTTGGTTTATATATATTTTTAGTGTTCAGTTTGTTAGTTATAATAGAAAATAATTTAAAATGCTACTTTTATATTAAATACATATTAATTAAAAAGAAATCAAATTTTATGTATAATATTCGCAACAACAATACATAATACATTACAAATACAATACAAAGAAAATTTAAATAGTTAGAAATGCACAAACGGAAATTGAGAAAAAATCAAATACACGAAGATACTAATTAATTAATTAAATATGTTTTATTTAGGCGTTTACAATATAAATGAATTAGTCAAACAAATTATTATATATGAGCACAAAAATCATTTAACCGTCAAATATTTACTTATTGTAAACGTTTAAAAGATAAATTTACAATGGTGTTAAATATTCTCACACATAATACAATGGGTATATAAATAAGTAGGTGCAGTCTTACTAGACATGAAATAAAGAAGGGCAGAAGAAGAAAAAGAAGAAGGACACTTAGCCAAGAGGATTGTATATGTATCTTCTTTTCTAAGTGACCTTCTTCTTCTGCCTTTCTTTATTTTATATCTACACATTTAAACACTATAATAGTAAGTAACTATTTGATTATAATTTTAAATTACAAAATAATATGTACTTTTATAAAAGCTTTTGTAAAATTAAATATGTCATAATTCTAGAATGTTAATAATTCTTAAAGGTACATACAATTATTTTATTTAAAAATACCATTATACTTGGTACAAATTTTGAGAAATTGGAATACAAAAATTATATTCAATTACAACTGGGATAACTCGGATCATGTCAAAAACCTCAATCCATTATGTAGGTTATATATTTGATGTGTTGCAGAAATGAATAAACATCAATAAACTGTATTTTAAGCAATAACGGTTAATTTAGGATTAATTGTGAAATCTTGACAAGCTGAATAGTATATGTAAACGGCAAATGTCAATTTTAACTATTAAAATATCTGTCAGTGCCCTAAGTTTTTGACAGGTTGGCTTAGTAATATAATGTGTTCGTTGTACGTTGTGCAGTCAGAAAGTTTGAACTTTATAATACTCTTAAACAAAAACATTATTTCAGTCCTTTTTAACTTCAACTATGAAGACAAGGGGATTATTCTCTGCAAATCACACATTCTCTATTTGGAGTTTAATATTTTTAAGAATGTGTGAAGTCTCTGTATGTGCAAATAAAATTTAATATTAGTTTTACCAAATATTAGCGCTTTGTCGTTATTTTGGTACTGGACAGTTCACAAGAAAAATTTTAAGTGGTATAAAAATTAAAATAATAGTATAATTGACAATAGACCTATACTATTTGTCCGAGTGTATGAAATAAAAGTATTTCACAATGAACAAGTGCAAGAAAGAATCGTCACTCACTATCAACTTTTCAATAACTATAAATACTGCTAATTTAAAACTATTAGACAAAATTTACTTGAAAGAAAGCCAAAATATATCGATATTTCACCGTGCAAGACAATATTAATTGCAGATTTTACTTTCTTATACGTAGTATCTATAAGGAAGTATTGTGATGATGAAAATTTTCGACCTCGAGATTTTTGCAGATGTCCACATTTTGAAGTCCCCTGATACCAAAAAAGTGGTTTTTAAAAAATGTCTGTGTGTCTGTGAGTCTGTGTCTGTATATCTGTCTGTCTGTGACCACGATAGCGGCCAAACCGCTATAGCAATCTATTCCAAATTATGCATTTAGTAGTATAATCTCCCTCTTGAGAACTGATTAGATTTCCAGCAAAATCGGCAGACCGGAAGTAGTAGTTTACTTCAGTGAGAAAATGGAATTTTGCCAATATTTCGTCAAGTACTAAGTTTAGACAAATTTATAAAGAATTCATATGTATTTAAAATTAAATTTGAGAAGAATTTTATTAAAAAGATTTTTCGATATTCCTACCGGAAGTAGGTTTTTTACTCCTATCGAAAATCGGTTTTTTGCAAATATTTTGTTAGTCATGCTTTTTAGACAGGTACGTTACGAGTATAAAAGTATTTAGAACTTAATTTTCAATACCTTTTGCATAAAAAAAAATCAAAATTCGGACCGGAACTAACACTTTTACTCTTACCGAATAACGATATTTTATGAAGAGTACAAAAGTATTTAAAGTTGAATTTGGAATATTTTTTGTATAAATGAAATTTCAAAATTCGGACCGGAAGTAAGACTTTGGTGGCCACAACTCATTTTACTTTCTTATACGTAGTATAAGGAAGTATTGTGATGATGAAAATTTTCGACCTCGAGATTTTTGCAGATGTCCACATTTTGGGGTCCCCTGATACCAAAAAAGTGGTTTTTAAAAAATGTCTCTCTGTGTGTGTGTGTGTCTGTCTCTCTCTGTGTGTGTGACCACGATAGCGCTCAAACCGCTGGGGATATCAATTCCAAATTTTGTATTTACGTGTATAATCTCCCTCTTGAGATCTGATTAGTTTTTCAGTAAAATCGGTAGACCGGAAGTAGCAGTTTACTTCAGTGAAAAAATCGAATTTTGCCAATATTTCGTCAAATACTAAGTTTATACAAATTTATAAAGAATTCATATGTACTTAAAATTAAAATTGAGAACAATTTTATTTAAAAGGTTTTTCTAAATTCCTACCGGAAGTAGGTCTTTTACTCCTATCGAAAATCGGTTTTTTGTGAATATTTCGCAAGTCAAGCTTTTTAGACAGGTACGTTACGTGTATAAAAGTATTTAAAACATATTTTTCAATATCTTTTGTATAAAAAAGATTTCAAAATTCGGACCGGAAGTAACAGTTTTACTCTTACCGAATAGCGATTTTTGGCAAATATGTCGTAAATTATGCATTCTATATATATTTATTAAGAGTACAAAAGTATATAGAGTTATATTTGCAATATTTTTTGTATACATGAAATTTCAAAATTCGGACCGGAAGTAGCACTTTTACTATTAGCGGGTAGCTCTTTTTTTCGAATATCTTGCGAAGTATGCATTCTATAGCGATTTATTAAGAGAATAAAAAAAACGAGATTTTTGCAGATGTCCACGTTTTGAAGTCCCCTGATACCAAAAAAGTGGTTTTTAAAAAATGTCTGTGTGTCTGTGTGTGTGTGTGTCTGTGTGTCTGTGTGTGTGTGTGTGTGACCACGATAGCGGTCAAACCGCTGTAGATATCAATTCCAAATTTTGTATTTATGTGTATAATCTCCCTCTTGAGATCTGATTAGTTTTTCAGTAAAATCGGTACACCGGAAGTAGCAGTTTACTTCAGCGAAAAAATCGAATTTTGACAATATTTCGTCAACTACTAAGTTTAAACAAATTTATAAAGATTTCATATATACTTAAAATTGAAATTGAAAATAATTTTATTTAAAAAGTTTTTCGAAATTCCTACCGGAAGTAGGTCTTTTACTCTTATCGAAAATCAGTTTTTTGGGAATATTTCGCAAGTCATGCTTTTTAGACAAGTATGTTACGGGTATAAAAGTATTTAAAACATAATTTTCAATATCTTTTGTATAAAAGAAATTTCAAAATTCAGACCGGAAGTACCACTTTTACTCTTATCGAATAACGATTTTTTGCAAATATGTCGTATGTTATGCATTCTATATATATTTATCAAGAGTACAAAAGTATTTAGAACTGCATTTGCAATATTTTTTATATATATGAAATTTCAAAATTCGGACCGGAAGTAGCACTTTTACTCTTAGCGAGTAGCACTTTTTTGATAATATCTTGCAAAGTATGCATTCTATAGAGATTTATTAAGAGAATAGAAGTACTTAGAATAGGATTTTGAATAATTTTTGTATAGAATAATTCTTAAAATTCTATAATTTGAAACGCTCATACGTATAAGAAAGTCGTGTGGTGGCCACACCTCATTTTTTATATGGCAATACTGGTGTTACTTTTACACATTTTTTATGACTCTTAAGATTATTTATTCTTATGAAGAACTTTTGTATTTTATTGAATTCATGTCAATAAGGTAAGTGTGGTTTAGTACACTCAACATTATACAAGACACTTTTACTTTCTTATACGTAGTATAAGGAAGTATTGTGATGATGAAAATTTTCGACCTCGAGATTTTTGCAGATGTCCACGTTTTGAAGTCCCCTGATACCGAAATAGTGGTTTTTAAAGAATGTCTGTGTGTCTCTCTCTCTCTGTGTGTGTGTGTGTGACCACGATAGCGGTCAAACCGCTGTGGGTATCAATTCCAAATTTTGTATTTACGTGTATAATCTACCTCTTGAGATCTGATTAGTTTTTCAGTAAAATCGGTAGACCGGAAGTAGCAGTTTACTTCAGCGAAAAAATCGAATTTTGCCAATATTTCGTCAACTACTAAATTTAAACAAATTTATAAAGAATTCATATATACTTAAAATTAAAATTGAGAATAATTTTATTTAAAAAGTTTTTCGAAATTCCTACCGGAAGTAGGTCTTTTACTCTTATCGAAAAGCAGTTTTTTGCGAATATCTTGCAAGCCATGCTTTCTAGGCAGGTACATTACGAGTATAAAAGTATTTAGATGATAATTTTCAATATCTTTTGTATAAAAAAAATTTCAAAATTCAGACCGGAAGTACCACTTTTACTCTTATCGAATAGCGATTTTTTGCAAATATGTCGTAAGTTATGCATTCTATATATATTTATCAAGAATACAAAAGTATTTAAAACTGGATTTGCAATATTTTTTGTATATATGAAATTTTAAAATTCGGACCGGAAGTAGCACTTTTACTCTTAGCGAGGAGCACTTTTTTGATAATATCTTGCAACGTATGCATTCTATAGCGATTTATTAAGAGCATAGAAGTACTTAGAATAGGATTTTAAATAATTTTTGTGTAAAAAAATTCTTAAAATTGTATAGTTTGGAACGATCATACGTATAAGAAAGTCGTGTGGTGGCCACACCTCATTTTTTTAATTTTTCTTTGAAAAATTGGATGAAAATTACTCTGAATTAGCTCTCTAGTTAATTATCATGCGAATAAGCATCTTCAAAAGTTAGCGGCAATATTTAGTTGCTTAGTTTTACTAAATAAGCCAATATCAATCGAAATTTTAAAAATAAAAGTTGTGAAAAATAAACCTAAATAAACTCACAAATCATTATTTAGTTGCACATACACACGCAATGTCATAACGTAATTGAATGATATTAAGATTTGTCCTTTTGTTGAAATAAACTTTACATTTTAGAAGATGAACAAACAACAGACTTTCTGTTAGTTTCAATATTTCCGTATAGTAATCCTCCCAGTCGTATTACACAGAGTGTAACATCTCTGCCAGAATTGTAACACCCAACTGCTGATTCATTCTACGATATGCGTTTTCTGGATATTTCTGGTCATTCCAAAAAACGACAGTGGCAAAATCAGTCAAACTGTATTTTTCTAATATTAGTGTTCCTTGTTTCTCCAACGTGTCTCTCTGATCAGTGTTTAAATAAAACATTTTTCGAACTTAATACTATTAGTCCATAATAGCATTGGCACACTCTGTTTGTTGAACAATATTTCTCCAAAATCTAAGGAATGTACATTCAACAAGTGTTAATAATGCTTATGCTTGTATTAATAGTAACTGCACACAATTATCCAGGTCTAGCAAATATCTTTATTGGTAAGAAATTTCCCAACAGTGACTAGCAAAATTGTACGTCAACCCATAACTCCTTCCTAGTAAACTTTTCTATACTTTCAGATCAGACAGCTTATCAAACATGTAAGCTTAATTGGGAACCAAGCGAAAATAATACGAACGGTAGATTTTATGGACAAGATAATAGAGATTGAATGCTTCTTTATCACACGTCTCTGTCCTGATCTGCTTCTTGGCAGTTCCTCTATACATTTCTAGGCCAGTGTTGTTATATTTAATGCTTATATAATTTGTCTTCCTTTTTTTTCTTTTTGTGTCGCATTTTTCATTTCCCACTAATTGAGTTTGGTGTCAGCTTCCAGGTAATGTAACCAAAGAATCCAACTAAGTTTATTAACACTTCTCTTCTCAAGTCATTTGTAACTTTCATATCTCATTTCGCCAATCAATCTTCAGTAAGCTGGGTGAATTTGCGCCTTTTTGTTGGCCTTCGCCCTTATTTAGGATCTCTGGCGGATTTCTCACTTAAGGTGGAAGATAGTCTGAATACCTTTTGATTCTACTCAATCACACCTTTTTAATCTGTTCTAGCTTCCTCCAGCTCGATGTTTGTATTTTGTTGACGTGTAGGTGGTATCTGGTAATACCCTGTTTTTATTTCATTCTTTCTCATAATCTTAAGTCAATTATCACCCTTCATCTACCTGCATTTTTTACTTCTTGCTTCTATCTGTTTATAGCAAACACCCCGTGTTTTTCTCTTGGTGTAAGATACCTTGTTTGACAGTTCGCTCGATTAAGGCAAAATATGGCCTAGATGCAGCTTTGGTTCTTCTCAAGTTCTAATCTTCCTTCTTCTTATAATATGTTCTAGTTTTTTCATCTGACTTTATATTTGTCGGTTTTTCTTACCGTCAGTGTTTTTAGGAATAGGTAGTATGGATTAGTACGGAGGAAAAAATGGATAGCCTATTTCTTTCTGTATATTTACACTCCAAGTACTGAAAATTACATTTGGTGAGATTCATAGGTATTGATTTATCCGTTTCTATTTAAAAAAATTGGAAGAACCTTTAAACATACACAAATTTAATTATAGAATCCGTGCCAATCGTAGATTTTAAGTTAAAGACGCGTTTCCTCATAATTAAACTGATATTATATACTTGTAATAACACTGTAGCAAAAAAGGGAAGCTCGATGTAATTTTAAACATCGTTTTTACGTCTTCCATGTTAAATTTCCGTCGACGTGGATAAAAAGGGACGGCCAACGGAATAGCAGTCTGCAACAAGCTGCAGTATCATCTCTATGTGTTATGTCTGCATCCCCATGCAAAGATTAAAGGGAGAAGTCCTGTCAAATATTATGCTTGAATATAAAATAAATTCAAAGTTTCATATACCTTACGTATATATCCATATATATATGTATGTCTTTTATATATGTATATAGATATGTATATGGTCTTTTATGCGGCGCAGGATTTCGTATGAACCACCCACTAGATTTGAATGGCATAAAAAGATTAAAGTGACCTTTTGCCACTCCCTCAACGGCGCATTGGGTACCAGCAGACGCCTCCTATGACGTCAGGGAAATCTAGCGATCCCGTAGACGCCTTCGACTACTTATCAATGATAACAAAATATAATTGACATTCTTAGATAAATTAATTTGCGTGCGGATACTTTTTGCACGTTCGGTACACGAACCTCTGCTCGAAACTACTGCGTGTATCGTACTGTATTCCACAAGCCGATGTAAACATAAACAAGAGGTGGGGAGGTTCAAAGTCCGCAGACGCAGGATAGCTTCGGATAAAACGAGAGACGCTGGTGACGCTACATTGCCCACGCTTCCGCCAACGTTTCTTGTTGCGTGTGTCGTTTTTCTACCCTATTCCATTTCTCCTTTCGGAACATATAAAAAAAAAAGGTTTTCTATCTTTAATGTTTAATAATATTTCTTAATTAGTCGAAATTATTGCAGCGAACACGTTGACGTTGATATAAAAAGGAACGAACACTTTTATATCTGCCATATATTTAGACATATCTTTATTACTACGATACAATAAAAGTCTTTGAAATGTCCGTTTACATGAGGAAGCAGAAATTTTCACCCATATCACGCAATAATATTTGATTATGTAGATTTGTACTTAGGTATCTATCCCACGTAATAAAGCGACATGAAATGGAAACTTTTAAGTTATATCTCTAACGGACAGGGGGATTATGAATATTTAATTCCTAGTGTATGTTTTCGTATTCAACATTTTAAAAATAAATATATTGTAGTACAAGGCAAAATTTTATTAATTCGTGTTTAAAATATGTTTTAACTGAAATAAAGAGCCAGTGGTTTGGTTCGCCAAAATCAATTGTCTAGACTTCAGAATTATGTTCGAAATACAATATCGCATAAATAATGGCCTCCGGTTGCGATGCAAATACGGGCTCTCCGGATCATATTTTCCATTACATTTTCACATATTTCCTGGTGGCGTACGCTTTTCCCTGAAAGTATCTCCACATAAAAAAGGAGTGTAGGCGATGTCATCATTGTCTGGCTTTTTTCGGCCAACGAATATTCATTGTACCATATCTTGTATTCTAATTAAAATCATGGATTTAATCAGAAGTTATGTGCAGTTTTCATAATCAAAGTAGTGCATCAAATTGTATAATAAAAGATGTAAATATAAGCGGTATGACTGAGAGAAATATTTATGAACTGAATATCCAGTTTTTATATAAACACTTAAACAGGTCAAGATCTGTTCAGTGTACAAAAAGGGCTGCTGTAAGGACATCTCCAAGTATCGTCCGATATCTCAATTTCTAAAGTCTTTGAAAAGATACTTGTCAACAGACTGATGACTTTTTTCAATAAATATAATTTAACTTCCGATAATCAGTATGGTTTTCTACGGGGTAGGTCTTGTGAGGATGCAGTTTATAATTGTCTGGTTGAGATTATGGAGCAGTTAAATCATAAGCGATACGTCAGTAATATTAACTTTGATTTGAGGAAAGCTTTTGACCTAATTGACTACGCCATTATGTTGCATTAACTAGAGCAATATGGTGTACATGGAAACGCACTGAAGGTCATCCGTTCTTATTTGAAAGATAGAAAATAAGTAGTCATCCTCAGTACTTTAATAAATAATGTCCGAACAACGGTCAGTAGTGATCCCACAGAAATTAAACAGGGCATTCCGCAGGGTTCCATTATTGGTCCTTTCTTGTTTCTGGTCTTTGTAAACGATCTAAACAAGTCATTGGGAAACTGAAAATTATATCAATATGCAGATGACACGTCTGTTATTTTATCATGCGAGACATATAAGTGATTATCAGTGGGAAGTTACTCATGACATAATGACATGGTGCAATGAAAATAATCTGCACTTAAATATAACCAAAACCAGTTTTCTTGTCTACGGTCAATGCAAAAGGTCGCTATACGTGAAATATAATCATAAATCACTGCCTCATCAATTTCAAAATTTTTGGGTATAATTTCTGATAACTCTTGGAACTGATGCGATCATATAAATAATTTGTGCAATAAACTAAGCAGCGCGTTCTATGCAATATACCATTTAAGAAGTAATGTAAACCTATTTACATTAACGACCTTTTATTTTGCGTACGTTCAATCTCGCATAGGGTATGGAATATTGGCAAGTCGCTTTCTCATAACGTTTTTATTTTACAAAAGAAGATTATCCGCTCTATATGTTTTGTGGTCGTGTGGGGCGTCGTGTCGTAATTATTTCAAAGAAGCGAATATCCTAACTTTTCCGTGCCTATATATCTACAAACTATTTAAATTTGTTAATAAAAATATTCAATGTTTTTCCACGAACGCTGAAATTTCTAAATCAAATATGAAAACGAGAGGAGCTAATAATCTATCTATTCCACATCATACAATTACTATATGTATATAAACTACTACGTACTATGCAGCGATTATGGCTTTAAATGCCCTCCCAAGTGACCTAAAACACTCACGAGACAGTGCAAAATTTAATAATGATCTAAAAGAATACCTAGTTGACAAGAGTTTTTATAGTTTTGACGAGTTTATAACTGGGATGTATCAGCACAAGGGGAATATCACTGCCATTCACATTTAATGTGTTGTTTTATTTGTATGTTGTTCTTATTATAATATATTAGAATTAGATCTTGATTTATTGTACATATACCTGACAATGTCAACACCTTATACGGGTCTATGGCAATAAATATTATTATTATTATACAATGTGGCTAAATATTCGCCGGCGGAATAGGCATAATTGTTTTGTCGATTTCCGCCGATCAGTGGTATATTACTAGAATACGTGTATATTACGCCGTTACCGTAACGGTTATAATCATAACATACTTTTATTTGTAAGTGTAAATATAGTTTGACATCTTGTCAGTGTCAATTTTAAATTTCTTTTTTTCTGGTTATTTTTATGCTTTAATCTATATTTCTTTAATTATAATCGATTTTGGTTGATAGTAACCATCTTTACGATGGTCCAAAACAGATAATATAATGTTGTCCATAATAAGCATCACTTGGAGGACCGTACAAAATCCCCAAGATCATCACGGTCATATTATAACTTTTCAAGTTTGAACTCATATGAGGAGTAATACTACCAAAATGCAACATATCCGTCAGACATAAAATAAAATAATTTGGTATTTTCTATTACTTTGTTATTTAAGAAAACAGAATAACATTTTTTTTTTGTTTGGATTAAAATTCAGTATTTATTTTAATAGGCTTATTACTGGAAATCGTTCTTTTTCCATTGTTTTTGTAAATTCGAAAAAAGTATGGATATGTTGCATTTTGATAGGAGAAATGGATATGTTTCACTTTGTAAAGAGGAAAATTAATGGTGCAACTCAGAAAACGTTTACTAAAAAAGAAAATAAATTTTGCAAAATGTTACGTAATTATGTAAGAAAGTGATTGTTTTTATAATCTTGGTTCTTGTTCCTCTTCTGTGCATTCACAGTCGATATATTCAGTGTCCTCTCTACTATCGTTGTTTATTATAAAGTCCCTCAAAATGGTAAAATACCAGTCAAATTGTTCTTCCAGATACCACTGATTACCGTATGCTTGCTTGAGCAGCACATTCACTGCCATCCCCTTGTCCTGACTTATGCCTTGCTCTCCCATAACTTCTTCCAATTGTATACTTTCCATCTTTTTTCCTCTTTCAACGAAATGAATTTTTTGGATGGATCATTAAAGCGGTAAGTTATTTCGGTCTTAACAAGAACAGTGTTTGGACCTTGCTTCTGGGCTGGCCTTGCTATGTAAATTCTCTTTTGCTCGCTGATTCCATCCAATTTCTTAAACGTTTCTAGCAAAGACTTTAAATTGTACACACTCCAGTCTTTACCCATTTGCTTGACTTCCCCAAATTTTGAATAAATTTTTACATATTCTTCCGGAAAAACAATTCTTGCATGTTTTCGCAACTCTTTTTCAACCCTACCGAAAACGCGATCTGCAGGTAAATAGGAATGTCCTTTCACCGGAAAAACATATTCTATTTTCTGGACAGATTTAGGAGCATACTTGTGCAGCCACAACATCAAAATATGTATCATGTGGGAGTTTTTATTTTGGCCACCGCATCCATCTGAGAACAAACGTATTTTCGTTATGTTTGGGCCGAATTTATGATTTTTTAGGAAATGGAATACCGCCGAACCAATTTCATTGGACCCACGACCACTTTGAACTTCGTTCCAAGTGTAAAATATAGGTCGCTTAGCTTTAATATCAACTACGCAAAATGCATAAAATGCTATCTGCAAAGAGTAGAAAGCTTCTTGTATAGGGAGCTTGGGTAGAGTTTGCACTTGCTCTAAATCGAAACAAAATGTTTCGCAATTATCTACATCTTCTTTCATTATTAAATGAAATTGCCGTGCCCTCATTCTATGCACATTTAATTCTCGAGTTACACTGTCTTTTGCTTCTTGATTTGACGCAAATTTGACTCTGTTTTTGGTTCTTTCGCAAAAACTGCAGACATCTGTGGCAGGCGAGCCAAAACCCAGATTGAAATGACAAGAAAATATTTTATGAAAATACGAATAACTGACATGATACTTTTGATCGTGACTACTGTTGTACATTTTCCACATTTTCAAAATATTTAAGACCGCTGGCAAATACAAGCGACGCGACTTCTGGCGATTATAATGACTTTCACGGCCCTTAAACTTTCCAATGAAAGCTTTTACCTTTTCCCTCTTTTCTACATATTTGTTATAAGGGAGCCTTTTTCCTCCCCTCTTTTCTTTTAGATCTTTATGATATCGAATATTTCTTGCAATCCACAATATACGACGCTTAGAAACTTCAAATACTTTTTCAAAAAATTTCTGGCACACGATGTATGTCTTGTTCTCGTGCTCTACCTGCAATTTTACAAATTTACATGCAATGAACAAGTAGTATACGTATTTTACGCTAATTTACCAAATAAGTTATGTGAAAATCATGCGGTTTGCGCTTATCTGAAATTTGGCTTGGACGAGACCGTTTGGGGTGATTAATTCGAAGAAATGTAGACAAACGAGTATCTTGAGAAATTTTGTCATCACTTGTGTAAAGTAATTGTTTAACATTATGTAAAGTTTCCTTGGGTACTTCTATGCATTGAAACTTTTTAATATTGTTATCGAATTTGTGATTACAAGGCGGGGCAAAATTTATTAAATTAATATCTTTGGCTCCATACCTACGAAAACGAAGCACGAAAGTTATTATTATAAGTTAAATAATTTTGCTAATTTGAAGAACTTACGATTTCTTGGTTTTCTTTTCTTTTCCTAACCTCGAAATGTTATTTTTCCTCTTTCTGGTTCCACGCCCCACCATGTTGTCTTGTACAAAAACACCTTCTTCCTCACCATCCATTCTATTATATGTAGGTAATCACAGGCCAGAATTGTTATAATATTGTGAAAAAACGGCGTAATAAAAGAACAACACTGAACACACCTTAACGAATTCACCGCAAATGGATATGTTGCGCTTTGACAGTGGTACAAATTTGGATATG
This sequence comes from Amphimallon solstitiale, assembly GCA_963170755.1. NCBI lineage: Eukaryota > Metazoa > Arthropoda > Insecta > Coleoptera > Scarabaeidae > Amphimallon > Amphimallon solstitiale. The sequence continues at coordinate 31,822,625 of OY720684.1, forward strand.
TTGCACTTTGATGAAATCAGTTTATATTCACAATCTATTTTCACTGGGATCTGTTGCGCTTTGATAGTGTAACATTTTAGAGTTGAATAGAGCGACAAAATAGCATATGAACGCCATCCATATGTCATTTTTGAAACAAAGTGGATCTGTTGCGTTTTGGTAATGTTACTCCTCATATTGTGTTTCTTTTAGGAATATTGGTCCGATGTTAAGATTTGTCAACTTAATATCGAAGGTATATTCAAAGACAAATATAACTACTTAGAGAGATTGGCGAAAGAAATGGAATTTCTTTAAGTGGAATGTGATTGCGAGTCCAGCTTGTGATTGCCGAGCTGAGATTGAAACAGTTAAACATATTGTTGAAGAATGTCCTCTAGCTAAGTTTGAATTTGAATATACAGATTTACATAATTTAACTCCAGAGACAGTTGCTGGGATTTTAAGAACTAAAGACCTTTAGTTTTGTAGCGCTGTGATGTAGGTTTTTTTATTTTGCAGGTTTTTTCCTGCATCCTAGACCAAATAGTGCAGTGTTTTAAAAGTCCCCTGGGTTATGGTTCATCTAAATATATTTATACTTTTGTAATATAATTTATATGTTTCTTTTGTTGTTTCATACGAGTATTTATACATATGTAAATGTACTTATAAATCTGTATCTACTACAGAAATGGAAAAGGTGAAAGATATAAAACTTGGTGTGAAGTTTTTGGGTCTTACGAGCAATTCGTTATTTTAGAAAAGAGAAGCAGAACTACACAGGAGTAAAGGACGGCACTTTTAAAAACTTACGAAATTTGTGATTTAGCAGTTGTAGGTATATAAAAAGCAGGTAATGTATTCAATGAACAGTATTGTCTATTTAATGCAAAAGGTAATCAAACTTGTTTATGAATATTGAAACGACATATCTTTATTACAAAATGTTTCAATACAATTTATCGCATTTTGTTTGCATTTGCTAATTCGAGTATAGCGTCGTTTGAATGGTAGGATCTAGTTCACTTCCTTCTTTTGGTCGGTATAGTTATTTACGAACCAAGTGCGGGAAACTGTTTTCCCGCATGAGCGCACATTGTAAGCACGAGCGACCGCAGGAAGCGAGTGCTTTTAATTGCGCGAATGCGTGGAAGAAGTCTTCACGCAAGTGGTTTGTATAATTTTTTTTGTACGAACATTAAATTAAAGAAATATTATTGATTAATGTCATTAATATCCTACCTAACCTAAAATAGATTACGTAATTAATTTAAGCATTTAATGTACGTAACTATTACTCACCTTTCCCTAAAATTAAGTTATTATATTCTAACACATGGCAAACATGAGGTATTTATTCTTATATTTATAAACTTATAGTACATTTATTGCGTTTTTTGGTTTAAATACAAACAATTCCGAACTGCCAATATGAATGTCGATGTGGTTCAAATAGATGGCGCTTGAATCTTGCTTAAGATGTCGCTTAAAATATCGTCAAATAGATGGCGCCATAATTTTTTTGGAAGAATTTTTAGTTATGACTCCTATTTCCCCAACTTTTAGTGAAGAATAGTGGAGGGAAGTAGTATTTTATAGACTAAATTTTATAACTACCAAGTTAGATTTTTTTTTAAACGTCCCAAGGTGCCAGTGTTTTTTTCAATTTTTACAGTCGCCTCAACCAATTTCCCAGTCGAGCTACACATGCGCCTAATGTGACTTTACAAGCGGTGAGTACAAAAAATTATTAATAGTATTACTACGCCTTCTGTGTTTACCTTTCTTTTTTATTGAAATGGAGCAGTAACACTAGTGACATTTAAAATATTGTCCTGATTAAGTGTGTCTATCTTTCTGTGACATTATACAGTGACTGTTTTCTAAACTAAGTATTCAGTGCTCTCGTCTTCATAGAAACATATGGGGACCTTATACATTTAATTGGTAGCTATATGATCTCACACATCATTCATAATCATAATCAAGTTGAAGAATAGTCAATATAGTGTACTATAACTTTCCACTAATGATTTTATTTTTACTTGTGGCGTTTAAGGAATTAGCTTGTTGAGATTTGAGTTCATTCATCTCTAACATCATGCCAATTTATGTTAAAAGATTCAATAACTATAAGTGGAAAATTCTTTAAGAAATCTTTATATATATATATATATATAATATATATCTTTCTCTTGGTGTTAGCGACCTTAAATAACTCAATAATACATAGTTTTAAACGTTTCGACAATTTTTTATTGTCTTCATCAGTAAAACTGTAAATAAAAATACAAATTTTAATTAAATACAGGAACGTATCACATCTAAGCCTTTGACACTTACCTATAAAATTTATTGTTTTATGTTATTGTGTATTCATAATACCTGACAAGGTATTTTCAATACCATAAAATATACTACTTATAATGTTAAAATTCTTAAAACCGAGAACAATGCCAAAGTAAGAAATTTTCTTGAGATGATTGAAATAAAACGAAACAGCAATACAGTTAATGATAGGAATGAAATTGATGGTTTATCAAAAATCTATTTTCATATTTTATAACGTAAACATACTAATATATGTAATATATTTATAGTGTGCGTTTGGACAAAATTTCAAAATGACATTTATTTCTAAATTTGATTTTTGACAGTTTTTCAAAAAAAGATTGATTTAATTTTATTTCTAAATGCTATAACATTAACAAAATTAATAAGAAGTATATTTTATGGTATTGAAAATACCTTGTCAGGTATTATGAATACACAATAACATAAAACAATAAATTTTATAGGTAAGTTTCAAAGGCTTAGATGTGATACGTTCCTGTATTTAATTAAAATTTGTATTTTTATTTACAGTTTTACTGATGAAGACAATAAAAAATTGTCGAAACGTTTAAAACTATGTATTATTGAGTTATTTAAGGTCGCTAACACCAAGAGAAAGATATATATTTTATTATAAACGACCAAGAATTAATTTTATTTATTTATATATATATATATATATGAATAACAAAACCAACACCCACAAAACAAGAAGAAATAAAACAAATCCAGGTCTTTACACTAACAATATAATATAAGAATATACCTAGTAATCGAAAGATACGATCTCTATAACAATTAACAACTATGTATTATAAATTTAAATGAATGGAAGAATGCAATTATTATTTTATGACTCCTGCATATATATTCTATATTTGAAACGCTGAATCATCTTTGACATTAATAGTATGTTGAGACTTAAATATATTTATTTTCTCAAGAAACAACTTCTTAGTGAGATTATTTTTCTTATCTAAAATTTTAGGGTTGTCAAAATCAAACTCATGGTCCAACTCAAAATGATGTGTTGACAACGCCGTTTGTTCTCTTTTATTTCTATTTCTATCAAAGCAATCTTGTTTGTGATTTTGTATTCCTCTAGATAAGTATTGCTTCGTTTGGCCCACATAATATATATTATATTCTTAGTAGATTGTTTTATTTCTTCTTGTTTTGTGGGTGTTGTTTTTGTTTTTTACAGGTAAATAATATATTTTTAAAATAAGGTACATACATACGTGCCACATACATGATCACGGTCTCGCTGGTAAGAACATATAAACAAACATAACATAATGTCAAAGTAATAAATACCATGTACAATTTAATATGGGAATAACGTAAACATCATTTACTTTCTATATTTCATATTTGCAGAGCAAATTACTAATGTAAGTAAGTAATAGTACTATAATTAAGTTTACAGACTGTGTTGTATGTGTTTTTAATCTATATTGTAGCTTTGAAAAAGTTCATTGATTAAATGGACGAAACGTTAGCGTTGTAATTTGAGTTTGTTTTTCTTCTCCCATCCTAATACCGACGACTGGGTACAATTGTTACTTACAAAAATCATATCAATGAAGTCTTCTCTTAAAAAAATCATTTATTTTTAACAAGATATTACCCGTTTAAGTACACCCTACTTATTTCGAACAAGAAATGTCAAAGTTTTTGTGTCATTAAACAACATGCTTGTTTCTCCATGGGTGCCTTCGATTCTATTACACCTGCCGCACTCACAAATGTGGAAAGAGCCTTTCAAGTGAGAGTTGGTAAAACAAGAACTTTATTGACTAATGTTAAATCAAACTTAGTTTTCCACGACTTTAACTTTAAAGATGCCCTTTATTATTTCAAACATCTCAGATATCCTCCAGACCGTTTGTTTATTTGTTTCAAGTGGTCCTGTTGTGTTTTGGTGGCCAATTTCAAAGCATGCCAGTAATATTACTGCCAGTTCAAAGACTGGTGAAATGCGAGGGGAAGTTGACCGGTGCTTCGCAATATGTATCTATCGTAAAAAAATGAAAAATTGGGAATATCTCCAAAACCGTTAGAGCTAGGCACAATGATACCCGTATAAAATCGAAATAAAACTAAATTTTACATCCAGTTATTGCTGTACAATTCTATTTAAAAAATCAAGTTATCCATGATTTTCGAAAATTACAGACACTGTTTAATAACCCTGTAATTTAAACGCAACTATTTTCTAATGGAAGACGTGCGTTCTTTCATGCTTAAGCAAAACCTGAAAACCGCATCTTTCTAATTTTATAGTTTTGGAGATATTTCTAAATTTCGGAGAAATTCCCAAAATCATTTCTTTCGAAAAACATAATGTAATTCCGAAACGGTGCGATTTAAACCCAATGTATGCCTAACAAAGTACAAGTTAAATTTAACAAGGAATTTATATGTACATTAACACATAGGATTTTCCATTTAAAATAACATAATTGGTAACTACTTCCGGCACAATTGGAAGTCTGCCATTACTAAAAATATTTTCCTGAGATAAAGCCTATGATACAATATAGGTCGCCATATGAATAACATTCCTAACTTAATTCGTAAAGTAGCTATACAAGCCTATCGCACTATTACAGGACCCTGTACATTTTAGTGTATTCAAATTTCACAATTTTTTGTCATTATCATTGTTCAATTTTTTAACTCTTTAAATTTTAACTTTTTTCCTTTTACTTTTTTGTACTCATACTTTTATCATTAAATATGAAGTATGGAATCTCAAATCGCGACTGATCCTGCGACCTTTTGGAGATTCGTTAGGAGTAAGAGTGGAAGTACTAGAATTTCAGGATATATGTCGTACAACAATGATGTCTGCTGTACTCTTCAATCTATAGTTTATGCTTTTGTCAGTGCATTTTCTATCGTTTTCCCACCCAGTTCAAGATTTTATTCACCAGATGGTGTTAGTGTACACTCTGAATTTCAATCTGCTCAGTCACCTCTACTGATGTTCTACGTTCTGTCAAGAAACTCAAATCCTATCCAACAGTTGGACATGATGGTCTGCCAAGCTTCTTCGTGCGGGACTACGGGTCTGTGCTAAGTGAACCGTTAAAAACTCTGTTTAATTTGATCATTAAAACTTTTTCCTTTCTTGACGTTTGGAAAATTACTCGAATTATGCTAATTTTCAAAAAGAGTAAGCGATGTGATATCACTAATTACAGGCCCTTAGTATTTCAAGTAACTTTGTCAAGTTGTTTGAGTTTGTCATGGATCAGCAGATAATTATTGAATCTAAATTATTACTTTCACCCTGACAACACGGCTTTGTGCCTGCACGATCTACCATCACTAATCTCGCTGAAATAACGCAATATATAAGCAAAGCTTTGGATCAACGCCTTCAAGTTGATGTTATTTACACTGACTTTTGCAAAAGCCTTTGATAGGATTGATCATTCGTTGCTTCTCCAAAAACTTGATGCCTTCGGTTTTTCGATGGGTTTGCTCAAGCTCTTGTCTTCATATCTTTGTCATCGGTCTTGTTACCTATGGTACAACCGATTCCAATCTGGTCACTTTACACCGACTTCAGGTGTTCCGCAGGGATCAAATCTTGGTACCTTTCTATTCAATATATTTATTAATGATCTCTTACATTTTCTGAATTGCTCTGTCCTAGCATATGCCGATGCACTAACAATCTTCATGGAAATTAGAAGTGTTGGAAACTGTCATTTACTTTAGGACAATTTGCATATAGTTTGTGATTGGTGCCTACAAAATCAATAAAATATCCTTAAATGTAGAAGAATTTGTAATAGTCTTCCTTGATTACCATGTGATTCGAATAGCAATACCCAGGCATACGCATTTCAAGGATTTAGGAGTCGTCTTCGATTCTGCTCTCTGATTTATGAACCATATTTTTTCAGTTTGCAGCGCGGCTACTAAATCATTGCCTTATCCATTCATGCAGGAATTTCAATGATTTACTGGATGTGCGGTCGATATATTACGCTGCTATCATTTAGTATCCGCACTATTTATACCAAGAAATAATCTTGGAGCGAGCGCAAAGACCTTTCCTGAAATATATTAGTTTCAGAATTGATGGCATTTATCCTCCAAGAGGCGTTGACTACGTTGCTCTTCTTGAAAGATATTCCTACCAGTCTTTAACCGACAAGAGAAGTATCAGCAGTACTAACTTCCCTTTTCATTTAATTAACAACAAAATAGACTCATCTACTTTGCTTTCAAAAGTTGATTTTGCTATTCACTCATATTTGACTCGATCATCTGAGTCTTTCGTTTTACCTAACGTAGTCCATTCTCCTTAAAGCACCATTTACACACACGATGACTAATATTATGAGCATTTATCAGGATTCGTTCAGCTACCTGTGTGGTTGGATTGCAAGGATTTTGTTGCAACTTGCACTAGACTATGTCTGATTTATGACAGACACTTTTATGTTGTTGTTTTTTTATTTTCTTTTTGTATTTCTACATTGTATAGAGCAGCTGCTCTGAATTATTTTGTAATAATTATCCTGTAAATGGAGTTTATTTGTTGGATAATAAAGGCATATTATTATTATTATTATTATTAAATATTGTAGTATTTTCAAATTTTACCACCCTTTGTCATTGTTATTATGTAATTTTTTAAACTCTTGTTATTTCCCTTTTTTTTTAATTATCAAAGTATTGTGATGAAGAAAATTTTCGACGTCGAGATTTTTGCAGATGTCCACCTGTCGTAGCCCCCTACTACCGAAAAAGGGGTTCTCAAAAAAAATCTCTCGCTCTCTGTCTAAATAGAGTTATATCCATGATGATTTGAAAATGCGCGATTACTTCTCATGCCGGTTATTTAGAAATTACTAGTACATTCATTAAATAAATTTAAATACTCTTGAACAATACACTGATTAAAAATAAACAGTCACGAAAGAAACTATAAAACTGTAGAACTGTGCTTGAAATGGTATTTTAATCTTACTTTTTCACTTTGAATATAAATAAGTACACTTTTATTTTAATAATATCATTCAATTTTTTTTATTTTAAAATGCAATCATCTTCTCTAAATGCATTTAATAATTTTTTTTCTTAACACGGTTAATAAAAATTTCTTGACATACGTTGAAATGCGAGTGCTAAATTTCGTATTCAAAATGTTTCCTTAAACTGTGCACAGGACGTTGTTTAAATTAATTCATAAAAACAAATTAATGGAAAAAGTAATTTAGATTCACTCTGGAACATATATAAAAGGAATCACGTCGACTTCCCTTGAAAAATTAATTCTTTTTTACATCTTTTTTATATCCGAGTCGACGCGGCGAAGGTACGAAGTCATACGAAGATCCCCAAGGAAAACTAGGAATTAAGCAGATATCCAGGAAGACTGTAAATCATGGTTGTAAGCATTGTGAGCTTACCAAAAACCAGTCTTACAGGCACCCCCAAGCAATCGTGTTGCTTTTACCGTGAGATATGAGTGTCTGGTTTATGAGGTGGGAATGATCAATTCATGCCCACAAGATTGGAAATACACTCATTCTTTTTCCTTTTCCCCCCTCCTTTTTATAGTTTTTATTTAAACGCACTGAATATTTCCCTACATTTTTGTTTAATATTTTTTACACGTTTTTCTTCTTTTTCTTATATAAAGGCGTTTTCATTTAGTTCGTGCATATTTTAAAAAGGTTTCCCTCTTCGTTAAAATTTCATGCAAGTCTCCATAATTAAAAGGAAGAAATTAATTATTTACTTGCGGTGTGCTACCGAAATTTTTTTAACTTGAACTTTTTCTCACGTCTTAATTACTTTAATAGTCGATTTAATGTTAGAGCGAAAATGTTGATTTTCATTTGAATTATTAAAATAATTAAGGACATTCCTAAATTTAGAACTACATTCATTGATTTACAGAAAAGTTTTTATATCTTATAAAAATCTTCTGCTCTAATTAATTTGATCAGCATCAAAACTAATGCTTTTACAGCTATACATTCAGATAAAGGCTCAAGTGTTAGTACTCTGTAGTCTGCAGTAATTTGTAAATAAAGTAAAAGTAGCAACATATTTATTTCTGTTTACTGTGTGCTTATATCATGGATAACACATTATTCCTTATATACTTTAATTACATTTCTAAAAAAGTATAGGTTTCATAAGCTATGGACTTCTTCATAAGTTAGGAATTTCTGATGTTGTTTATAAAATTTAAGTATGCAAAACTGAGAACAATTTGGTGACAATTGCCGATTAAACGTATATCGTTTCCGCATTTATCTATGCCTTGCAATTTTATACCGTAGTCGTCAAATTTTAATTTCGGTTTACACTTCTTTCCCATGCAGAAGATGGCCTTATAATATGCAGCGATGCCTGCTTGCTAACAGTGGTAGGAGAGCAACGCAGTGTCGGAGGACCCTCACGCCTTACATTTCATAGGAAACGTTTGTCGAGTGTACTGTCTTGGCAGCCTCGCTTATGTTTATCTTTAGTTTATTTCGTCGCGCTCTTTTCCTGTTTCTAGTTTCGTATCAGAAATTAAAATATGTCAACTACGGTACATTCATTAAATAAATATTCAATATTTCTTTGACCGTTTAATTATGGAACCCATTTTTCTTAGAATTTGAATAGGAACAGTGTTCATTTCAGATCAGGTAAGATTAGTCATATAAATATACTCGTAACTTCATTTGATACATCATATGGTACTGCAAATTCCAGTTATAAAACCCTAATTTTCAGTATCCACAACATCCTAAATTGCTGATATCATCATGTAACCACGTTTACGATTTCTTTAAGAATCATACCTTTTTGGGGGCTAAAACACCCTACAGTAGGTATGCGAAACACATCTAACTCATTATGAGAATTCTGAAAATATTTGCAAATCATTTACTTTGCTTGAATTTTCAGAAAATTTGTTTAAAATATATAATATTCTTACAAACTATGACATGTTCTGTCATTCGAAGGTTTGATTGATTGGAAATTGATTTATTATGTTCGTCCATACGTGTACCAACTTAAGAAATCAATTTTAAATTCCAAGAAGTGCTCAGGCATCTCGGAGCATTGTATAAAGGAAAATCACATAGTATTATTAAACAATTTTGAAATCTTACATTCAGTAAATAATGGTACACGCTTAGATTATCTAGAAATTATGTATTATGATTATTTATGGTTCCTCCTTTTTTTGTTGTCAATAATATCTTCATTTTCATATTGTTGACAACAGGATAAAAGTGTTATTAGCTAAATTGGAATTCCTCCTACCTTAAAGATATACGAAATACAATCGGACTCTATCGTTCTATTAAGGGAATGATAGCAAAGCGAAGTTATTTCAAGAAGAGAGTAGTTCGAAATGTTTCGGGTTATAAAGTTCCAATTTCCTTAATCAGAACTGTAGAAAGTAAAACACGTACAAATTTTATTTTCTTCTCAAGAGAATTTAAAAAACTTCGTATAAGCATTTCACCCAGTTATCAATTAAAATCAAATTGTTAATTCCCGACTAAATAGGTCTCTTCGAACACTTCTCCTTATTGTTTTTAGCGTATTTTTGGTAGATTTACATAGCTACATTTTTATTACTGGTGAATACTAAAAACGCTTGCAGATACATTTCTATTTGCTTACGACGAGACAAGTCTGTAATCCGATAAGAGATGGAAGAACAAAGTATATGCATAGGTTTACTGTGAAAGGTTTAGGTAAATCTTCAAAAATTATTAAATTAAATGGTTATGTTTTTGTATTGGGGATAGTAATCTACAAGAAACAATGAACATAGAAATATACTCATTAAGTTACGATAAATACTTGGACAAAATTTATATTTTAAAAGTTGATCTTTGACACTTGGGTCAGTTTCTTGCCTAATACGGACATGTTGGATAATATATCATATTTGTTATGTACGGAACGGAGGATATTTTATTTATGTTTTAAGCCATTTAGGATTATTAATGATAAACTAATAGTTTTATTATGGCAAAAGCGTAAGTCTTAAAGGAAAATATAGTCATATATCATCACGATAGACTTTTTACTTCATGTAGACCTATGGCTTAAAAATATAATATACGGGGTGTCCAAAAAACATACCGACAAACTTTAACGGTCGGCTGAGGACATCAAAACAAACATTTTTTGTTCAATAAACATATGTCCGCAAATGAGCTATAAAGTAGGAAAAATTGTTTTGGTATTATTTCACAAAAAAAAAAGTTTAGAAGGACATTAATAAATCAGCTTTTGTTCATGTTAGCCTTTGTTTCATTGGCAAATAAATGATGGTTCACAAAAATTGTTGAAAATGTCGGCCATTAGCTTCAATACAAAGATTGCACCGTCGGTTCATTGAGTCGCGGATCCTATGGAATTATCCGGGAATAGCTTCTACATGTGTAAAACTCGTAATTATTCTTGTTAGGAGATTTTTCTCATTACGAATAGGTGTTTCGTAAACTAAAGATTTCCGATAACCCCAAAGGAAGAATCCAGGAGGTCGAGATCAGGAGAATGCGCGGGCCAGGCCACGGGACCTCCACTTCCAATCCATGTGCGGGGAAATTGCTGGTCCACATACCAGCGAACTGGAAACCTCAGCATACAACCTTTGCTTCCATCCATCGACGCCTAAGAGAGAATGAGAACCTAAGACGTCCTGGTGGTGGTGGTGGTCCAAGAACAGCTCGTACGGTTCAATTTGAAGAAGAAGTTCTACACCGCGCAATTGCGCACCATATGGGAGTCTCCAAGTTGACGGTACGCCAATAATTTTTGGGTCACAACGATCCTAATTTCGAGAGAGTAGTATTGTTTTCGGACGAAGCATGTTTCACATACGAGGGTATTTTTAATAGTAGAAACGGTCACATTTGGCATGACACCAGCAGCAAGCAATATAGTGTTAATATTTGGGCTGGTATTGTTGGAGAGAATCTAATTGTTCGCCTGATGCCTGCTCGTTTGGACGTAAACATTTATCTGAATTTTCTGCAAAATGTTTTGCCTCAATTATTGGAATATGTTCCTTCAAGCATTAGAAATAGCATGTGGTTTCAACATGATGGGGCATCTCCACATTAAACGTGCGCCAGTACCTGGATCAACAATTTCCCCGCAAATGGATTGGAAGAGAAGGTCCCGTGTCCTGGCTCGCGCGTTCTCCTGATGTCAATCCCCTGGATTTTTTTCCAGAAGCCATTCCCGAATTATTCCATAAGATCCGCGAATCAATCTTTTTATTGAAGCTAATGGCAGACATTTTCAACAATTTTTGTAAACCATCGTTTATTTGCCAATAAAACAAAGGCTAACATGAACAAAAACTGATTTATTAATGTCCTTTTTTTTTTTTGTGAAATAATACCAAAACAATTTTTCCTACTTTATGCTAATATGGCTCATTTGCCGACAGATGTTTATTGAACAAAAAATTTTGTTTTGATGTCCCCAGCCCTAGTCCCAGCCCCAGTCCCAGCCTCAGCCGACCCATAAAGTTTGTTTTTGGGACAGACTGTATATTTTTAATTATAAAATTAGTATGCAGAATGCTATTTGAAATAAAATATATACTTTTTAAAAACACAAACGTTTTAAAGTATTATATTATTATAAAAAAACAACAATATTTCTTATAATAATTTTACTTATGTCTATATTAGAATTTGTTGAATTACAGCAAAGACACAACAATAAATTATACAAGTTGAGTAATCTATATATTATAGTGAGAGAAAAATTACAGTAATTAATTAACAATTAATCACTTTTAAACCATTGCTAGAAACGAAATAAATCCATCATTGTCTTGTACGATTTCATATTTGGCTCTAACTACCACAAAGGTGTTAATCCAAGATAAGAAAACTATTCGCATACACATTTATATTGGCTAAGGGTAAAAGTCCATTATATTCGAGCCCCTTTTATATTGCAAGGGGTAGCTTTATCTACGTCTCTAAGAAATTACTTACTATATATATATATATATATATAAGAAAATTGAATTATGATTTAACACAATGAATGTTGTAATATATGTATGTGTCTGTAAAATACAGGATGATAGATTCTATCGCAAGCATAATTTTATTAGAAACATAATATAAGTATAAAAAAGTCAGGCATTGAAATTTACATTGATTACACATCCAAACCAATAAATTGTTTTAATTATAACTCTTGATGGTAAACTGATATGGAATGCACACATTGATATACTAATCAACAATCGACAGTTATATACATCATCAGGAACTTAACATATGAGACTGATTTTGAAGCGCTGTTAAAACATATTAGATTTTAGTTTTACAAAAGAATAATTTCTAATGTAAGAGGACTGATTCTCGCAGACCCATTTTTAAGAAACTTGAAATATTAGAATGTACCCATCAATATACATTTGAATGTTTAATGGTTTGCAGAGACAATATAAATTTTGACCATCGTATTTTGTAAGAGTTACGTGAATGGATAAGGAACAATTGGAACAAGAACTATAAAATAACAATAAATATGAATATTAAAATAGGTAAAAATTCTTTCAACGAGTGTTCAAATGGATATTCATTCATTTCTGAACATTTTTGAATACGCTTCCAAAATGATAAATATACGTTCCCGCATAGCTTCTTTTGTGTTTATAGATATTCTGTATATTTGCTTTTTTTATGTAGCTCTATAAAAAAAGTTTAATTTTTTGATGTCCGAAGACGTAGTAGTGAATTGGGCCTCCACGAGCTAGCCACTTCCCTGAAAACATTTCATTTATAATATTTCGTGCGGGTCTATCATTCGATCAACAAGAATGCCTCTTTGTATATTTATGCTCCACCTATGCTGATGACCTATTTACTAGTGAAATAAGGATTTTCATTTGAATAATGACAATTTCTTCTGTCAACTATTCCGTTATTATGAAAAGTAACTTCACGCGTAAATAACACATTATCAAGATGATTTGCCTGTACATTAATCTTAGTTATTACACAAAGACAGAACACTCTTCCAGCTTTAAAACGATAGTTGCCTAACTTAATATTTAAATGTATTCACTACGGATGACATTTACTTTATTTTAAAGTGTTGGCCACACTGGTTTGGCTAATATCCGGTTAACAACTTACTTTACGGGTACTGGCGTGAAGATTTTCTATTGTTGGCATAAGGATTCGTAATTGATTTTCACCATTTATCACATATTTAGTTTTCCGTGGTTTTGAATAAGCAATAGTACCAGTAGTAATAAAAGTGTCCATTACTCTTCAAAAGATATCTGTCCTGGTTGTCTTCTTTCAGGGTAACGCTGCTGCTAAATTCTCTGGGCTAATAAATAATATCTTTGACATTACTCCGGTACCAAAACACCATATTCAAATAAGATATAAAATTGTGTCATATGGTTTTAATCAAATTTTTTAAGCATGCAGTTAGTAGTTGAAAAAAATAAAAACATGTTTGCATTAGATCCTTTTATTATGAACAGCACGGCCAAAAATTGTGGCTGTATGATACGTCGTTTTTGCAATATATAACTTTCTTGTAATAAGTCGAAAACCTTGAAATATAATAATATACCGGGTGTCAACGAGATCATGTATCAGCCCGCCATTTATTTATTAGTTAAAATAAAACTTTGAAATTCGGACCGTATATATGAGTGATTGGTGGGCTTCTTCAGGTACACTCAGTTTTTCTATAGCACTTCCGGTCAAACCGGAAGTGACGTTAATTTTGAATTTTTAAATACAACATTTATTATTTCCGTTCATATTCTGATTCTTCTGTAAATTTGCCATCTAGTGCAGGTTAACTTTTGACATTTCTGTCAAAGATAGCGATATCTGTTAAAATTATCCATTAAAGTGAAACTGCTTCGCAACAATTGTCGAAATGCAAAAACCATCAAAGTTAGCTTTGAAAACAATTAGAAACGTATTTTTCACATTTACACGCATTGGCGAAGGAAACATGTATTTATTTATTTATTTTTGTATTTATGGAAGCCGGTTTGACCGGAAGTGCTATAGAAGTGTACCTGAAGAAGCCCACCAATCACTCATATATACGGTCCGAGTTTCAAAGTTTTATTTTAACTAATAAATAAATGGCGTACTGATACATGATCTCGTTGACACCAGGTATATTCTATTTGACAAAGATTAACTACGGCCAGTCACCAAATTATGGAACACTCTGTATAATACAAAATAAATTTAAATCATCTTTAACGACGCAAACATCCCGCTTGTGGATTCTACAAGATTATTAGGTCTATGGGTTGATAGTGGGTTGAAGTGGAATATTCATATTAACTCGATATCCTCTAAACCAGCAAAAATGTGTTATGCATTGAAGAATTTACAATACCACTGCAGCAGGGGTATATTAATTGATCACCTCTTACCACCTGCGCACCGCTCTGTTCTTTTCCAGAAACATCTAGAGTATTTTGGTTGTAGACTATTTAATCATTTATCTTCCGACATTAAAAATGTAAATACTTTATTTAGTTTTAGGGAATCTTTAAAGAAGTTTCTTATGACAAAGTGCTTCTAATAGTATCGACGAATATTTAAGTATGTGATTTAACTGTAATTGGTATTTTTACTTTCTTATACGTAGTATAAGGAAGTATTGTGATCATGAAAATTTTCGACCTCGAGATTTTTGCAGATGTCCACGTTTTGAAGTCCCCTGATACCGAAAAAGTGGTTTTTAAAAAATGCCTCTGTGTCTCTGTGTGTGTGAGTCTGTGTGTCTGTGTGTGTGTGTGTGTCTATGTGTCTCTGTGTGTGTGTGTCTATGTGTCTGTGTGTATGTGTGTGTGTCTGTATGTGTGTGTGTGACCACGATAGCGGTCAAACCGCTGTAGATATCAATTCCAAATTTTGTATTTACGTGTATAATCTCCCTCTTGAGATCTGATTAGTTTTTCAGTAAAATCGGTAGACCGGAACTAGCAGTTTACTTCAGCGAAAAAATCGAATTTTGCCAATATTTCGTCAACTACTAAGTTTATACAAATTTATAAAGAATTCATATGTACTTAAAATTAAAATTGAGAATAATTTTATTTAAAAAGTTTTTCGAAATTCCTACCGGAAGTAGGTCGAAAATCAGTTTTTGCGAATATTTCGCAAGTCATGCTTTTTAGACAAGTACGTTACGGGTATAAAAGTATTTAAAACATAATTTTCAATATCTTTTGTATAAAAAAAATTTCAAAATTCTGACCGGAAGTGCCACTTTTACTCTTATCGAATAGCGATTTTTTGCAAATATGTCGTAAGTTATGCATTCTATATATATTTATCAAGAGTATAAAAGTATTTAAAACTGGATTTGCAATTTTTTTTGTATATATGAAATTTCAAAATTCGAACCGGAAGTAGTACAATGCAATGTCTCTTAGCGAGTAGCACTTTTTTGATAATATCTTGCAAAGTATGCATTCTATAGAGATTTATTAAGAGAATAGAAGTACTTAGAATAGGATTTTGAATAATTTTTGTAAAAGAAATTCTTAAAATTCTATAATTTGAAACGCTCATACGTATAAGAAAGTCGTGTGGTGGCCACACCTCATTTTTTATTATTGTGTTTTATTTGGCAGTTGTGTTCCTTTTTTGTGTATTTTGAATTTTTATTTTATATTTTTGTATATATTTTGACGATTTTATTGTAAATGTTTTTCTTTTTACAATAATTAATAAAATTGAATTTGAATTTGGTTTTGAATTATGGTAGCATTTATTAACATTAGTTAATTCACTTTGCAATGTTAAACAATTTTTAATATTGTATATTTTGGGGCATCTATATAAGTCATTTGAATTGAGGGAATAGCATGAGTTCACAAAAACACTATTAATGTAATTGACAGAAAGTTTAAACAATGTTGGTCTTCGACCAATAGCTTCCTGTTTTCTATTGTTAATATAAAAGATCATCTACCCTAGCAAATTGTTGTAAAAACCAAATTGATGGTTTTATATGTACCGTGTGATTAATTTTATTTCTAGTCCACTATTAAAAAGAATTGCTTCTTTTACTTCTGAACCGCTCTCACATATTATTAATCTGTCTCTTTTTAGATAGTTTAAAGTTTTCTAAGATTAAACCTTTATACAAAAAGGCTGCAATGTTTAAGTATATAATTTCATTTCCTCATGTTTTTGTCTTTGTATTCTTGTGTTTATCTGACATGTTTGAATGTGTTTGTAATTTATGTATAATGTACAGGTATTATAAGAATTATAATTTATATTTATACACATTGCTGTGACCTTCACATTGTTGAAAATAATAATCTTAAGAATTAATTTAGTTATTAAAAAAAGAGTACTAATTTTATTTTAAAAAAGTTTATTTAAAGTTAGGCTATAAGTTTAAATTAGATACTTTTAAGTAGAATAGGTTGCAACATTTAAGGACAAACTCCTTTATCAAATTATATAAATTGTTGGTATACATTAGTCAGATAAGTATAAATATTAGGTATAATACAAACACTAAATAAATCAATGCACTTCATTTTTGTAGAAAAGACAAGCACGAAATATGGTTTGAGTATAAAACTACAGAGCCTAATTTTACACAAGGCGTTAGAACAGCCTTAAACATTTTAAGAAATGGACCATTATTCAAAAATAAAAAGGTATTGAGAGTAAATAACATAGAGAGAGTAATGTTAAAGGATGGGACAATAAAAGGAGTAAATCATTTAAATGCTATTAAGTTATATGAGCAAGATAAAATCAGGTGTTCCCGAGAAGATAACAAGGTTTTAAACGAATAAATATAAATTTGTACAAGAATAATGATACCAATTCATAAGAAAGATTCTAGGAATAAAACTAAATATATAGTAGATACGTACGCGTTATATAAAAAAATATATAACATTTCTAGTAAGAAATGTTAGATCGTAAATAAGAACATCTTGTCTAAATAATAATATGAATTCAAAAGACACATGTTAGTTCTTGTATGTGTAGCTCCAGGGCTTCAAAAACACTGGAAATGGTCATGTGTGGATTAGATACCTGCAAAAGAAAAATACAACGTTAATGTTTGTTTATAGCATTCTACAGATAGACGTTTTACCTAAATAAAGAACATGGTTAGAAGTCAGGGAGGATGTGATGGAAGCGACAGTTCTTGTATGTAACGTTTTCCCTTTGCTACCAGACCGTCGAGTTTCTAAAAGAAGAATCAGAATAAAATTAATACATGGCAAGAGGAAATATGTGAGAAACAGTGAAAAAGCAATGCATTTATATACAAATACAATGAAGGTTTATAATGAAGAGGAAGAAAAGAAAGATACACTTACCTAAGATTAGATGCAAGAAATTTGTGAAAAACATTAATAATAAACAATTTAAGGCGTCGCCATTAGTGTGCAACTGTCAAGATGATCTATGCGTATCGGTGTAAGTGTGACAACCTAAATAAACGAACAAAAGATTTACATCACGAACATTTTTGAAAATGATGCCAACCTAAAGTTTAATTGAATAAGAGGGGCGCTAAATCGTCGATCGGCATTTGTTTTAGTATATAAGGTCAAAAACAGGATAATACCTGTACATTTTAAGTTTGTAATTCGAGTAATAAAGACGTAAAATTTATTGACTATTAATAAATTTGAATATTAAACGAATAAAACACTTGGTTATATTGTTTCACTTAAGGACAGATTTATTGTATTCTGACACGTGTTTCGACCTCTCGGTCATTAACGAAGAGTTTACAGACTTAAACTAAACTAAGAAAGTTACCAATACCTATTTATATGTATGGGCTAGTGTCTTAAGTACAGTGTCAATAATGGGGGTGTTTATGAAGTCCAGTTGTGTGTTTGTGACATGTTTATTTGCTGTTGTAGCTTTTTTAATTTCTAGAATTTCTAATAAATTAAAAAAGCTACAACAGCAAATAAACATGTCACAAACACACAACTGGACTTCATAAACACCCCCATTATTGACACTGTACTTAAGACACTAGCCCATACATATAAATAGGTATTGGTAACTTTCTTAGTTTAGTTTAAGTCTGTAAACTCTTCGTTAATGACCGAGAGGTCGAAACACGTGTCAGAGTACAATAAATCTGTCCTTAAGTGAAACAATATAACCAAGTGTTTTATTCGTTTAATATTCAGAATGTTTCACCAAGAACCAACCGTAGATTCTATTAATTTTATTAATAAATTTGATATAGCAAAAGTCCGTTAAAATATAATAAAGTGAGAGCACTCTTATTAACTCACGATTTGATAGTTTATATTAAAGATTTAGAGTTCAATTTTTAATTTAGTTTTTTTTTTAAACAAATATATTCAATTAATTATTTTTTCTCATCATTAATTTTAAGATGGAGGATGTCAATAAAATAGAATTTGATAGAATGTATGATCAAATGAAGTAAGTCATGATATAAAGTAATTTAGTTTATTGGATATCAAATGAATATTCTCTTGTTTAGTAATGATATTTAGTCTTTCCAAATAATAATAAAAAAATATTTAATGGTGTTAAACATGCTGAAGGTACTATGTGAGAATACTTGCCTTTAGTGGATTTTTGAGCATCATTAAGTATTAAACAATCACTTAATTTATAGATTCAAATAAATTAATACGAATATGCGGAGATGTTTTTGATACGCAAATGCTAAATGGCTAGAGGTACAATATGAGAATGTATGTTTTAGTAAAATAGTGACGGCATCGTATTAATAAAAAGAATCAAAAATATTTTAAAGTTAAAAGAACAGGGTGAAAATTCATTCAACTATTATTCAATATTTTTATCAATTAGACAAATAGGTATCACAGTATAAAAATTAAATGGCTGGGCGGTCATGAATTCGGCACTATATACCTGCATTTTAATCTCGACACATGAATTCGGCACCAGACCATGGATTAGACATTTTTCAAGCACTCAAACTGGGCACCGCTGATCTTTATTGTCATTAGGGAATACATTAAAAATGAAACAAAAAAAAATTTAAACTAAATTTATTTACAATAGACAACAAGAATTCATTGCTTATAAAAATATCCTAATCATTTTACAAATTGTAGTCTTTCTATTCTACTTACAAAGTAAACGGCGATTATTTATTTTAAAAATCCCTGTCTTTTTTTGGTTTAGGATCCTTGCATCGCATAGGTTCTTGAACATAGTGTTCAAGAACCCCTTCTTTGCGCACTGTTGCTAACTGTAATAATGATATCCAATTAAAATTTGTTTCGGAATAAATTAATAAATATGTTTTTACACTGCATTCGTGTTTTAGTTGCGTTTAAAATTTTTCTTGGATAAAAAAAAGCTTACTACACTTATACAATCAATAACTATTATCTACAAACCTATTTTCCTGTTTAGCGCCTTCGTATGTTTGGAATGTGTATGTTCTAATTTACTTCTTGATATTAGTTTTTCAGTGTCGACAGTCCACACTTTTGCTTCGGTTTTCAACGAAAGGAGCTTATCAACAGGATGTGGATAGGTATTAGGTATTAGGTGCCCAATTCATGTATCTGGTCCAAGTAAAAAAGGGGTACAGGTAGTTGGAGATTATAATAGTGCCGAATTCATGCACGCCCAAATGGCTGTACCTAAACTGTCACAATGTTACATTTTCATCTCAAATAAAAATTTACCATTTCATAGCATTGTTGCATTCACAGCAATATGTAATATCTATGTTTTTGACGTTTTTGTTGTAAATATTTTATTTACAATAAGTAATAAGTCTGAATTTGAATTTGCAAATGCTATGTTTTTATCGGGTTACTTTAATACAATTTTAAAGTCGGGAAACTATATAAACAACAGCAGCGTTTCGAAATATTATTGAAACCATTCAAATTTGTGTCAATATAAAATTTTATCTAAGTACTAAAATTTTACGATTACATCACGCCGATATTAAAATAAAAAAATACAAAAGTAATACATTCGGTTCGTGCATGTAGGAAAAATGGGGCTTAGTTCAATACTGAAAAGAAAATCCATTCCACCACGGACGTGAACAAATTCAATTGGTATATACATAAAACAATATCTAAATTCAAAATAGTATGCAATAAAGAGAGATATATTTAGAATCAAGTGTACAGTGTTGTATCTCTTCACGAGACTGCCAATAACTGTGTATAATTTGCATTTTGCCGGGGCCATGGCTAATGTCCTATGAATCGTGATAAGAGTTCGCTTCAACTGTGAAGCACGCTGCGAGGGTTCCGTTGGGGTTACGAATACGGCTTTATCTACACTCGAACAAAAAAAAACACCCGCAGACCTCTTCACTTAACTTGAACTGACCAGGAAACTTTAAATTGGACGTAAAATTTTATTTGATCTCCGTGTAATGGAATACCCTTACTTGTAATAACATCGCAAATTATAAAATTTGTCCAAGTGAGTTACTTATATATATATATATATATATATATATATAATCTTGCAAGGATCATTACCTTTCCAGTTTATTAAAATATCTATATGAATGGGAGATGGGAAATACTAAATCAATGTTGATATATTTAACTGTACTAGTTGAATTATTCAATGATTTACTCAATGTTTCAGAAACACATTGAATTATTCTGCATGAAGCGATTTACTTATTCTTGAAACATACATAGATGCTCTGTTAAAATGGGAAACTTTAAGAATTATAGATTATATTTTTTTAAAGATATTGTTAAAAAAGTTAGCAGACGGTTCTTGGTAGAATATGTCACTAAATAACTAATTTATCTAATACGAGTATACTGTGTGTTTCACTTTACATAAATACACCTAACTAAGTTGTTAATTAATAACGCAATTAGTATAAAACTAGTTGAATTTTTCAATCTCTTTGAGCTTGAATTCGTCTCTTTTGCGCCCACTTACAATTTTATTACAATTTCCTATAAAATGCGAGCATTGTATAATGTCCGGCTTTCTAAACTTTTGACGCAGCCTGTCCAATTTAAACTTGTTCACAAACTGACATTGCACCAGAAGTTAGTTGACGTTTATTCCTTCCTATAAACTTCAAAAACCCTGTTGCGAGACGTAATTGTGAAATAGAATGTCATTGTTGGCATAAGTAAATATGGCAATTGTGTAATTGCATACCGAAAAATTGAATATACTGTTCTCTTCTGTATCGTTTCCTGGTTCTGTGTTCACCTTTTTTCAAATAAATGCTAAATTTGTGATCGAAGAAAGCCATTTAGTATATCCTTTAGTGCTTTTTGCATTTGATTCTCTCAATCTATTTGGACATTTCCAGTATTTAATGAACAAAACTTTGGACTGTAATTTCTAAATGTTATAATATAATTACTGACCCTGTGGTGTCACTTCTTTCCACCTTAATTTGCGACAGGGCCGGTCTTTCTTCTAAATGTCGATTCGTCCTGATAATTACAAATCTGGATACATATGACCATTTCACTCATTGTTCGTAAATTAACATCCTTTTGTTATTAGAAAACTTCGAGATATCAAACTATTATAGCAAAAATAAAACTTGTGATGTATGTTTAAATTGACGAAGCTCTCGCCTACTTATCATATCGAGATTTTTTTATCGGATCCGCCTGCAGAGAAGCTTTCCAAATACTTCCTTATAGAAGTATTTGGGAAATGGAGGTTGCTGCCGAACGTTGCGTAAAAATCCGTTCTCACGAATTCTGAGCCTTCGTCGGCACGCGAAACGTCGATAGCGTTGAATTCTTTCGTGAAAGTGGGAAATGTGAAACTGTTCGATGTTTCTGTCATAATTGACAGTTTTTGAATTCTGACGTTGTATTTTCGGTAACACGAATGTCGATTTTTCTTCACCTAAACCAGCGGTCCTTTTTTGGAGCCTCGAATCTCGAGCGTGGTCCCGCCAGCAGGCACCAAATATAGCACACTCAGTGGAGAAATGTCCAGTCTATACGTACCGAAAGGCGGAACGCTCGCAACGCGATTTCCTGGGAGGGGATACACATGTCGTTTTGCCGTTTTTGACCGTTCGGTTAAGCTATTTCAACTCAGGCTATTAGAGTGGGTCACTCAAATGGCTTTTAGTAAGTATAACTTTTGCTTGTGATAGAGGCTGTTATTTATTTTTTTTTTTTGAATTCTATATCCGGCCAACTATGATTAAAATAAAAACTTTGTAGTAAAGTCATAGCAGCAATGAAAAATACCAAAAAAATATTTTTATAAGTTGTTACTAATCACCAAACTAGACCATGTACGAAGTTTCGTTGAAAATTTTTAATTTTTAGATATTTCTACATTTTTGTGTAAACTTATTGAAAAAATTCTTATCTCAAATATAAAGTGCGTAACGCACAATCAAAACAATTGAAAATTGTTTGAAACGTCACCTATCAAAATGATTTACTTAAGTGACATGACATGTTAGTTATTTGATTAGTGATAGTTGAACAGCGATTAAGTATTCTCCAAAAGATAGAAATTATACGACTTGTTGGTGATAATGCACGCTCCTGCCGAGAGGCTGCTTTAGAGTTTAATGCGAGACATCCTGAACATCCGCATATCCTTCATGGGGTAGTTGCACACTTGAATCGCCTTTTGAACGCTATTGAAAATGTCAGTAAGTTAAGACCACGACCATTAAATAATTGAAGGCACCCTGATGATTCAATAATATTAGCAGCTTATGGTAATATAATCATCGGACAAGTTTACGAGGTATGAGTACGCATTTAAATATATCTTACACTAAAATTTGAGGATGTGTTCGTCGATATAAAATGAAAACCTTAAGCCAAAATTCTTGCACACTCTTGAAGAAGGACATTTACATAGTAGGGTAAGTCGGGGTGAGTTGGCCAACATTTTAAAAAATGATCTACAATTCATTTAATAAAAAATTGGAAAGCTTGGTTTAGGTCAGACAGTGTTTACACCTTATGTGTATGAGTTACTAAGAAAATACTGTAAAAGAACATAACTTTTTATTATTAAATTTTAAAAAGAAAAAATATTACAATTTGCCATCTGTCACGGTCGGGTGAGATGACTAACACCGTACGGGAGAGACGGCCTTAACATAAAATATATCAAAAGAACAAGATTTAAGCAATTTTTAATGTAACTTAACGTTTAAGGTTTACTTCTTCTTGGGCGTAGGTTTACCATATTTTTGGCAGGTGTTCTCGAAAGAGGAATAGTTTTTGTGGAAACAAGTTTCACATTTTATACATTACTGCCAGCCATACCTCTTAAGTGCGTTGTATCATGATTCCCCACAACCTGGACATGTGACATCATAATTTTCGGCAAGTGTATCGCTTTCATCATCATACTGCACCACCTCATCTCCATTGGAACTAGACGAGGGTGAACGGCGTCTCATTCTCTGAGCTTTTTTTTTGTGAAACAGTGTTCTGACCTATTTTAGTTTTTTTTTGTGCTTTTGTTTTTTAACGAAAAAATATATTCAGGGGACATCAACAATACAGCGACAGATTTTGCTTGTTTTCTTACACTTGCCAAAAGTTTGGGCGTAGGATTAATTTGCTCCAAAATCTTCCCAGGAGTGACTTTTGGCGTAGATGCACGCGTGACGTGCATCGGAGGATTTCTGTAGAAATGTGGCTACATGCTGGTTGCTGTGTCATAGCTCGCATATTTTGATCTACTGTTGCTTGGCCAGGCGTTCCCTCTTCTTGTGTTCTTTGGGCATGACCTGGTATGCAGCCTGTATTCCAAGGAAATATCTCCGTGGCCTTGAAACCCGACACGGAGTTTCCTACAGTTGCAGATTTTTCCCAACTTTGACCTAATAGTTCACCAAACTGTATACGCCCTATTTTTCGAGATGGATGGCTTCTCATCTACATGCTACAGACTTGGTAGTAATAAGTCATTAAAGACTTCAAAACGGCTCTGTCCAGAGGTAGTAAGAAATGTGTAGTATGCGGTGGTAAAGACAACAAAATGACATTATTCGTTTCTGCGGTTTCCAAAAGATCAACAGAATTACAATGGGAAACATGACAGTCTAGTATTAGCAATGTTGTTCCCTCTCCTTACGTGGAAGAATGGGATTTTGAAACCACTGCATAAAAATGGCTGAAGTAACGTATGCAGATTTTCGGACATTATAGTTTCTAAACCAGGTGGCAGTAAGTTGTTTTTTTCCTTTGAAGAGACACACGGATGGCAGAAAAATGCCTTCGGCGTTGCAGCAGGCTATACACGTCACCGTTTTCCCCTTTTCTCCTGAGGTTATGGTAAAAACACCTCGTGCCTCCTCTCAGCTATTACATGATCGGCTTTATTGTTGAGCTGCAGGCCAGTTTCATCGACGTTAAATATGGAATCAGGTTTGTCAAAGAGTTCATTTTCTGTAAGAGTTGAGTGTAGTTCCCGACATACACACGATTAATTTTTTCTCCGTCCTAAGGATACACCCTCAGCTTTTCGAAAAGAGAGGTCAGGGTTTCTTCTTAGAAATGGTCTGAACCAATCAGAACTGGCCATTTCTTTATTTTTGTTAAAACTATGATCGATACGAAGACTTTTAGCAAAATGCTAAGCAAGCTTTCGAACATCAGAAATTGTCACAATTTTGAGCTTTTTTAATATGTAACACCAATTTCCTCTCATTAGCTTTCCCCAGTAGACTATCTGGTTCTAATTTACCAACCGTGAAGTCATTATTCCGTATTTTACTCTCAAGGGTTTTCCTAGGAATGCCGTAGGTGATCGACACACCGTTAACTGATGAACCTGTTCTCACAGTTTCAATCGCACGTTTTAGGTTTGATAGATATGATAAAAATAGTCGCAAAAAAGCGTTGCCCATCTGTCCCTATCACCCAATGATCAACTCTCCCAAAATGCTAGCGTGAGATGGCCAAGCCATTGCAAACAACTCGCTGTTGAGTTTAGTGAATGTTGGAGGTTAGAATAGTTTAACGAAGACTATACTCACCTAATTTATCGAAACCATTGATCTGCATTGAACCGTGCGTTTACAGTGTGACACACAACACATCGCGTACAAAATTTCGATCAAGCACAAAATAGCTTTTTAAATTTTGACTGAGGATTTTTGAAAAGAATTATCTTTACTAGTAAACGTACGTACCACCACTAACGGTGTAGTTTCATCACATTGGGCATCAGAAAACCCTTTTTTTCCTTTTTGAAACGTTAAACACGCAACAGTTCTTACATTTTTTAAATACGGAATTAATGAATACCATTGATGATTTGCCAATCATTGAAAGAGGAGAAATGTATTTTCACCTTGAAGGAGCTTCAGTTCATAACGCAAGAATAGTGCGAGGATGGCTGGGCGAACAGTTTTCTTTAAGATGGATAGGTCGTAATAGTCCCTTATTCAAATGGCCACCGAAAGTGCCCCATATTACACCATTGGACTTTTTTCATTGAGTAAGCAATAAAAATATTGTGTATGCATTCAGACCGAGAAACAGAGAGGAACTATGCGAGAGGATACAACAAGTCTGCCGCGAAATTTCGACGAAAGGTATAGGTAAAGTATTATAATTATAATTTAATGTTTAAAGTATCGTTTTTACTCTGCGCTACGCACTTAGTATTTGACTTAAGTTTTTTAACTGTGTTTATACAAAATTATAGAAATATTTCTTCTCTTCTTCTTCTTCTTCTTTCTCTTTTCTTAAGACTTAGTCTTGTTTCTTCTACTCTTGATCTCGTTCAGCCTCTTGGGAAGCAGATGTCTAGCCCTCTCACTATCTTTTGGAAGGCCGACCGGGAGGGGTGGGGGGATCTCCTTGTACTCGGCTTTTCGTCCTTTGCCTATTTTGCCCATCGATCCTCTGTCATTCTGTCGACGTGGTCTTTCCAATATCGTCGTCTCGATCTAGTAAACTGCACCACATCTCGAATTTTGAGACCTGCTCTTTATATCTCTGCTTCTTATCTGGTCTCTCAAGCTTACTCCTTTAATACTCCTCAGTGTCTTCATCTTTGCTGTCCTCATCATGCTCTTCGCTTTTGTTGTATCCGCTCGAGTTTCCACTGCATATATGACTACAGGTCTCACGGCGGACTTTGCTTTTAGTGGACATGTATTTGCTCCTCCATATAAGGTCCATCAGATAGTCAGAGATTCATGAGGCTTTGTTCACTTCGTTTCTGACTTCCTGTTAAATTTTGGAGCTTTTTATCTCAGCTCCTAAGTACGTACATTGCATATATTGGTGAATGGGTTTGTCGTTTACAGCCAGTTTACATCTAATAGGCTCCTTTGCTATAGAAATATTTAAACATTTTAATTTTCCAACGAAACGTCGTATATGGTCGATTTTAATGATTAGCAACAACTTATTAAAATACTTTTTTGCTTTATCCTCATCGTTAGTATGACTTTATTTAAAACAATCGTTCTTATTTTCATCATAGTTGGCCTCTACCATTAGTCGAAGTTTTATACTAATTGCATTATTAATAAACAATTTATTTAGGTGTATTCATGTAAAGTGAAACACATGGTATAAAATAAAATAATAATTATATACTATCTAAATAGAACACTTGAAATATGTTCCACTAATTTTATTGAGGCTTTGCGACATATGTTTAGGTATCTTCATACCATTCTCGAAGCTTAACTGAACCGCCAGTGTTCTGCGAAAGGTTTTATATGCCGTTGTGTTTATTGCTTTTTTGTAAAAATATCTGTTATTGGTGTACGTGTATTGTAAGTCTATGCGGGTGTTAGTTTTTCTGTGGATTGTTTTTATAATTTTTAAATTTGAACCTTTTTTACGTTATGTATAAATTTACAACTATTTATGTCGGGAAAATGAAGATTATCAATTCAATGATTGCCAAAGCCTGTGCTTTGAATATTATAACAGGTAGTTCTTATACATAATGTAAACAATAATCCAAAATTAAATTTGTTAAAAATATTGGATACCGAAAACGCAATTCAAAGAAAAGAGATCCTATTTAAAACATAAATTTTTTACCATAAAAAAAAGTGACAGTCGTCCAGAAAATATACACAGTAGCCCAAAAAACCAAGTCCAAGATTATAATATGCTAGGACCTACATATTTTTTTACATGAACGTTTTGGCTATTGCCTATTTGAATATCAATTAACTAAATTTTAAATTCTATTGTTTTTTAACTTATATAATTATTATAACCAATACTAAATATATTCTAAATAAATATCTACTTAATATAATATGTATACTTAATTATCCTTGTTTTTAACTAATATTTTAAATACATTTAATTTTATTTACCAATGGCTAAATTGCTTTATTTATTTTTTATGTATTATAAGAAATGTAAGGTGTACAGCATAATGTTACTTTTCACGCTTAAAAATACATTCAACTTAAAATAAACTTAATTTCGTACAATGTAAACTGAGACGATAGCAATTTAATAGGTTAATATTGTCAAAGAAATTAGTATTTCGCTATAGTGTGCTGTGCAGAGAAATGTAAATAATGTAGAAATGAGATAAGAAAGAAACGCCACGAGATGTATAATAAGTGGGGAATGGAATGGGCAACACAGATAAAGTGAAGTATAATTAATATAATTCTTTTTTATCTGTAGTAAACTGAACAACCAATTAGAATAAATTATGCCCGTCAGCCGAATCGTGAAATCGTTTTAAAAATAAGACATCGTTTGATATATTGGCGGAAGGTTTTGTCAGTTAGAATGGGGTGCACCGATTTCCACTTTGGGGCTGTTTTGAATGGCTATAGGGTGGTGTCGGACAAAGGCTGGCATTGTAGTCAGCGTCTGCACAAGACTCAGTCCTTGTAAATTCAAGTTATGGCACCCTTCAACTATACCTCTAATAATTACCTGCCCAATGCAAGACTAACATTTAACAAAACTTCGATTATGTACAATTACTATTGCGATGTAAGTTTAACATGTATTCATCGAGTATATATTGTTTTTTACGCCATCTATCTATCTATATATATATATATATATATATATATATATATAGTTGCTATACTTTCTCTTTCCCTTTTTAATAATAATAATAAGTAATAGTAAAAAATTAATTTATTATATTAATTAATAATAAATAAGTCGCTTTGTACTGGCAAAAAAAGAAAATAAATATCCTGTGGAAAATAAACGTCTCAACTCATGAACATATATTAAATAATTAATTAAAGTCATTCACTCTTTTATTAATTATATTTAATGAAAACGTAATTTACTCCTGCATAGCTTTCAATACAAAATCTTTGATTTTTGAATGTCAACATGGTTTCATTCGTGGACGGTCTACAGTTACGAACCTACTCACTATAACTCAGGCTGTCTCTCATGAACTGGATGCTAATGGCCAATTAGACGTGATCTACACTGACTTTAGTCGCGCGTTTGACACGATAAATCATGGTATCCTTCAGGAAAAGCTCGCAGCAATTGGATTCAACCCGTCCCTGCTCAAACTTCAGCATTCATATTTGATAAATAGGCGCAATTATGTCTTTTACAATGGATTCAGGTCATTTGAGCTTACTCCATGATCCGGGGTGCCATAGGGCTCTAACTTAGGACCTCTGTTATTTACTCTCTATACCAACGATTTGCTTAAATCAATAACATGCAATGTACTCGCATATGCAGGTGATATAAAGATCTACTGCTCTATACGAACTTGGAACGATGTACTTCGTCTTCAAGAAAACTAGAATCGTATATCGACTTGGTGTTCCAACTTCAATTTGAAACTAAATGTAAGTACATGTTGTTATATGTCTTAGCAAAAATAATAATATACCATCCACCTATTCTACTGAGGACAACCAGCTTAGGCGGGTGGACAGCATAAAGGACCTTGGCGTGTTCTTTGACACACATTTGAGCTTCTCCAGTCATATATATTTCATTTGCAATTCAACTTCAAAGGCTTTGGACTTTGTTTTGCGCCATTGTAAGTTTTTTAAAAATCCACTGCTTCTAAAGGCTTTGTATTTTAGTTTTGTCGTCAGTAAGCTGGAATATGCATCACAAGTATGGTCACCTCAGTACATATATCTACAACTAGCCATTGAGAGAGTCCAGCGACGATTCCTGAAATACTTATCTTTCAAGGATACGGGAATTTATGCGGAACGTGGCATCGATTACAATCTCTTACTGCAAGCACATGACCTCCAGTCACTGCAGGATAGCCGAGAGTTTCATGGTGCACGCTGCATATGGAAGCTATGGAACAACTGATTGCCCATATCTCCTATCATGCTTAAATTTTTACATTCCCAGGATTTTTTTGGTTGCCCTTTTCGAGGACTAATCTTCTTCGGGGATCGCCACTGGTCACCATGTGTCCTGCTGCGAACTTATATTATGAAGATATATTTTTTGTTTCTAATTCAGCAAGTAATGCATTATTCTTCAACTTTATATATAAATATATGTATATAGTTATAAATTATTTATATAACAAATAAGAATCTGATTGATTTGTTTTTTATTAATGTACATTACTTCTTTGTCCTATAATTGGTTTGACACTGTTGGACTAAATAAATTATTATTATTAATGTTAATTTATATTGACAAAATACCCCAGTCTTTAATCAGTAAATAAAAGAGGGCCTTATTCTTGATTTGCTCCACCCAGTGATTTTTAGGAAGTAGAGTATTAGAATTATATATTTTATAAACCGGCATGTTTTGTAAATACGTCTGTTTCGCTTTAAGACGACGAATTTTACGTTCGTACACAAATTTGCAAACTTTATGAATTGAAGTGTAGTTGGACACAAAAGCTTGTGTTATAAACCGGACAGTTTGAGAGAGAAACAGAATGTGACACAGAAAGTGGTATGTATTTGTGTAGAAGAGGAAGCCTCCTCTGTTTCTTATTCTCTCGCTCATATTTTTCCGGTTACGAAATTCTGCTAACGTACGTTCGAATCCAATTGTATTACGAAGCATTAAGAAATAATATTTCTTGAAAAACGATGAGTTGGAAATGTACCAATGCTCAACAAAATATGCGATCCTCATGATGAATTTCAATTGTGTTGCATCCAGATCTAATTTCGTAGCGGTTTTCGTCACATGATAGGGTATAACCAAAAGAGAATGAACTATAATTACGAATTGAAAAAGTAGTGGTTGACTAATAAGCTGTAGCATAACTGATGGGACACTAACTACATATTGCGCAAGGTGGTCATAATTTCGAACATATGCTGTAAGGTAAGTGTCAGTAATAAAGGTTGCACCGTAATAGAAAATTTTGTTTTTGTAAAAGCTCTAATAGCAATAGTTTTTTATATGCTCATTTCATATATAAACACATTTTGAAAATTAAATATTTTAAAATGTTAGTGAAAATATTAATGACACTTACAGTTCATAGAAGGTACCTAACTGATTTGACAGATGTGTTATGGATAGAAATTAGTAGATTGAAAATTATATTATGAAAAAGAAAGTTATTTAAGAAAGGTTTTCTGAATTCTAATTATTTTGTAATAATATGTGTAACGAATTGACAAACTATGAATAGGTAAATCAGAGTTTTAAGATCTATATTTTTGAAAGTATATGAGTATGACATGGTTTGGTATGTGTAATTACAGAAAATTATTTTTGAAGTAGAGGTTTGTTTATATTTGAATTATTCTAAAATAATATGGAATATGTGATATAAAGACCTCTGATACAAAACATATTTTTATTTACAAACAGATGAAAGGAAATCTTTTTTCTTATATATATATATGTATATATATAATAGAAAATCGGTAGCACCCTGCATGAGCGTAAGTAATTTTTTATACAAAACCTACGAAAGAAATTAAATATTCTGGAACGTTCATTATTTTCGCTCTGTTAACGTACATAATGAAGAGGAGGATATTTTCAGTTGATAGATACTAAATTTACTATTTAAACGATTAAGTAATGTTACTCATTTATCCCGAAACTGTAATTAAATTCTTAATATCCTTAATGGATTTGAGCACAGTATATAAAAGTAGTACTTTATTATTAATTACCGTAATTAATCTCATAATGCTTTGAAAATTTCCAGAATCACAGAACATTTTCATTTTAAAACGTTTAAAGATTATTCACACCGGAAGCTATTAACATAACATAAAATTTATACATTTGAACATTTAAAATAATATATATATATCTATATATATATATATATATATATATATATATATGTATTGAAAAAATGAATGAAAATCTTCTTGGTAGTAGTGGCATACAATGAAATGAAAATAATAACAATATGACAACTGGTTGTCAATTAGAAAACAATGACAAATATAAAATGTAAATCAAAATGTATAAATGAAAATGTATTCAAATAAGCATAGGACTATCGGTATTACTTATATAGTCACATCAAAGGGCCTGGGTTTACCACAAGCTGTTCAGTCAATGCAATTATAAAAAATAATAACAACGACGCAACTATGTAATGAAAAATTAAGAGTAGAACTGTTGAATTATAACAATATAGAATGTAAAATCAGTCATGTATAAATGTAAATGAAAGCAAATAAGCATAGGACAATCGGTATTACCTATGTAATCCTATCAAAATGGCTTAGATTCATCTAAACATGTACAATTTTGATTGAAATACATAAATAATCAACAATGCAACTATGTATGTGTTAAGATGTAATTTGTAGCTACAGACATATATGTTTCTACCTAGTTTGGTTTCGTCAGTGCAGCATAACAAAGAAGGTGTATGTTAAAGCATTAATATGTGTTGAATAAAAAAATATAGTATTACCTTAAAATGTCAATCCAAAATGTCCAAGTGTAAAACAACTGTGCACTTACTTAATACTGTGTAATGCCTTATTTCAACCAGGCAGATAATAAAATATATTACAATTCTTTGCCAAATATACAAATGTATTGAAAAAATGAATGAAAATCTTCTTGGTAGTAGTGGCATACAATGAAATGAAAATAATAACAATATGACAACTGGTTGTCAATTAGAAAACAATGACAAATATAAAATGTAAATCAAAATGTATAAATGAAAATGTATTCAAATAAGCATAGGATGTGACTATATAAGTAATACCGATAGTCCTATGCTTATTTGAATACATTTTCATTTATACATTTTGATTTACATTTTATATTTGTCATTGTTTTCTAATTGACAACCAGTTGTCATATTGTTATTATTTTCATTTCATTGTATGCCACTACTACCAAGAAGATTTTCATTCATTTTTTCAATACATTTGTATATTTGGCAAAGAATTGTAATATATTTTATTATCTGCCTGGTTGAAATAAGGCATTACACAGTATTAAGTAAGTGCACAGTTGTTTTACACTTGGACATTTTGGATTGACATTTTAAGGTAATACTATATTTTTTTATTCAACACATATTAATGCTTTAACATACACCTTCTTTGTTATGCTGCACTGACGAAACCAAACTAGGTAGAAACATATATGTCTGTAGCTACAAATTACATCTTAACACATACATAGTTGCATTGTTGATTATTTATGTATTTCAATCAAAATTGTACATGTTTAGATGAATCTAAGCCATTTTGATAGGATTACATAGGTAATACCGATTGTCCTATGCTTATTTGCTTTCATTTACATTTATACATGACTGATTTTACATTCTATATTGTTATAATTCAACAGTTCTACTCTTAATTTTTCATTACATAGTTGCGTCGTTGTTATTATTTTTTATAATTGCATTGACTGAACAGCTTGTGGTAAACCCAGGCCCTTTGATGTGACTATATAAGTAATACCGATAGTCCTATGCTTATTTGAATACATTTTCATTTATACATTTTGATTTACATTTTATATTTGTCATTGTTTTCTAATTGACAACCAGTTGTCATATTGTTATTATTTTCATTTCATTGTATGCCACTACTACCAAGAAGATTTTCATTCATTTTTTCAGTACATTTGTATATTTGGCAAAGAATTGTAATATATTTTATATATATATATATATATATATGTAATATAAAGATTTTAAATTAAATTTGTTAACAAAAAATGGCACATACATGACTTTCTACCTGCAGATATTTACGCAGTATACTCCTAAGCTGAGACCAATTATGTTAGTAACCCAAATTTTAGGAATCTGAACAATTTACAGGTGATCAAAATTATAATTCGCATCATCTGATGAAGCTCTAGTAGAGCGAAACAATATATATTTTTGGACTCATTTTGAAAATGTTATTTCATTTGTAAATTATGGCGTTTCAACACATATCATCTTCATCAATTAATTATTTGAGGTTACTATTATTAAGTAGAAGCAAGGTCTGGTCTAAAGTTCATAATTAGAGTACACCACATTTCAGAGGAAAGCTGTTATACAAAAAACTGACGTTTTACAAACACTCACGACACATGTAGTTTAACTACGATTTCTGACGTATGGCGTAAATGCACCCTTTGGTGTCCCACGAATTCTATAAACATTCCATCTTTATCCAAAGAATATGGTGATAATTTAAGGGCTTTTAAAATGTCATAACATTATCAGCCATTTGCCAGTCAGGATTCAATTAAGAACTACCTAATTGTACTCTATGCACTTTAATTCGTGACGTTTCTTAAAATGTCAATCTATAATAGAACTATAACTATAACAGAATATAATAGCATAGAATATTGCATTTTATTTTGTAATTTGCACCTGAAAGGATATGTCATATACGAAATTTTCTCTGCATTTTCAATGAAAATATTTAAATTAAATTTCAGACATCTTCAGCAAAATGTTTTTTTTTCTTATTAAGCACGATTATTTGATATATAGGCTTATATTAAATGAAATAATGAGCAGTTTTTGCAGCATCACACTTATGGTTATTCAAGCAAAAATGTGCAAAACTAAATGTTGACTTAGGATGTATGTCCGCACGGCTGATCAGATATGAGAGAGCTCGGCCGAAAGGAAATACTGTTATGAAATTGCAAGCGTGTGTGTTAATGAAAGTTAGACATACTTTTCTCCCACTCAAGTCAAACAAGTAAGGCTTAAAATCCTTATTGGTTGCTTCTTTTTTTTCTTAGTCGTATTTAAAATGTAATGTATTCTTAATTTTTTTCTTGGACTGCGGCTTTTTCTTTGGTAAACTGTAATTTTTTATGATAACTACAGTTTACCAAAGAAATTGAGGTAAACAATCAATTGAATTTCCTGGATATGACTCTCATCAGAGACGGCAATGATATAGCTACTAAATGGTATGCCAAGCCGACGGCTTCCGGTAGATATATGAATTTCCTTTCTGCACATTCTATGGCAATTAAAAGAAGCGTTGTTATAGGTCTTGTGGACAGAACAATAAAATTAACTAGCCAAAAATACAGTAAAGAAGCCCTAAAAACTGTAAAAGACTTACTAAAAAATAATAGTTATCCAGCCCACTTTGTTGAAAAAATTATTAAACAAAGACTATACAAACACAATAGGAATACACAACAACAAAAAGACAAACCCACATCCACATCCATCGAACAAGATAATAAAAATAGTAATAACAAGAAATATTTAGCTTTACCATATATACCCGATTTGTCTGAAAAACTTCAAAGAATGTTTTCCGAATACAATATTAAAGTAGCTGACAAAAGCCACAACAATTTAAATTTTATTAACACCAAACTTAAAGACAAAATTGAAAAAAACAAAATGACCCATGTTGTCTACAGTATCCCATGTAACTCATGCAATAAAGTTTATATAGGTCAGACCATGCAACATCTTAATGAAAGAATAAAGGGACATAAATATGCCAACAACACCACTGCATTGAAAAAACACAGTAACAGAATGTCGCATACATTTGACTTCGAAAAAACCAAAATCTTACACGTAGAAAAAAACACAAAATCAAGAGAAATATTAGAATTAATAGAAATTAAAAAACATGAAAATCTAGCTGTTAATGACAAATGAAATCAATAATCTGTCTAAAATATATTTCCCACTTATACGATAACACCAATACTATTCCCAAGACCCACCTATATAGTTACAAAATTTTTCTAACGTCAATATCTTAAACGAAACAACTCAGATATACATAAATAAAATTGTTTGTTTGGAATTGTTGGTTTTTACAAATAAAAAAATAAAAAAAAAGCATGTGTTTTCCTTGAAAATCAGACCTGCTCCGTAGTTTTAAAAATAGAAATGACTATGAATCCACTGAAATAATAATTTATGTATAATAATAAAGAAGATGAATTGGAATAAAATAATAATTACACGGAATTAATATAATTGTCACTGTCAGGTATGTTAGATGTACTATTTTAATATGTTAGTAATACCATTTTAATATGTTTGTATTTGAAAAGGAAATATTACGATAAGTATAGCAAATATAATTTCCAGATGTTGTACAGTAGTTATTTCTGATGAAGACAATAAAATTTGTCGAAACGTTAATTTTGGTTTTGATTAATATCTACCAGTTCCAATGAGTGAAGAAAATAAAGCCGCAGTCCAAGAAAAAAATTAAGAATACATTATATATATATGTATGCCTATATCATTTTTGTGAAGACTTTTTTCTTCTTTTTCTTAGCCGTTACCTTATATATATGTTTGTATACTTTTCTTGGTTATCTTCGGCTTTGATTGTGAATTAGGTTTCGACTTTATAAATAAAGTCGAAACGTAAGAATGTTTTTCATTTAACCAAACATAATTCACAATCAAAGCCGAAAATAACCAACTGCACTGACGAAACCAAACAAGGTAGAAATATATATGCCTGTAGCTACATACACATCTTAACGCATACATAACATAGTTGCATCGTTTATTGTTTATGTATTTTCTATCAGATGTACATGTCTTAAGTAAACTTAGACCATTTGATGGGACTGCATGAGTAATACCGGTTGTCCTATGCTTATTTGCTTACACTTTCATTTATACATGACTGATTTTACATTCTATTTTGTCATATTATCAACAACTCTACTACTAATTCTTTTAATTACATAGTTGTTATTTATTTAAGTACATTAATTGAACAGGGTATGGTACACCTAGACCTTTTAATGGAATTGCACGAGTAATACCGATTGTCCTATGCTTATTCTTTACATTTCATTCACACGTATCTCATTTACATTCTATATTTGTCAATGTTTTCTAAATGACAACCAGTTGTCATATTGTTATTATTTTTGCTCATCATCATCATCATATTTAAAGTTTTCAACTATTTCAAAATCGTAATTTTCTCCATGTATTTACGTTTTCCCTGGTTTATTGTTAGGCCTACTTTCTTTGCTGCTTGATCAATTTTTTGAATTGTTCCTTCCAAGCGTCTCCTGTCTCCAGCTAATATAGTGAGATCGTCGGCGTACACTACTATTTGTATCGACTTATTAATTATTGTTCCTTGGAAATTGCATTCCTTGGCCACTGCTTCCAGTGCTAAAATAAACAAAGTGGTTGATACTCCGTCACCCTCACCCCTAGGTTAAATTCGACGTTTTGAGTTGCACGTTCGTCCGTCATTACTGCTGCTTTTGATTGTTTCATAGTCGTTTCTGTTAATCTCACTAGCTTTCCAGGTGTTTTTATCTTCCTCATCGCTTTTGTTATCTACTCTCGCTTCAGACTATCATATGCCTGTTGAAGACAATATATATACTATTTGTATATAGCCCAATACTATATTCAACTTCTCAGTTATTTGACTCACTATGTGTATAGCGTCTATGGTAGATCGCTCCCTTCTGAAGCCTCATTGGTAATCTCCCATTTGCGCCCCAGTGTTGTTAGCCCTACTTTTTTTGCTGCTTGATCAATTCATAATATAGTATATATATAATTAAATAATGTCGACATAAAATCGACATTATTTTTTTTTATTTATTGGCGTGGTTAGAATCTTATAAGCAACGTTAAGCAGAGTTATTCCTCTATAATTTGTACATGCTTTTGGAAATCCTTTCTTATATATTGGCACTATTATTACTTTTTCCCACTCACTTGGCATCCTTTCTTTATCCCAAATTTGGATAATAGTCGAAATAATCTTTGCTTTAATAACTCTCCTACAAACCAAATATCAATCCCAAAATTTGCATATACGCCATCGAGTTAATTATTCCTAAATACATAATAAACTTCCCAATGCACTACAAGTTCTTTAATGAGAAGTAATATTGCATTAAATTACTATATTTATAACTAGAAAGAATTTATTTGCATATTTTGCAGTTTTTGTCTACTTTATGCTTCTGAATTTTTAAATATACTACAATTTAGTTTACACATAAGTATCAATTTTTAATTATCCCAAAATAATATTCAGATAGTTTGGTGTATAAATATGTTTTTCCGTAGTATGTGTGTTTTGATATAACATTGTTAAAGAAACAAATTTTTTTTCATCCTAGTTATTAAAATACACTGGATAGAGCTCAGATTCGAGACACAAAATAAACAGAGGAATTTACATATTTGTCACCGAATCACAATCTATCTCTCTGTTTACTTACGGTTCACATTTGTTTGGGGAGAACATTGTAGGTTATATGTATAAAGGGACTGTAGTTATTAAAGGGTTTGCATATTTGCATCGTTAATTCAATAAAGCCCGTCTTATCGTACCTACATAAAAGAACAGAATGACGTCACGTTGTATTCATACATACGCAAATGATTTATTACAAAAACATTTCGTAACCATTAAAAAGAAATTGCGATTAATGTTATAATTTACTTCTTTGCACTACGTTAAAAAGCTCTGCTTCCTTCAATGTATCGTTTAACATCCGTCATAGATTTTTAACATTAAAAATGATATATTCAATCATTTTACTTTCTTATAGGTAGTATAAGGAAGTATTGTGATGATGTAAATTTTCAACCTCGAGATTTTTGCTGATGTCCACGTTTTGAAGTCCCCTGATACCGAAAAAGTGGTTTTAAAAAAATCTCTCTCTCTCTCTCTCTGTGTGTGTGTGACCAAGATAGCGGTCAAACCGCTACAGGTATCAATTCCAAAGTTTGTATTTACAAGTATAGTCTTCCTCTTGAAATCTGATTAGATTTTCAGTAAAATCGACAGACCGGAAGTAGTTTTACTTCAGTGAAAAAATCGAATTTTGCCAAAATTTCGTCAACTACTAAGTTTAAACAAATTTATAAAGAATTCATATGTACTCAAAATGAAATTTATGAAGAATTTTATTAAAAAAGTTTTTCGAATTTCTTACCGGAAATAGGTCTTCTACTTTTATCGAAAATCAATTTTTTGCGAATATTTCGCAACTCGTGCTTTTTGGACAGGTGCGTTACGAGTATAATAGTATTTTTCTACTCCCATACTATATAACGCATTGTGTTATTAGATATGCCGAACCTGTACTTTAATGATGCCCATTACGATACAGATTTTCATTATGATACAAGTTTATATCCAATAGGAATGAGACATTCCAATATTCAAACAATATTCAATATGGCGACTGCATATCTGACAGATATACAAATTAAATAAATGTGACAGTAAGTACTTAAAATTTGTGCTTTTTTTGAAAATATAAACGGTAAAAATGAGGGATAATGACAGTGAAATGTAAAATTTTAGTCCACCAGAAATTATAGAACAAGCCTTAGTAATGACGAACAATTTATTACCACATTCCATTTCATAAATTGAGGTTAAAATTTTCCATGCACCTTTGTAATTTCGCAAAGGTGCATGGAAAATTTTAACCTCAATTTATGAAATGGAATGTTCAAAAAATAATGTTTTATTATGGGGTCGTAGAAAAAATAGTGTATGCAACTCGCATTTAATGGCTATTAAGACACTCGTATTCATTACAATACTCGGCTTCGCCTCGTATTGTAATTTTCTTACTCGTGTCTTAATAGCTATCATTAAATGCTCATTGCATAATATACTATTAGAACTTAATTTTCAATACTTTTTGTATGAAAAAAATTTCAAAATTCGGACCGGAACACTTTTACTCGTATCGAATAGCGATTTTTTGCAAATATGTCGTAAATTATGCATTCTATATATATTTGTCAAGAGTACAAAAGTATTTAGAGCTGGATATCGAATCTTTTTGTAAAAACGACATTTCAAAATTCGGACGGGAAGTAACACTTCTACTCTTAGCGAATAACAAACACTTTTAATCAAATATCTCGCAAAGTATGCATTCGATAGAGATTTATTAAGAGAATAGAAGTATTTAGAATAGGATTTTGAATATTTTCTATATAAAAAAGTTCTTAAAATTTGGACTTGAAGTAACATACTTACATGTTTATGTTTCGGTTTACTTTTCTAAGACAAAAGTTTTTAAAACAATTCAGAACAACTTGTGTATAATTTGAAATGCTCATACGTATAAGAAAGTCGTGTGGTGGCCACACCTCATTTTTTACGTAGTATAAGGAAGTATTGTAGTGATAAAAAATTTTGACCTCAAGATTTTTGCAAATATCCACATTCTGAAGCCCCTGACAGCAAAAACAGTGGTTTTAAAAAAATATCTATCTTTTTCTCTTTGTGTGTGTGTTAGTGTGTGTGTGTGCGTGTGAGTGTGACCATGATAACGGTCAAATGACTAAAGTTATCAATCCCAAATGTTGTATATAAGAGTATGATGTCCCCCTTGAGATCTGATTAGATTTTGAGTAAAATCGGTAGACCGGAAGTAGTAATTTACTTCAGTGAAAACATCGAATTTTGCCAATATTTCGTCAACTACTGAGTTTAAACTAATTTATATAGAACTCAAACGAACTCAAAAGTGAATTTGAGAAAAATTTTATCAAAAAAGATTTTGTAAATTTCTACCGGTAGTAGGTCTTTTACTATTATCGAAAATCAGTTTTTTGCTAATATTTAACAAGTCAAGCTTTCAAGGCAAATATATTACACAAGGAAAGACACATTTTGGTGCTTGCTATTTTTTAACTGTTTCTAAGTAATTTTTGGGTGTATCCCAATCCAAAACATCTCTCATCAACATCAGATCCAATTTACGAGTTATACTATATTTGAGACAAAAGCTGATTAAAAAACAAAGAATACAAAACAAGATATGTAATTCACAATGGAGATAAATACACATTTATGGCTTATTACTTAAAATTTTTCTTTTATGCTATTTTCTAGCATGAAGTTTAGTAGTACAGTCTCCCTGCAGACTCCAACAGTAACCATCATGTGGATTTTCCACCTTTCTTGATATCGTTCTTCCATCGTCTTAATATCTTGATGAAATCTTTCCCCCTGTTCCTCACTATAATCACCCAGGTCTTGTGGGAATCAATCTAAATGGCTGTAGTGATAGTGAAATTTTATGTTCATCTTACAACCGAGAATATTAAATTTAGAAACCATATTTTCCACTACATCTGTGTAATTCTCCGCTTTATAATTGCCAAGAAAATTATTAGATCAAATCTGGTTCATTGCTGCGGTAAATTGTGGATCTTTTGTAATTTGTATTATCAGAGGGTCATCTAATACGCCTGCTTGCAATTTTTCTATGCTAATCCCAGGAAATTTACGTATTAAGTACCTAAAGCAAAGGCCATCTCTATTTAACGCTTTCACAAATTGCTTCATAAGTACCAACTTGATATGTAAAGATGGAAATATAATTTTTTCTCCCAAAGGTTGTTGCTTACGTTTTCTTTTCCTGGAACCATGACGCTTCTTATGGACCAATTTCTGTTAACCCAGTGCTGACCCTTAGCTCTGCTATCCCAAAGACATAAAAAACAAGGATATCTTGTATATGCGCTTTGCTGTCCAAGGAGGAAGTTAACCATTCCTAGATTGACGCTAATCACCCACTGATGTTCTTGATACCTAATACTCTCAGAACTATTAATATTGTCTTGTATTCTTCTGGTGGTGATGGTAGAATGATCAGTGGAACGTGACGGCTGTTCAAAATTTCATTATTTGTACCTCTTATAATACAAATATTAATTTGCTTGTATTTCAAAAACTAAAGCTGCTACGAAAACAAAACAGGTATTTTTGGAATCAGCACATCAAATATATCAAAAATCAGTAGATACCCAATTTCCCGGCATCAAAAAAAAATATTATTTTGTTGGCCTGTGTTATCAGTATAAAAGCATTTAAAACATGATTATCAATATTTTTGCAAAAAAAAAATTTTAAATTTCGACCGAAATTTTACTCTTATCGAATAACGATTTTTTGTTAATATTTCGTAAATTATGCATTCTATGTGGATTTATCAAGAGTGCAGAAGTATACAGTACTAGATTTGGAATAATTTCTGTATAAACAAAATTTCAAAATTCGCAAGTGAAGTAAGACATTTACTCACAGGTTAATTTTTTTAAGAAGATAAAAGTTTTTAAAACTTAATTTAGAACAGCTTTTGTATAATTTGAAACGCACATACTGCTGTAACCTTGCTTTCAAATTAAAAT
The DNA here is from genome assembly GCA_963170755.1 of Amphimallon solstitiale. Lineage (NCBI taxonomy): Eukaryota > Metazoa > Arthropoda > Insecta > Coleoptera > Scarabaeidae > Amphimallon > Amphimallon solstitiale. Next base: position 31,864,498 of record OY720684.1, read on the forward strand.
ACAGTAATCTTGTACCAGCAGAAATTAACCAAAAACAACGATAATACAAAGCAGCATAATATATAACAAATGCAGAGATTGCGTTGACATGTTAAAAAAAACTGCTTCAATAAATTTATAAATTCAATCCCTATTAACATTCATATTATTCTTGTTGGTTCTAGCAGTGATCCTTCCTTTATTTGTCGACAACCTTTCTTATTTAAAATTAAATAGGATAAGGTTAATAATTAAAAAAAAACTAAATCTCATAAAACATTTGTATTAAACTCAATATTTGATAACAACAACAGTAAAGAAATTCTTTTGCCACATGTGGCTGTAAAAGAAATTGTCCTTTTTATTTTTCTAACCACAAACAAAAAAAAATGTATATTTTTATATATGCGAAAAACACATTGCTTTTAATATATCATATAGATTTAAATAAAAATATTATTTCTTGGTATCTTCAAATTTTTAATATCGTATAATTTCAAAGAAATAAAAATTTTCCTTTACGACGCTGAATTTTATTTCAACAAAGACATTCATTTGCACGAAATGCCTCTGGAGATCTAAAATCTCGCAAAGTAGAAAACACCTTGATAAGACTCTCACCAATCGTCATATGCAAATATTCACACGTTGTACATACCACAAATTGGCTATTTCTCCATCAAAAATCCTTATACCTTTACGTATTCAAATATGCTTGAAATCTTTATTAAATTTGTATCTAATAAATTGTTAATAATGCACAGTAAACATTGCTAGCAAACATTCTCACGTTGTGCCATTAATGCCCTTTTTACATCATTAACAATACTCCCATGATTTGTAAAATTAATCTACTATAGCAAAGAAAATAATATTTTATTCAAAATATTGACGATGTTAAACGCTTTGCTAAAAAAATGAACATTTTCACATAGCATCTTTAGCATACGCCACACATCACCAAATATCTATTATGAATTTATTTCAAGAAAAACTTACTTATAATATTCATACACTTTATCAAATTCCTCTTGATTTCTATCTACCATTTTGATAATAAAAAAAAATAATGAAATTAAACAAAGTAACAATGAATTAATTATAATGTGATAAACTACTTATTGAAATCAAAAATAACTTAATACATTTAACTAAAAATGATTTTATGCAGTGTATTAGTACGCCTGCAATCAATTGAGTATGAAACAAAATTTTGACGTTCGAACAATTCAAAAGATCGGCAGCTTCTCTTTCCCTATCGTCGTTCGCAGCTTTTTATCATCTCGGTCATCGAAAAACACGACTTTTCGTCTGCAGCGCCACAATTCACACACTAATGTTTATGTTGGCATTGTCCTGCTCATATTTGTTTTCTTCAAGTTTTCCCCCAGATTGAACTATACGTATATTGTTTTTGACAGTTAGAAATTGCACAAAAATATACACACACAAATTGTTTATTATTAAAGTCCGTGCACATTCGCGATTCCTTGTCTTGAGTAGGTATATTCTTCTTCTATTAACGCCATCCCCCATTGTATTTGTAAATGAATTTGTTGCCTCTTTCATCATTGTTTAAATACTTCCTCTTCCACTATTTAACACTATCCGTGTTTTCTTTTGTAGATATCTTCGTTAGAAATAATCGAAAAGACATTGCGTACAGATGGAATCCTTCCTTTTATGATTACTTTGTCAGGAACATGGACATCGACAGCTTTATCCCTGTCTTCGAACCACCTTCTCTCATCTTCGTGTAGGTTGATTTGCACGCAGCTGTTAACAACATTAACATTATTCTTTTCTTTGTAGATTTATTCAGATTAAACCAAATTTATCCCATTATTTCTGGAACTTTTCCGGATTAAACCAGATTTATCCTGCTATTACTGAAGTTTTTGCTTTATTATATCGTGTCGAACAAAGAACACCTTTTTATATATCCTTTTTTAAAAAAATACTATTAAATATAAGTATCAGGTATTTATTGTATTGTTAAGTGTGACCATAAAATGTCTAACAGATAATAATCTTTTATAAACTTATTTACTACATCTATTCATGATGAAAGATGTTTTCATGTCGTGAATGTCTAATTTCACCTTTTTCATACAATTTTACAGCATTCAAATGACTAACTCTTTTCACTGTTCCATCTTTCATCATCACTCTCTCTCTCTGTTATTTATTTTGAACACATTATTAAGCTTGAAAAGTGGTTCACTTCTCAATATATTTAGTGCCACTCTTACACAATGCAAAAAGTTTGGTTCGGCCTTTGTATACTGAAAATACATCTTGTGCTCCTCGTTTCTATAAATATAGAATACATGAATTTATTTTCGTGTTTATTTTTGTACCTTTCATATAAATTTTATTTCAATTTCAATTACATATACCCATCATCATAATGTTACGCCGTTGCGGTTATGCAACTCATAATTCATTTTTCAACAATTATCTGTACCACCAAAAATTATTTCCTTATTCTAATACTTAATTGTCTAACTATTTTATAATGCCTAAACAATAGGGATCACGGCAATACGTATAAGAAAGTCTTGTAGTGCCAACACATCCTTTTTATATTTGCCTTATACTTAATATGATGCTGTTAGAGTACGTTACTACATGATTATTATTATTATTCATTATTAATTACTTTTTAAATGAAGTTAGACGGTGTGGTGTGAATAACTGTTTTATTAATTTTAATTTAAAATATCAAATATGAATGAAATTATGTTTTATTATAACAATATTGAAATATATATTAACTATCATTATCAAAGTAAAACCCTCATGTTCAATCATGCCTGACATCTCTCTTCGTGCAATATTGGCAAACATGTCTGTTAAACCAGCAAACTTTTCTTAAAAGTCTAAAACAGGTGCGTACTTTTTTCGTTCTTTTATAGTAAACTTTTGCATAAGTATATAATTTTATTACAATGGCATCAAATAACTTAAAGTACTGCTACTACTACTAAATCGAGTAATTGACATATTGTAGTAAATTAATTAGTAGATGATTAGTTTTTAACAACGTTTTGTAGTAGACACATTTATAAATATATTATGAGAGGTGTTTTTTATTATTTTTAGTTAGGAGAAGACTAAGCTTGCAAAACCTATGCCAGATATTTTTGTATTAAATAGAAATCCATTATTTCCTTAAAACTTATAATCCAAATAAAAGCCTTTTCTACTTTCTTTCTTCTTCCATCCGTCTCATAGAGCTTGCGTCCCTCCAATAACACTTAATTTCTATGAGGCGCACACCTTCTAATTTGTATTATAAAATACATTTACAATACCCAGTAAAACAAATCCAACCACAAAATAAGAATGATTTAAGGCTAACTGATTGACAATTTTCTCACTTATGCAACTACATAATATGTTAAGGCAAACATAGTGCATTGAATAAAAATAATCAAAAATGAATCACTAAAAAGTGACTCCCAGAATATATCTGCGCAGTCCCTCAGGAAAAAGCCAAGCAGATCATCATAACCACATATATAGATTGCTTTAATGTTCTTAAAGGTCTGCAGTACTTCACTGAATGAGTGTGGTGGAATGGTTATAAGGCACAATGAACTTCAGTTGGAGCAGCACTGTTAGTTGAGCAACGGTAGGTTTGAGAAAAAACATTAGTAAAAGCATTTACTATGTCCTGAAGGCTTCTGATCTTGCACTTATTTAATCTCATACGGCCAGAAATTCTGATAGTAGTTCTTTTATCAACTAAACATCTCCAAAGCGATTTGGGATCGCAAACGATCACTAACGTAAGTTTGGTGCTTCTTGTAAGCATAAGAGAATTTACTTTTAACCTCAGTACGCAATCTTCTAGTAATAATTTAATATTGAAAGAGTGAGGACGTATTATTATAGGCTCTGCATATAGTGCAGTGTCGAAAAGAAAATATTGTTATTTATTATTGAGACATACATGAAATAATGATGATGAAAACTATTAATGAAATGCATCGACGAATCAAATGGTTGATTAATTATTTGTCAATTGAGTCATCATATATAAAACAACAAGAATATGTCATATAATAGGTGCTATATTTGTCGAGTGGAATTGCGGAGGACAGAAAGAACAGAGAATTGTTTCGTATGTGAGGCAAAGAGACATGGTAAATGTGCTGCAGTCAGTGACGAAACAGTTAAGAAGTTGAGTGACACTGATATAATTACATATTGCTGTGACAACATAACTATTTGAATATGATAATTGTAGTATTGCCATACATTAGGCCTTGCCAAATAAATTATGTTGTGTGCTGTTTCAGCAACATAAATAATTAAGATGATGATAATTTTTATTATCCTTATGTGTATTTTATATATATTAACAGCACGTACTTTATAAGTATTCGTGAATTCTTCAGTGTATCTGAATTTCTTCCCTTTTGTCTAATCTCTTGTTTTTATTTAAGATAGGGATAAGGTAATAGCTTATTTAAAATGAAAAACCAGAAATCATATAAAACATAATTGTCGAATTTATTTAATATTTATTACATAAAAATAAATGTAGCATCGCTATACTGTATTCCCTATATTTATTTTTAAAAGAAACATAATTATAAGAAAACGTTTGTACCTTGTTCTAGGTTGTAACATTTCTTACGATACGAATATATTTTCTTATACTTAATTAAAAAGAACTCTAAAAATATTTTCCTGTTTATCAACAAATAAATTCAATTAACTTTTGTATATTGTTTATTTTTATGGTCAATGTTTGGAGAAAAGCTTGAATCTTATTACTATCTATAACCATTCGCACGCGTTATAGCTAGCATTTCAGAGTGCGCTACCCTGAAACACTTTCCTTATTTCTAATCTAATCTTAAATCATTAATTCATAATCAAAATTTTATTGTAACTATTAATGATGCCAAATACTGTGCCAGAAAATATACATTTGCACGCTATATCCTCTTAACACTCAACACCATTATTAATTATTTTATCTCTTTAAAACTTGAAACTAAAGAATGCTTATTACTATCTCAGGAAAATATTTATTATCCCTGTTGCATAACGTTATACTGAATATACGTTCGCACGATATATTTCAATACTCGTATAGCCACATTGATAAGTCTTTGCCTCTAACTTACTTTGAATCATTGAAAAACTTTTCAAATTCGGTCATTTGCATCTCCATTATTTTTACAAAATTACACAAAAACAATTAAACAAAGAAAATAAAATAAGTGAAACTTGAATGAAAATAAAATTAACACGCTAATACAAAAGAAATCAATATGAATCGTGGTGTATCTAACCCTACGATTTATATAACCAGCTAAACTGTGTATCAATTAATTAATATCATGAATTAATGTCAATGAATGAAAGTCAATGAATGAATCGTGTCGATTCTTGTCTTCAATTTATATTTCCGGGAAAGACACGTGACCGTTTTCAACGCCATCTTCAGAAACTACCATTTAAGTTGTCACCCTGCATCTTCAGTGCTCCTGGCTTTCAAGTTGCCGTAATGATTTGAACACACACACACACGCACTTGTTGTCTTTTTGACAGTTCCTCACCGCAAAAGGTCAACACCCCAAGAATTGTCTGTTTACAACTTAAAAACTTCCTATTAATTGTTCAGCGCTTCTCCAACGTAGGTATGTCTATCTGTAATAAACTACAAACCAAGTTTACATTATATTTTCTTTTTATTTTGTAGGTTATCGAAAACCGTACAAGAACCTCTCTACTGTTTATGAAACATGATATTACATATACAAATTCCTGAATGTATTCTATTATTACCAGCTGTCGTTTATAAAAAAACACTACTGCTGATGTCTCAGAATATTTTTATTTATATCCTTTTTTATTTATTTATCTAGTCATAAGTTAAGGTAAATATTTATTCTTTTTGTATGATTTATTTAATAAATTTTATTATCTTATGCACGTTCTCAAGTTTACATAATTATTCAATTATTTTTCTCTCGTGTATATCGAATTCTGTTTATACACAAACCATACATCTTGTTTCTCTTTTCTATAAAAGAAATATATATATACATCTTAAATTCTATCTCGTCTTTTATTTTAGTACTTATTTAAATTGTAAATATAAATTCAATTTTTATGTCTGCATAAAAGTGTATGCAACCCAATATGCTCATGTTAAAATTCTTTTAAACACAATAAACTTATTATTATTGTTTCTTTTATATTTTATACACTTAAATTAAGTCTTAATACTATTACTATTATCTTATTAATATGCAAGATACCACGGCAATATGTATGCGATATTTGTCGTAAAATGAAAGTTATATTGTCTATTCAACCGGAGATGAATTCCAGCATCATAGACAGGGCACAAATACATGTAGGATGAGAAAAATGTAAGATGTATGAACACCTCCAAATAGTTAGATGTTATAAACATGTAGGGTATAATCATTTTACTAAAGAATTTAAAAATGCGGAAAAAGGTGGTAATTGTGCTGGTAGTCATTTGACAAATAAATGTGACAGCTTAATTATATATAAGTGTATAAAATTGTGTAAAAACAAATAATAAATTTAAAGTGGATATTGACACTAATCACACAGCGGTTGATAGAAATTGTATAAATTACAAACGAATAGTAGATAAACAAAAATCGATATTTAAATATATGTAGCAATTAGACAGTAAGTAGGGTTGATTCACTTAGTAATGATTAAATTGTAGTTTTTTAAGTGTTAAGAACAATAGAATATTAAACAATTAATCCGTAGAGAATAGAAAATGTTTTAGTTTCTATGTAATATATTTGTATATTTTAATAGCAATTGCTAATTAAGATTATTATTATTATTAAACCCCACTGATGAAATTCTGATTTAAATCGTTTCTATTTATGAAGTTAAGACTCTTTTAGTGTTAAATTTTAAAATTTTTGTTGGATGTATTCCTTTATATCTACCAAGGTCTAGACTTATAGACTAGTGACTCGTAATATTATTATTGTAAATGTCTCTATGTATATTATCGTTTAATCAGGTGTATCAAAATAGTAAACAGCGTTAGTGAAATCGATACTTAACCCGTGCAAACATTCTATTTAGATGTAACTGTAATGCATAATTAGAAACAAACACGAATTTGCGATATACCACAAGCCTACGCATACATGTATTGCTTTAAACACACGTTTGTTTCACCACATTATACACAAATGATCAGGCGGGTATGTACAGTACATATTTACATATTCTACCGATAAACAAAACTAGTTCGAGATGAATATTTTTCTAATGGCATTGCCCCTTAAAGGTTGGCAACCTATCTTACTTCTAGTAATTTCGTTGAATTATACCTATTCTATTAAAATAACCATTTTAAAGATAAAATTAATGTTCTTATTCCACAACTTAACTGTTTCTTAATTTTTATAATTCTTAATGATTCGAAGGTCACATCAATATGTGATTTGCAGTGCTCTAAACACAGTAATAATTTTGTCTTATGTATAGTAGAACTGAACCCTGAGGTACACGTTGCACAAAGGCAAGGGGAGCAGAGCAATTGCATTTAATCATACCACTTGCATACGACTATAGATATAATATAGATATTAGATCATTTGTCATTAAAGTGAGAGCGCTACTATTAGCGCCAATGAATTTCAAAATACAATGAAGAGTGCCATGGTTAACTGTATCGTATATAAAGCGGATGTTTAATAGTGCTTACTAAATAAAGTAAACACACTCGTGGACATTATGGTAAATCACCACACTTTGGGGTTAGATCGTTGAACACTAGATGGCTGTCAGCACATATTTATTCTTCCTATATTTTGGTGTTTTTGACTGAATTGGTCAACGGATTATAGAATATGGTAGGCAACTAATCTATACCCTAAACCTAAACCGAAGCGTTCAAGACTAGGAGGTTGAAATACATACCTACTGATAGACATAGATTCTTCACTTGCTATCCCCTTATCGCAAAGCTAATTCTTATGGTTTGTCATAATACCTGTGTATGTTTATTTTAGTTAATAAAAGGCTTGATAAGCCCTCTGGATCAGTAGTTTTCACTATTTGTATGTAAGGAGAATTGATACACATGTCTGAAAAATACTCCTTAAAAATAAACTATACAAATTTAAACGATTCTTATAAGGATTATGGATTTCTTAAAGACACGGGCAATAAATATTTCTGATTAACATCTAATCCTTTTATAATGGCGGATGTTAAAATAATAATGAAAAGTTTATTCACGTTTTCCTTAAAGCATAAAGAAAAATTTTAATCGTCTTTTGTGAACATTAAAATTAAAAAAAAACTTCCCTTTGTCTTTCCGCATTGCTTCGAACTTTAATTCGATTGTTAAGAGAACAAAACGCGGTTTGTTGCGGTTCGTTTTGCTCATTGTCGCAGTTTGAGGCTAAAAATAAATATGTATTGTGCGACGAGAAAAGAATTTTTAATCTTGTTAGGTGCAAAACATTTTCCGCCAGAACATTTCGTTCAATATTATCCAGTTTATGTCGAGAGTTAACAGCAACTGGTATTCTGCAGTTACGATAGTTTCTATTGTGCTTGCTTACTTTCATTGTACGCTATTGTAGTTATCCCTATTGACCTTGTAATGGTTATACTAAGAAGCTTATATGCGAGCTAATGTTGTAACGCGACACAAAAACAGATCTTTTGGTAATAATGAAATTTAATTTTTCCATATTTTCTTTTCGATTTAATTTACTCTTCTTTTTTTATATTTAAGATTTCGTTCGTTAAATTATTATGTAAGAAGCGAATATATTTATTTAGTACCGTCTCCGATTTGACAATTCATTAATTAAAACATTAAATTGTACTACTGACGTTTACATTCAGCTGATTACTGACATAGATAATTCTCACCAGTTATACGGTCTGGACATAAAGTAACGGATAAAGACGCGCATTAACTTCGTTAACATTCATTTTTTGAAAAAAATCTCGAAAAAAATAATTTGGTATGGCAGGCACACAAGGTGTTCTAAGTGATACTTGTGTGAAGTACCTGTTCTAATTTATACTGTGTGTTCGCGAAGATGTTGTATAATAAAGAAATTTGAAAAGCAAAACACTTTTAAGTTAAGCGACCTATATGTTTTTACAGAAACATATTAAGCCTTTCAAGAGCTATTTTTGTCTTTAGAGGATATGTAAATTTACTTTAAAATCCCCAAATTATGGAACACTCAGTATAATACAACATAAATTTAAAAGGTATCCCTAATGAGTAGAGACTGGATTTTATGCAAAATGCATATTTGTTGTTTTTTGGTATATCCCTTCTATACTGTGTACTTATCCATTTTCCACCCTCAGAATACGTTTTTTTACCATTTTTTTTAGTGCATATAATGCATATTTGGACACTTTACCATAACTGCATATGCACGTACATATTTCATAATTATTTTGCATATTTATGCATATATTCGCCATTTTCATAAGAACCATAATAAAATCTGATATTTAACGATATTTAATTTGTTTGTGTAAACGTGAAGGGATTGCTTTCCTTCAACTTTGCATTAATGACTCATTAAAAGTCCATCTCATTAATAATGAGATGGACTTTCCCAAAAATAGGATTTAACTATACTGATAATCAGTTTACAGGGCAATTAGAACTTACGTAAGAAATCCTTTTCAGAAATGTAGGTATTAATGCAGGTATATTATACCGTACGACTAATATCAATATAAGAAAAAGAAATAATTTCCTTCATAGTTTGTTCATTCGTAAACGTGTTAAGGTCTGTGCTATTTGGTGAAACAAAAGTGAATTAAAAAGTTTTAAAAATGCCGAAGATAGCTAAAACGAAGTCATCTCTAATAAAAAATTGGATAAGTGATTGCAGTGCACTAAAAATTATTGACGAAGAAAGTGTTTTGTGCACACTCTGCGACAAAAGGGTAAGTTGAATTTTGAAATATTTTGTCAATAACAAGTTCTACAATTACGATATTTTTTTTTGTGTTCATAAATATAATGAAACAATTTCATAATAAATTATTATTGGATATGTTTAATTTTATGTCCTTTAAAGCTAATATATCTTTGTAATATTTCTTTGTCATAAACACCATAATAACCAAAATCAATCAAATTTAAACAACTGGAGAACTTTACAAGACCAGACAATTTATTTTTCTAGTTTTTGTAGAAATATAGTAATTAATAATAATTATTATAACTGAATGTTAAAAATATATATTTGTTACACAGATTACCTGCCAGAAGAAATTTCAAGTAGTGCAACATTTGAACACAACATTTCATCAGAACAGGGTTTCTGAAAATTTGAATAAACCGCGGCAGCAAATTTTGGAGGAAAGTTTTCTCAATAATTCGAAGAATCCACAAGAAGCATTTTCCAAAGATTTGTGTAATCTTTTTGTGGGTTGTAATATTCCTTTCCATAAATTGGACAATCCGATATTTCAAGAATTCCTGAAAACTTATTGCAAAGTCGATGATAAACCCATTTATGTACCCAGTTCCTCAGATCTACTCAAGAAATACATCAACGAAATTTATGAAGATGTTACCGATGGTACTAGAAAGGAGTTGAAAAACCAAAATCTTTGGCTCTCTGTTGATGAAACTACCGACACGAAGGGCCGTCAGGTTGCTAATTTGATTATTGGAACCTTAAATGGTTCAACTCAAACTAAAAGACATTTAATTAATGTAGGTAATTTAGACAAAACAAATCATGTTACCATAGCCAGGTTTATTAATGAGTCCTTAGCGAATTTCTTTTTACCCGACAAAGAACCTTTTGAAAAATTTCTGGTAATGGTAACTGACGCCGCTTCGTATATGTTAAAATCAGCTCAAAGTCTGAAATTTTTTTTTCCCAATTTAATCCATTGTACTTGTTTGGCTCATGGTTTAAATAGGGTTGCTGAAAAAGTTAGATTAGAGTTTCCAGATGTAAATAATTTAATTAGTAATATCAAAAAAGCGCCCTTACGAGTGCAATTATATAACGAAATGCTTCCCGGCATTCCATGGCCACCAGAACCTATCTTAACAAGATGGAGAACATGGCTTAAATGTGCTGTGTTTCTTGCCGATAATTACGAAGGCATCAAAAATGTTGTAACTCAATTTGTTTCAGCAACCAGTCTTGCCATAGAAAAGTGTAACGTAATTTTCAATAATTCGACAATACCAAATCAGCTATCATATATTAAATCTAATTTTGCGATAATTGAGCAGGCAATTACTAGATTAGAAGATAGAAATTTAACTTTAAATGATGGTGTTGGCATTGTAAATGATATTGAAGAGAAAATTGGAAAAGTCAACGGATTGACTCGAAAAATTATTAAAGAAAAATTAGCTGCAATTCTAAGCAAAAGTGTAGGTTTTGTTACATTAAAATCTATAAATAATGTAATTAATGGCAATCTTAATGAAGACATTAATATAAGCCCCTTATTAATACCTAGTTTTAAGAATGCACCGATCACATCTTGCGATGTTGAAAGAACATTTTCCCAGTATAAACATATACTTACAGATCGTAGAAATAAGTTAACTATGGAAAATTTAAAGAAATATATGGTTATTTATTGTAATAAATAAGTATATAATTTGTAAATACGACAATTTATTGTAATAAATAAATATACAATTTGTAAATACGACAAATGAATTTTAATTTCCTAAAACATAATAAATAAATGCACATCATGAGTGCATATTGCATATTGTAAGTGCATATTTAGGGATTTTTTAAGTGCATATTGCATGCATATTTGGCAAACTTTTTAGTGCATATTTTCCAGTCTCTACTAATGAGTGACTATCATAGGGCAAAACGCTTCAAAGTATCTTTTCTCATAAAGTCACAATCAGCCTTCCCCAGAGAGATGACTCACTCTGTATACAAAGCTCATACTAAGGATATTTCAATTTATATGTAAGTGTTTTACAGTTACTTAAGATGATAGTTATCTATTATATACAAATATATGAATGTATGTGAATGTAAATAAATATTCAGGAAAATTAATTTTTATACATTAAAAAATTCGAAGCTGTGCTTTTCAAAATAAATCAATAATCTTTTACTTCGATGTACTTGACTTGATTAAATTGACTTTGAAGTTCGGCTACCTTGAATACGTTACTTTTTTGCGTCTACCGTTTATTTAAACCTTCCATGTTCATGGAAATGCCGTTAATATTGAACTGTCTGTAATTAAGTAAATTAAGGCTGAAGAAAGTATGCATGTACCGAAGTCATAAAGGAATGTACGCCTGCGAGCTCAACTTTTAACGTGTAATTTCCAACCAGCAATTAAAACAATTATTTCCTATTCTCTAACAATTTAAAACGTCTGTCTAGAACTACTATTTTTACGTATAGTGAAAAGATGTTTAGATTGCAGAATAAATCAAACCTTAATATATTAGAAATACGATAACTACCTATGTTATGGGTCTATTAATCTATTAGAACTATCACTAAAATAATAATCAGTGCAAGAATTTTTTAATACCAATAAAAATGCAATATATACAGTATTTTCTTCTTTAAACTCAAATACGACGGTCCAATGTCAATTCATTTGGAGGTCAGGCATTTACATAAATTAAAAATAAGAATGGTTTGGAATAGGCACCTAAGAAACACCTTTCCTGACAATAGAAATGTTTGATTTGTAATATAAATTTTTGATATTTTTATATTTCTAATGTTACAATCATTGTTGTTCCTTATTGTATAATATTTCATATATATATATATATATATATATCAAAAATGACGTTTTTCGCGGTTATGTGATGACAAATTGATATTTTGGGTTATTTGCCGCGTTAATTCAAATCAAGTATGCATATACGAAGTAATTCGTATATGCATAAGTGATATGAAATGTAATGCATATCTACACCACCAATTGCTGACATTGCAAATATCAACGTGCAGACAGCTGTTTCGATCTAACCTGGATCTCGTCAGTACACGAAGGTGATATTTGCAATGTCAGACAAAGTTGGATTTCCTGCCTATATACTTGATTGGGTACCAAATGCCTATGAGAAGACTCCCAGCGGCATCTGTGATCCAATAGCAAGAACGCAAGGAAATGTTAACCCTTAGTAGAACATCTACTTTATCGGGTAACTGTAGATATGCATTATGTAGGTGACTTTACCTACTTAATAAACTACCTCCCCAGAAAGGTAATGTCAAAAATGACGTTTTTCGCGGTTATGTGATGACAAATTGATATTTTGGGTTATTTGCCGCGTTAATTCAAATCAAGTATGCATATACGAAGTAATTCGTATATGCATAAGTGATATGAAATGTAATGCATATCTACACCACCAATTGCTGACATTGCAAATATCAATAAGTCTTCTCATAGGCATTTGGTACCCAATCAAGTATATAGGCAGGAAATCCAACTTTGTCTGACATTGCAAATATCACCTTCGTGTACTGACGAGATCCAGGTTAGATCGAAACAGCTGTCTGCACGTTGATATTTGCAATGTCAGCAATTGGTGGTGTAGATATGCATTACATTTCATATCACTTATGCATATACGAATTACTTCGTATATGCATACTTGATTTGAATTAACGCGGCAAATAACCCAAAATATCAATTTGTCATCACATAACCGCGAAAAACGTCATTTTTGACATTACCTTTCTGGGGAGGTAGTTTATTAAGTAGGTAAAGTCACCTACATAATGCATATCTACAGTTACCCGATAAAGTAGATGTTCTACTAAGGGTTAACATTTCCTTGCGTTCTTGCTATTGGATCACAGATGCCGCTGGGAGTCTTCTCATAGGCATTTGGTACCCAATCAAGTATATAGGCAGGAAATCCAACTTTGTCTGACATTGCAAATATCACCTTCGTGTACTGACGAGATCCAGGTTAGATCGAAACAGCTGTCTGCACGTTGATATTTGCAATGTCAGCAATTGGTGGTGTAGATATGCATTACATTTCATATCACTTATGCATATACGAATTACTTCGTATATGCATACTTGATTTGAATTAACGCGGCAAATAACCCAAAATATCAATATATATATATATATATATATATATATCCTTTTAAGTCAGTAATTATACATACCAGTATACCCCGAAACAGTGTTCGACATCACATCTTTCAATATATATACTGACAGGTACAAGAAAATGACAAAATGACAATAACAGAAAAGAAATAGTCCAGAAAAAATAAATGTAAACAAAGCTGTTGGTAAAAACACTGCGTTTAGAAAAACTACATTAGAGAAAAGAAAAACTCTGAAGATGAACAGAAAATTAGTGACGAAACGTCAGGAAAAGCCGTCCCAAAAACCCGATTTTATACGTTTTATTTATTGCATTGCAATATCATTTAATATCATCTTATATGGCCATCATATATGAACATGTATATATTCAAGACAACTTTCGGTATTATAATTATGATAATTTTAAATGCCACACATTTACGTATACATTTATATATTAATTAAAGTAGTATTATGCTCGCCTCGGCAGCAGCATGGAATTTAAATTGTCAATTCTCCCCCGCACTAATAGAATTAACCATTTGTTTTTATAACTGTTGCCTTTTTCACGCGGAAGAGGTTCCCCTCGGTTTTATCTTTATTTGTTCTCGTAATGAACATCATAATGATTTTTTTTTTGGCGATGGAACAAGACCCGGAACATAGTCTAAAACCGAATATTAATGTCAATAGTGTTTTTTGAACGTCTTTGTTTCAAAAATGAGGGATCCTTATCATAGCAATTCAATGTTTTTATTGTGAGGGGGATCGTCCCATAATTCTTCTTTTCCTGTTCCTTTTTTTTTTATTCTTTTGTCAGTAGCACGTGCACAAGAGAAAAGAATATACGTCGGTTAATTCATTTTACTTTATTTTAAATTCGTAAATGATGTCCTAACAAGTCTTCTATTTGTCAAATATTCTCTTTGCTCTACGTAATTAAGGTATTTAATATTTAGTCTGCTGAATGTTTCTATATACTCAATGAAATAATAAAGACGTTTTGCTTTAGGAAATGAGAACAATCAATAAACAAATGTAACTGACTAAGGCAGAATTATAGACAAATTCTTACTGCCATAATTCTTTTACGCTCTTGTAATGCTTTATAGTAATTAAGAGCTAATCTATCCAAAGCTAATTTTAAATGCCACTAGTTTATCTTTCATAATTGTGATCCAGTAGTGATTATACGTACTTCCCAAGCATGCACTCATGGAATGCTAAATATTAGAGTGATAAACTTTTATATTAAAATTTGCTTATAAAGGAAAAGAAAATTATGTACGATTACGATCATCCAAAACTGCAACCTTTTCTTTTTATACTAACTTTGCCTTTTAATTACTGGTTGATTAAAAAATTAAAAACTTTTTTAATTAATTTTTGATGTCTAATATTTAGGTGGAAGGTCATGCTGGTGATCCAACTAAAGTTACAGCGTCTGGACCAGGTTTACAACCAGATGCAATTTGTATTAATAGGACAACATACTTCGACATCCATACGAAAGGTAAATACTGACTATGGCAAAATATATAAATAAAAAAAAATTAAAATGCCGAACATACATTACGGTAATTAAAGTGTCATCTTTAGTGATTAAAATAGTGTTGTAATGAAAAACCGGAAACACTTCTCAAACACAACACAGTAAACATCTTTCCAAAGAACTAATTTTATTTAAACAAATTGCTTCCAAGATGTGATTCAAACATGAGGTAATCTAACATATCGTTAACAGTACTTACTATCTCTGATGGTAATGTAGACGAATAAACACTTATTATTATTATATTAATCATTTATTATTTAATAATTGCCACTATCTTGTTTTGCTACGTTTCTCTATATAAAAAAATGACCACGACTTTCTTATACGTATGAGCGTTTCAAATTATACAATTTTAAGAATTTTTTTTATACAAAACTTATTCAAAATCCTATTCTAAGTACTTTCATTCTCTTAATAAATCGCTATAGAATGCATACTTTGCAAGATATTCGAAAAAAAGTGCTACTCGCTAAGAGTAAAAGTGCCACTTCCGGTCCGAATTTTGAAATTTCATGTATACAAAACATATTGCAAATTCAACTCTAAATACTTTTGTACTCTTAATAAATATATATAAAATGCATAATTTATGACATATCTGCAAAAAAATCGCTATTCGGTAAGAGTAAAAGTGGTACTTCCGGTCCGAATTTTGAAATTTTTTTATACAAAAGATATTTAAAATTATAATTTAAATACTTTTATACTCGTAATGTACCTGCCTAGAAAGCATGACTTGCGAGATATTCGCAAAAAACTGATTTTCGATAAGAGTAAAAGACCTACTTCCGGTTGGAATTTCGAAAAACCTCTTTAAGATAATTTGTCTCAAATTTAATTTTGAGTACATTTCAATTCTTTATAAATTTGTTTAAACTTAGTAATTGACGAAATATTAGCAAAATTCGAATTTTTCACTGAAGTAAACTGCTACTTCCGGTCTACCGATTTTACTAAAAGACTAATCAGATCTCAAGAGGGAGATTATACACGTAAATACAAAATTTGGAATTGATATCTACAGCGGTTTGACCGCTATCGTGGTCACACACAGACAGACAGACAGACAGACAGACAGACACACACACAGAGAGAGAGACATTTTTTTAAAAACCACTTTTTCGGTATCAGGGGACTTCAAAACGTGGACATCTGCAAAAATCTCGAGGTCGAAAATTTTCATCATCACAATACTTCCTTATACTACGTATAAGAAAGTAAAAGGGTTCTGGTCAGTATTAACTTTTAGCAAAAGCAAAATTTAATAAATAATAGATTAATTAAAAAGTTGAATAAAGCCATTGAGTCACCTTTAATTACTGGTAACATACTACATTTTTACCTTGTTATTTTAAAAAAAATTAAGCAGTTTTAATACTAAAATTTATTTAGATGCTGACAGAGGTGTCCCGGAAGTGATAATACTCGATCCAGCAGCTAATAAACACAGTGTACCAGTGACAGTTCGGCAAACGTCTCCAGATATATGGCGTTGCAAATATGTTTTACCTACCCTTGGTTTACATACCGTTAACGTTTTCTTTGCTGGGCAGTCCATTCCAAATAGTTCCTTTGGCATTATAATATCTCCTAGTAGGTACTTCAGTTATTACATAAGAATTTGGTAATAAATAACAACACTTCCATGCACTACCTGATCCTAAGAAAGTAAGAGCAAGTGGTAGGGGTTTCCAACCTGCTGGAATTCGTTTGAAATATATTGCAGATTTTAAAATTCATACACATGGTGCTAGAGAAGGACAACCTGATGTTCAAATTATTGGACCTAGTGGAGCCAAGATTCCCCAAGTTACAAAAGGTATGTCGTAATGTCATGCTTATGGTTACATTTGCTAGCCAAGGAATTCATAAACCACCGTTCGAAGTAAATGTTGGATCGTATAAAAAAACACTAATCCGAGCATATGGTCCAGGTTTATTGGGAGGTGTTGTCATTTTTCCATCTTAGTTCACTGTCGAAACAAATGTTGAAACTGGCGCGTTAGGTGCTAAAACAAGATTTAAGTATATCTTTCACAAAAATTACCATACTCCCTTCATGTTTTAGTATACAAGGCCCCATGTCACTATCATCACTTCAGATTTTATGAAAATTTAACTTCAATGATAAATCAGCAATTACAATTAGAACAAAGAGCTAGAGTTATAGTCAAATTAGAAAATGGATGGTCGTCGAAATTGCTGAAAATTTGAACGATTTTCAAATAAAATACCCTATATATCAGTTTATTTCTGAATTGCTTATTAAATTTCACATCAAAAACATGTAAGACGTTAATACTTTAAAACTGAATATTGTCATTTTCTTATATAATTTTGTGAGTTTTTGTATAAAAGTTATTTTCTCAAATAGAATACCTTATATATCAGTTCATTTTTGAATTTCTCATTCCATTTCGCATCAAAAACATGTAAGATGTTAATACTTTAAAACTAACTATTACTGAGCTATTGTCGCTTTTTGATATCATTTTGTCAGCTTAACGGTTTTATAGTAATATAGCATAGCATGCCGTGAAATTATCTGTGATGTTTATGGATGACGTTTAATAAGTTACTTTTTAGTTGGCAGGTGTAATTTGTTGATGGTATTAATCTTAAAATAATTGAAGTGATTTTATAATGGCGTTTTTTTAAAGAAGAGCGTACAGATATGATTTTTTTACTTGGGTACAACCAAAGAAATTATTCACTAGCTCAGCGAGTTTACCGGCGTTACCCTGGAAGAAGATTTTCCAGAATATATGCCTTTAGAGGAGTAATGGACACTCATTACTACTGGCAATGTTGCTTATGTTATTTTGTAGTCTCGTCTTCACTAATTACAAATCCGTTGATACGTCCTAATTCCTATTAGTAGGTCAGTAGTAATTTGTTTTGTTTTAAAATTTGTTTATTCTACCATATTCTATATATTTTATGAATATCTTGCTGGCATAGATTGTATTGTAAGAACAACATATTTAATTTTTGTATAAATATGTAGATACTGAAATGAGACATTTACCAAGATTATAGAAGTAAAAGAAAAAGATTAATAATATATTCTATAGTTTTGGAATGTAGTTTTATAAACAACTCAAAATCTTAAGCTAGTAAACATTTTTTTTGGCATCTCCTCAATACGTACAAACATCATATCTGTAAGCTAATTTTTAGAAAAATGCATTACAAAATCATGCTGTCAACTGAGTAACAACTTATTAAATGGCACCCATTCAATAACCAATGTTGCAACAAATATCATGGTTCACTCACTATACCATATTCAAATAAAAAAATGAGGTGTGGCCACCACACGACTTTCTTATACGTATGAACGTTTCAAATTATAGAATTTTAAGAATTTTTTTTACAAAAATGATTCAAAATCCTATTCTAAGTACTTCTATTCTCTTAATAAATCTCTATAGAATGCATACTTTGCAAGATATCAAAAAAGTGCTCCTCGCTAAGAGTAAAAGTGCTACTTCTGGTCCGAATTTTGAAATTTCATATATACAAAAAATATTGCAAATTCAGTTTTAAATACTTTTATGCTCTTGATAAATATATATAGAATGCATAACTTACGACATATTTGCAAAAAATCGCTATTCGATAAGAGTAAAAGTGGTACTTCCGGTCTGAATTTTGAAATTTTTTTTATACAAAAGATATTGAGAATTATGTTTTAAATACTTTTATACCCGTAATGTACTTGTCTAAAAAGCATGACTTACGAAATATTCGCAAAAAACTGATTTTCGATAAGGGTAAAAGACCTACTTCCGGTAGGAATTTTGAAAAACTTTTTAAATAAAATTATTCTCAACTTTAATTTTAAGTATATATGAATTCTTTATAAATTTGTTTAAACTTAGTAGTTGACGAAATATTGGCAAAATTCGATTTTTTCGCTGAAGTAAACTGCTACTTCCGGTCTACCGATTTTACTGAAACTAATCAGATCTCAAGAGGGAGATTATACACGTAAATACAAAATTTGGAATTGATATCTACAGCGGGTTGACCGCTATCGTGGTCAGACGCACACACAAACACACAGACACATAGACACACAGACATTTTTTAAAAACCACTTTTTCGGTATCACGGGACTTCAAAACGTGGACATCTGCAAAAATCTCGAGGTCGAAAATTATAAGAAAGTAAAATGATTGAATATATCATTTTTAATGCTAAAAATCTATGACGGATGTTAAACGATACATTGAAGGAAGTAGAGCTTTTTAACGTAGTGCAAAGAACTAAATTATAACATTAATCGCAATTTCTTTTTAATGGTTACGAAATGTTTTTGTAATAAATCATTTGCGTTGTTGTCAAAATTATATCAAAAAACGACAATAGCTCAGTAATAGTCACTTTTAAAAGTATTAACGTCTTGCAAGTTTTTGATGTGAAATTTACTTAGAAATTCAAAAATGAACTGATATACAGGGTGTTTGAAAAGATTGACTTTTATGAAAAAGACGTGTCGTCTCATTTTAATCAAGTTTTCTGCATATGCAATTAGTAATTGAAAAAAAAGTAACATATGCTTCTATCAAGACCTCTTATTATGTACAATACTACAAAAAATTGTGCCAATCTAATACATCGATTTCGAGAAATATACTTTTATAAAAACTTTGAAATTTTCAGAAATATGGGAATAAGTCAAAAACTTTAGATTTTAGGCCTATACTATCTTAATACTTTTACACTAAAAATTATACGAGGAATACAAAAATGTATATATATATAGAGTGTTCCATTTAAAAAAACTATAACTGTGATCAGCCACCAAGTTATGGACCACTCTGTATAACACAATTTTTTTTAAAATGTGCTCCTAATGAGCAGCTATCACAAGAAAAAACCACTTCGAAATATTTTTACTCGTAAAGGCACAATCGGCCTTACCCGCGGAGATGACTCATCGTGTATATCTTATTGTAGTGTTTTTTTTAGCGATTAACTTGTTTAAATTCGTATTACAAAGCCTTTAAATATCGAATTGTAAAAGAATTATTTTCTATAATTCATTATAGAGCTTTCGCGTTAATTATGCCGTATTTTAAACGCTGTGTCAATTTCAGAATACACAGCTGTAACTTAATTAATAAATATACGAGTACGTAATGGTAAAATCGGCGGACGCAATTAAAGCAATGATTGCTGGACACGTTGGGAATAGCAGCCGTATTATCAGATTATAACTGAATTATAGGTGAATAGATTTTTTGCAATTAGAGTCCGCTGGTCGCAATATTCGATACCGCACCGTCAATGTCGAGGGGTTCTATTTGAATAAACTCTGGGGCGAACGAATCGATCTCTCTTTTACCACTCGGCGATAAAAACGTGTTCAAAATGTCACTTGTTTGGGAAAAATCTCCAGTTGTACAAATCTCCCTTTCTTCGTCTTGATACTAGGGGAAGAGGCGATTTCGTTTTTTTTTTTTTGCCAAGAGCAGTGTGCATTTCAATATTACGGAAATGATGTCTCATATTAACAGATGTTGGAAGAATATATAAATTGCGTCATTTATGTCTGAATCGTTGGAGAACCCTCAGTGTTGGGTTGTAATATAATACGCAATTCATATAGCTTAATACAAGAATGTATGACGATATTTACATAAATCTATTATTATTTTTCGTTTAACATATAATACCAAATGAAATGCTATACATGAAGAATTGGAAAAATTGCTGAATCGTGTTAATTTAATTGATATTTTATAAATAGTACATACCTATATATTGTGTACCTATTATATCTAAAGTACATATTGAGTATATCCACCGTTGGAAAGTTTAAATACTAATACTGCCCACAATGCACAATTGTATGTTGGCTCCCAACTTGTGATTCTAATCACTACCATTGTTCTCATTCTCATTTTGTAGAACTATTTAATTTTAATACGGCCTATACTTCTTAATATGTTTAATATAATTTATTTAAATGTGTAAAAATAGTGTCAGTACAGTTTTATTTTATATTCTATTAAACTGTAAACTAAAACGGACAAAATTAACGCATCAGTTATTTTATGTAACAAAATTCACCAAAAACCTTTATTATTGAATTTATAATGCATGAATTGTAACAAAAAACACTTTAACTAACTTTTAGCAATATTTTCAACGTGATGTTACATTGGCAATAAAACGATGCAAGGGCACTGAAATTTCTTCCAGGTGCATCAAAATTAATTTTGGCTTGAAACCAAAGACATGCTATTGATCAGATAAAATAATTCAACTGTTCTGGAAACTCTAACATTAAACAAGATAAAAACGAAATGTGACTGTAATTCCTTTTGGGAAAAACACTGTTCATTAGAAAAGATATGAATTTTAAAAAGACATTTTGTAGTGATTAAATGAGATTACTATCGATTTTGTAAACTAAATTAAAGAAGGACATTCTATCCGGCGCGTATAAAAAATAGAAAGACAGGTGAATTAAAAGAACAATAAGTTTAAGACAGCTGGCAACATTAATATTGTAAGGAAAATTTTTCTTGCGGTAAATTCAACCACTGGAATAATTAAGTTAGAGACGGAAACACGTAGACCACTTTCAAAACATTGCTAACATCATTCTGAAGAAAACTGCAATTCATCTGTTTTTACTTTCTTATACGTAGTATAAGGAAGTATTGTGATGATGAAAATTTTCGACCTCGAGATTTTTGCAGATGTCCACGTTTTGAAGTCCTCTGATACCAAAAAAGTGGTTTTTAAAAAATGTCTGTGTGTCTGTCTCTTTCTCCCTCTCTCTCTCTCTCTCTGTGTGTGTGACCACGATAGCGGTCAAACCGCTGTAGATATCAATT
Organism: Amphimallon solstitiale; assembly: GCA_963170755.1. Taxonomy (NCBI): domain Eukaryota; kingdom Metazoa; phylum Arthropoda; class Insecta; order Coleoptera; family Scarabaeidae; genus Amphimallon; species Amphimallon solstitiale. The sequence continues at coordinate 31,886,987 of OY720684.1, forward strand.
CCAAATTTTATATTTACGTGTATAATCTGCCTCTTGAGATATTATTAGTTTCTCAGTAAAATCGGTTGACCGGAAGTAGTACTTTACTTCAGTGAAGAAATCGAATTTTGCAAATATTTCGTCAACTACTAAGTTTAAACAAATTTATAAAGAATTCATATGTACTTAAAATTAAAATTGAGAACAATTTTATTTAAAAAGTTTTTCGAAATTACTACCGGAAGTAGGTCTTTTACTCTTATCAAAAATCAGTTTTTTGCCAATATTTTGCAAGTCATGCTTTTTAGACAGGTACGCTACGAATATAAAAGTATTTAGAACTTAATTTCCATTATCTTTTGTATAAAAGAAATTTCAAAATTCGGACCGGAAGTGTCACTTTTACTCTTACCGAATAACGATTTTTTGCAAATATGTCGTAAATTATGCATTCTATATATAGTTATTAAGAGTACAAAAGTATTTAGAATTGGATTTGCAATATTTTTTGTATAAATGAAATTTCAAAATTCGGACCGGAAATAGCACTTTTATTCTTAGCGGGTAGCACTTTTCTTCGAATATCTTGCAAAGTATGCATTCTATAGCGATTTATTAAGAAAATGAAAGTACATAGAATAGGATTTTGAATAAGTTTTGTATAAAAAAATTCTTAAAATTGTATAGTTTGAAACGCACATACGTATAAGAAAGTCGTGTGGTGGCCGCACATCATTTTTTATTATCCAAAGCACTGAAACCAAGTCAAGAAAGTTACACAGATGAGTTATTGTGGATCTACCTCTTATAATACGGTGCTGCGGCATAGGTTGTTTAATAATATCGTTAAAGACTTAAAAGGCATAACCACAAATACTTTGGAAAAATTAGAAATTACTGGTATTGGTTTGTAAATAGAAATATAAAATGCTATTTCCGAAATTGAATACAGGATTAATTAATATCTTCTAACAAGCAACACAATCATTCTCCATGGTAAGCTGTTGAATCAAATACTGCCATCAGTACCTATTGGTAATGCTTAGCCAATATCGTTTGCAATGTTAGTGCGATCGTCAGAACCAGTGCGATCTCCTACCATAGAGCCAGGTATGAGAAGTATATAAATCTCGATCAAATAGCACTTTCAAAACGTATACATCTTAAACGCACGCCAATACGTGCCCCCCAACACTATAATCGAAATCAATCAGTTCCATCTTTCTATAATACTTAAAAACATGCCGTTTATTGACATTAAGTGTCAGATCATTATTTTCAAGCAACATACGCCAGCCTATGCCAAGAAAGCGATTCCAAGAGGTAGTTAATAAATAATATAAAAAGCACAGATTCCAAATCAGATCCCTGTTGAATTCCTGACATGGCAGAAAATTCAGCAGACTTGAAGAAATAATGACAGGAAACCAATTAGATCACTACGAAATCCCAATATATCTACAGTCGAAAGCAAAAAAAAGTAGACAAAAATACAGGTTTCTGTCATAGACTTTCTCAAAATGATTAGTGTAATAGCGGCTTCAAAGTTACTTGTCAAAATTTGGTTATCTATCAAAATTGACAACCTTACAGTTGATATTAAACTATTACAAAAATGCCTTCCATAAATGAAGATATTAAAGTCAATGTTATTGCAGATTTGAGTAACGGTTTCAAAATACGTGAAATTGCGGAAAGAGATAATATAAATAAAAGCACAGCTTTTAAAATTATTAAAAGATTGCGAGATCACCATAGAATTTGTAGAATTTCTGGTTCAGGCCGCAAAAGAATGTCAACAGCTGAGCAAGACCGACATCTCACAAATGTGCTTATTGAATATCAATTTCCTTCAGTAGTGATTGCAGCTGATGTAAGTAACTTTGCGGGTTCTGTTTTTACTGCCCGACGAAGAATTAGAGAAGCTAATTTGCGGTGCCATAAAACTGGCGCAAAACTTAATTTGAATGCGACCCACAAAGGAACTCGTGTAGGATATGCCTTGAACATTTGGTAAATAACAGGCGCTTTTGGGAAACTGTAAATTTTACACATGAAAAATTATTTCAAAGCAAGAAAAATGGACCGATTCATGTGATACCGACCAAGAGGTACCCGATTTGACGAAAACTTTATTAATAATGTGTTATCCAGAAAATTTCAAAGTAAACTTTTGGGGTTGGATTTCAATTCATGGAACTGGTAAGTTATGGGAAATAGAAGAAAACTTAAATTGAGAGACTTATATCAACATTCTAAGTAATGTGATGTTGCCTTCAGTGGAGCTACTTTTTCCAAATCGCAATTTTATAATACAACAGGATAACTGTCCCATCCATACATCGGATAGAGTGAAAACATGGTTCAGAGAAAATAACATCAATATGTTGGATTTTTCGCCAAGAGGCCCTGATTTAAATATTATCGAAAATGTGTGGGGGTTGATGATCAAAGAAATAAAGTAATTTAATCGAAGACCTCAAAATAGACAAGAACTGTAAGAAATAGTTGACACAGCATGGGAGAATGTAAATCAAAATATTTGTACCAACTTCAAAAACTCTATTCCAAATAGATTGCAAGAAGTTTTAAACAAGAACGGCTCTATCACCAGATATTAAATATATAAAATATAGTTCTTCATGATGTTTTTTAATTATTATTTTGATTAGTATTAATCCAATAGAAGTTGTTTTGATAATTATTTGATATTCCATGGAATAATGACTTGACACTAATGACAAGTAAATAAAGCCAGGTTTACAAAGTATCAGATCTCGTGTCTACTTCTTTTGCTTTCGACTGTAGTTTCCTCAGCAAAATTTGTATGAGATTTGTATTATCAATGATCGCGGTATTTCAGAATGATGATTTTAGTATTTGTATGTTACCAACCAAATATCAAAAAAGAATGTTACTCTGCAATTAACTGATGTACAGATGCGCCGCCATATTCACATAGCACTGAAAGCCAAGAGTAACAAAAAAAGTGTGTATTAATAAGGTTACGAATCGAGACACGTTTGACTAACAGCTATTTCTGAGTGCCTCGAATGTGTCGCGCTCTGGAAAATTGAGAGGTTGAATTCTGGTGAGTCAAAATTTTGTCTGGCGGTTAAAATAGCAAGAATTCAGTACAGATCCATAAGACACCTACGATATAGTCTCGTGTATTTATCGGTCCAGTGATGTTCGTAATTACAGTTACATACGAGACGGGCTGTTATTTTTATGTGTTATCATGTGTCACATCTGCAATAAATTCAATTGTAATGATTTTTAGATACAAGGCTAAAGATCCAAGCAAGCATTCTCCTATTGCAGCTGTCATTTCGTAAATGATGATCGCATTAATGGATCTACTGTTTTTATATATAATATTGAAAAAAATAAGTATTGTAAATACAGTTCAAAAATAAATTGTTTCAATTATAAACGTTTATTTATGTGTACAAAAATATTACTAATATGTAAAAACAATGTTACATAAATTCAAAGTATAATATACAGCTTTGCCATTTCACATTATTATTATGAAATTTATACCAGTTTCTTCGGAAACTTACATCTTCATCAAAAAACACTGGCTTCAGGTAGCTGGTTCAGCCAAGGAAATTCAACAGTACTGCCGAAATCATATAGAGCTGTGAATAATTTATTTCTTCCTCGGTTAAATCATGATCTGTGGATCTATACATTTTCTCAACATATATTTAGATTTTAACTACCTGCAAAAAAAATGCATTTATATTTTGTTATATGTCCTAGCTAAGATTAAACGACGTATATTTATAATATAATTTATATCATGAATATGTTACCTGCTTGTATTTCCTTGCAATCCACTGACATTCTATATCATGTGCATATTTACAGAACACACTTTTATTTCACTAGCTTCATTAAGGTTTACCTGCAATATATAATCGGTTGAAATAATTTTACTTTTTCTTAATAAAGTAATTATACGAGGTGCATTCAAGTTCTAAGGCCTCCAATTTTTTTTCTCCAGACTGGAAAGAAATAGAAATATGTGCATTGTTTTAAAATGAGCGTGTGTTCGTTGTCAATACGTCACAGAGATGGCAGCACTGTACGACAGGTCGAATTGTAGCGGCAGCGTCGAGAATGAGAACTGTTTTAGATACTTAAAAGGGCTACGTTTTCCTTACTTGAACAGCGTGGAATGATTCGTTTTCTGAATTTGCGTGGTGTGACACCAATTGAAATTCATCGACAGTTCAAGGAGACATGTGGTGATGGAGTTATGGATGTGTCGAAAGTGCGTTCGTGGGTACGACAGTTTAATGAAGGCAGAACATCGTGTGACAACATACCGAAACAACCTCGGGCTCGCATAAGCCGGTCTGACGACATGATCGAGAAAGTGCAGAGACTTGTTTTGGGGGATCGCCGAATGACTGTTGAACAGATCGCCTCCAGTGTTAGCATTTCCGTCGGTTCTGTGCACACAATCCTGCATGACGACCTGAAAATGCGAAAAGTGTCCTCCAGGTGGGTGCCACGAATGCTGACGGACGACCACAAGGCTGCTCGTGTGGCATGTTGCCAAGCAATGTTGACGCGCAACGAAGGCATGAATGGTACTCTCTTTTCGTCGATTGTGACAATGGATGAGACGTGGATGCCATTTTTCAATCCAGAAACAAAGGGCCAGTCAGCTCAATGGAAGCACACAGATTCACCGCCATCAAAAAAATTTCGGGTAACCGCCAGTGCTGAAAAAATTATGGTGTCCATGTTCTGGGACAGCGAGGGCGTAATCCTTACCCATTGCGTTCCAAAGGGCACTACGGTGACAGGTGCATCCTACGAAAATGTTTTGAAGAACAAGTTCCTTCCTGCACTGCAACAAAAACGTCCGGGAAAGGCTGCGCGTGTGCTGTTTCACCAAGACAACGCACCCGCACATCGGGCTAACGTTACGCAACAGTTTTTTCGTGAAAACAACTTTGAAGTGGTTTCTCATGCTCCCTACTCACCTGACCTGGCTCCTAGTGACTTTTGGCTGTTTCCAACAATGAAAGACACTTTCCGTGGCAACAGATTCACCAGCCGTGCTGCTATTGCTTCAGTGATTTTCCAGTGGTCAAAACAGACTCCCAAAGAAGCCTTCGCCGCGGCCATGGAATCATGGCGTCGACGTTGTGAAAAATGTGTACGTCTGCAGGGAGATTACGTCGAGAAGTGACACCAGTTTCATAGCTTTTGGGTGAGTAGTTAGTTAGAAAAAAAATCGGAGGCCTTAGAACTTGAATGCACCTCGTATTACCTCAACATTATAAAGTCGATCTAGCAAACGTAGATATGCTATAACAAGAAAACTTTCGATGTGCTTGGAATCCACTGCATTTTCGCCTCTGACTATTCATTTTCTCAGCTCCAGAAAAAAATAACGATAAAGCAAAAGTTTAGCACATACTTTGTTACAGCCATCATCCATCTATTCAGATGAATACTAATACACAGCAAAATGCACTAACAATATTATCTGCAACTACAAAATCATTAATAAAATATGCTGAATATTTTGTTTATAAAAATTAAACCGTATCACACAAAAAAATGAAAAAGTATACATAACCTAACTATATTTAGCTTTAGTTTTTAAGCACGAAGCTGCTTCAGCATCAATAATCTGTTTTGTCCGCAAGGTGTTTAAATCTATATTCAAACGTAAATGTACTTACCGTATCAAATAAAAGATGCTATTTAAGAAATACATCTCTTTGAAATTTCGATACGCTATTAACAATATACTAAACTTCTTTTGTTTGGAACGCATCAGCACCTATCCCAACAAAAGAGCATCCGTGTGACGTCAAGCTTGCGGGGTCTATTGGTGGAATAACAGAGCTTTCAGGTTTTAATACAATAGTCAGTGTCAAAAATGGCAATCTGCCGTTATGAGAATCAAAAAAAGCAGTGTCTAAGTTTAAATTGCGTTTTTTCCTTAAGGGGTCCATATTTCCAGTATAATTATATGAGTTTATGTCACTAACGCACTTGACAATTTACGGTGATTTATTACTTTATGTCTGCAATTCAACAGTTACTTACAATCGTTTATTCACAGTATCCAAAAATTATAAATATTATTGACATAGTCGCCTTTGAAACTAAACGTCTCAAATAATAATAATAATAATAATAATAGTTTATTCGTTGTAATTACCATTACAAGAAAGTCAGTAAATTAATTAAAAATGCTCAGTTAGCTGTATATGATAATAAAACAAACAACAACAACAAAGAAATAATGTGTATATAATGCACCTTTCTAAGTATTTAAAGGCCATTAATGTTCTAAGTCACACTTTAAGAACTCTTCTATTGAATAAAAGCTGTGATAACTTACAATATCATCCACTTTTTTTATGAATAATTTGTCCCTCTCTTCAATATGGTTCTTGATTTTGTTAACAGTTTGGGCCCCCAATAATCTACGTAACGTTATGTCGTTTGCAAGCGGAGATATGGAATTTGGAACTCTTTTCTGTGGCGGGTTTCGTAATTATGATGCCCTCCATTCAATATATACTTTCCTTGGTTTTTTCTAACGTATTTTATAAATGTAAGTATAAATAGGCAAGGCGAGGTCAGTATTCTTTCTTGTTTAAAATGTTCCTTACAACCATCCGTATATTTCAAATTACAAAGAGCTCTAATCGCTTTTTTTGCATTGTTGCTGCAGGTGATGTGCCCCAAAACAAAATTCCGTAGCTTATCCTACTGTGAAAGTTCGCAAAATAGGCAGATTTTGAAGCGGCATGGGTAGCAATAGTCTTCAGTCTTCTTATGGTATATATAGCTATCGTTAGCGAGTTAGCTAATTCTGAGATGTGCATGTCCTAGACGAGTTTATTGTCAATCGTGAGCCCCAGATATCGAGTGGCGTAGGATGACTGTTCATTTCTTGGTGAGAAACAGAGGTGCTGAGTTTTCTCATCATTTAATTTAGTTCATTATCTTCGAACCATTTTGTTATTTCTTCCATTACCCGTTTGCTCTCTTTTCCAATTTCGTCAATCGACCGGTTACTACGTAAGATGTATTATCAGCATAGAGACAGCTTTGTTTAGGTGTTATATTTTTTGGGAGATCATTAACATAATCACAAATAAAATTGGTCCCAATATCGATCCTTGTGGTACCCCATTATGAATTGGCCTGGTATTTGATATTTCTCCTTTTAAGTCCACTCTCTGGCATCCTCCCGTCAAATAAGAGGCAAGTAGATCATGTTCTGTACCTCTAATACCATAATAGTATAGTTTCTGTAGTAGAATTTGGTGATTTGCCATATCGAAAGCCTTACTGAGGTCTGAGGTTACAAAAAAATAACAAAAAACTACAGCAATTCAAGTACGTACTGTATAGTGACGTAATAAATATTATAATTAGTCAATCCGAGTAAAATAGAAGCTAGTAGATAGGTACATATTCGCTTTTCACTTTTACTTAAAGTCAACTAGAAAATAAAATAAACACTATACAACAATATTACTAATAAAGACAAGATACAACTACTTACTAGAAACATTACAACGAGTTAATATACCTCTAATTGTACCTAGTTTAAATTAAAACAGACAAAACTCAATAAACAACGAAACAAATCCATTAATAATAATGAAATTGGTTTGTAAGTCAAACGTAAACGGTTTAAGTGGTTCTCTGCAGAGCTGGAAGGGTCTACTACTAGAACAGAGAGTTTTGATTGATAAAGTAATTAATCATTTCACTTTTCCGTGTTATTTTCATCGTCTCCTCTCTCTTCCGTCTCCGTCTTTCCGTCCTTTTCCCTCCCTTCGCCTGATGCTTTCGAAGCCAAGGACTGTCAACATTTGAAAAGTCCCATTTGATTTTCCTAATGGCGGTTAATAGATCTTCAGAGTTTACAATATTGCTTTAGAGAGATCCCTCAGCTAACAAAAACAACGTTATCATTTTCACACTGACAGTAAGAAATGTCATTTGTTATCTATCATATAATATTTATTTACTGCCTGACATTGTATAAATACGAAATTTTACGACTTCATTTAGATTGACGTGTCAGAAAATATGATTCTATCAGTTATATTAAGTAATATATACACCTTTATTTTGGATAGTAGAAAGCATTTTGCAACGTATACAAACTGCAGTACATCTATTATTAAAAACACATTTTCTTAAAGAATATTAAAAGTAAAATTAATATTTTCATGTAGAAAGATTTTTATTGATATTTATATATTTCTATAGGATTATAATAATCTTTATATACACGTATATATAATCCTTGGTGCATCTGTGTAACTTCTGAACGACTTGACCGTTTGAGGTCATATTCAGAAAATATATTTGTTTTGTCGAGAGATGGTTCACAGCTATTCTTAAATTTGATATGAGGCGCTGTAGTCAACTTATTAACAAATTCTACATTTATAAACCAAAATGACGCTTATTCACAATTTAATAATAATAATAATAATATCTTTATTAGCCACGCTATTTACATACACTTAGATTATTTATATACATTTCTCTAAAATATATAATGATAGTTGTGTCTTAAACGTATTTATATTATTATAGTGTTTTACGTCATACGGCAAGCTGTTAAACATTTTTAAGCCATTAACAAAAACATTGTTAGCCTTTGATGACCTATTTACTTTTTCTATAAAGAAAACATTGATAATTCGTGTATTATATTTATGAGTGTCATGTACATAAATCAATTTCCGACTAATATACGATGGCGTAACACCTTGTTTACTATTGTAAATGAATAACATTGTTTTGTATATTATTCTTTGTCGCACATTCATTAATTTCAATGTACTCGGCATTAATGCAACTGGTGTATATTTGTTACACTTTAAAATTGTTCTCATAGCCCTATTTTGTATTTTTTGCATTTGCTGAGTTTCGTATTTAGTTAACTTAAACAGAATACTTGTGCAATATTCCATGTGTATCGAATTTAGCGATTTATATAGAGTCAGCTTAATATATGTAGACATATTTTGACTTATTCTAGTTAAATAACCTGCTATTTTAGACATTTTATTTAGAATATGCTTTGTATTTCTTTAAAATTTAAATGCTGATCTAAAATTATTCCTAAATATTTTATACTATTTACTCTTTCTAAATAATTATTATCTATTTTTATATTAATATTGTCATAATTAATTGTGTTTAATTTATATGCACTACCAATGATTATAAATTTAGATTTACTTATATTAATACTTAAACTATTGGCACACAGCCATTTATATAATAAAGACAAGTCTTCATTTATTTTGTCTTTCATGTCATTTAAATCATTTCCACTAACATACAACATTGAGTCATCAGCAAATAAATGTAATTTACTGTTTTAGGTCCTAAGCATAATGTCATTCACATACAAATTAAAAAGTAACGGTCCTAAGATTGCTCCATGTGGTACACCATATTTAGTAGAGCGCACACCTGATGTTGTCCCATTAAACTTTACACTTTGGTATCTGTCAGTCATGTATGAACAACACCATTCCAGAGCGATGCCTTTGAAGCCGATGACTTCCAATTTCTTCAATAGTAATTGTCGGTCGATGGTCTCAAAAGCTCTTCGGAAATCCAAAAACACAGCCAGCACCATTTTGTCACTGTCCATTTCCCTCGACCAATTATCACAAATGTTGACCAAAACTGTTTCACGAGTGTGATTTCTTGAAACCTGACTGGTACAATGATATTATACTATTTGCATCACAATAATTAACAATTTGTTTTTTAACGCACATTTCTAACACTTTGTCATATGATGGCACTGTATTTATAGGTCTGTATTCTTCACACAATTTCCTCCCATTTACTTTTGGGACAGGTACTATATATGATATTTTACAGTATTTAGGAAATACCCCTGACTGCATTGACGTATTTATTATGTCTAGTATTCTATTTGCTGACACCAAACAAATGTCCTTTAAAACTCTGCTTGTTATACCATCACCAGCAATGTCTCCTGTACCTTTTAGAGATTTAATTACATCTTTAATTTCTTTCATAGTTACATTTTCAAATTTACTAAATTCCGAATGATGCGGTATATTACGCAAAACTTCATTTTCACTGTCAATATTTTGTCTTTGTACCCCATCAACTAGTGTATCTATGCTTGTTACAAAGTACTCATTAAAATTTTTCAACAATTTCCCCATCATTCTCTATTTCTTCATTATCAAAAATAATGCTTGTACTATTTGTTTCTTTACGTGTTAGTAATAACATTTTAAGATTTTTCCATAGTTCTTTTGAGTTGTTTCTGTTTTGATCAAGTGCTGTTTTCAAATACTCTTCTTTCCGTTCTCTAATCATTTGAACTACTTTATTTCTAATTAATTTGTATTAATTCCAGTCTTCCTCACGTTTCGTAAATACTGCTACCTTATATTTATCATCTCTAACATTTATTTGTTCTAGTATTGCATAATTCATCCACTCATACCTTAAATCCTTTTCAGGTAAAACAAATTCACATTTTGGACACATTTCTTCAATAATTTGATTTATAGTTTCAGTCCACTGATCTACAATAATGTTGACTTCATTTCCATTATTCCAACTTTTTTCGTAAATGTGTTTATGCAGTTTATCAATGACATAATTTTTAAAACTCCTTATAAGTTTCTTTTTATTTTTTGTCACATCACTTTTTGTCTGTAGTATAACTGTTAACATCGAATGATCACTTATTTTTGGTGTATGAAGAATCTCATGTTGTATTGTTTTTTCGTTAGTAATAATGTAGTCAATGAGTGATTTGCTATTGTTTGTTATTCTTGTATATTCAGTTACCACATGCTGTAATCCATTTATATGTATTAAGGTTTTCAGTCTGTTACTATAATAAGTGTTTTTTGTATAATCTATATTTATATCACCCATCATTAAAATAGTTCCATTGAAATTGATTATATTATCAATTTAGGTTTCAATATATTCCAAAAATAGGTTATCCATGTTTTGTGGAGGGTGATATATAACAGACAATAGTATTCTTTGACTACCCATTACAATTTCCGCACTTACCATCCAAATATATTTGTCAATGTGGATGTTATGCATTTTATAACTTCTATTACTTTTTATATAAAGTGAAACTCCACCAGTTCTTCTATATTCTGTGAGTGCCTTTATTACATTATATCCTTTAATTGTAATTTCACCATCAGTAATTTCATCATCAATATGGGTCTCTACAAGACCCAATATACTCGGTTCCCACATATCACATAGATGCAATATACCGTATGTGTCAATTTTCATTAGGTATAGAGATTCAATGTTTACGTGCGATTTATACGTATACAAGTAATACGTGGCAACGTGGCACCCCTACTGTCCGTCACCAATCCCGGCAACAATCGACATCACAACGATTTTCTCCGATATTCCCACTTCTCTCCACCAGATTTTACATTCAATGTTTAGCTGCGAACACGTTGCGATCTAGTCTGCAATAAAAGCCGTCTTATTACTGGAACGGGAAACATCAAATGTAGTAGTTTATTATTATTTTCAGAATCCTTTTTTATTTACCTTATTTTTAATTTTATTAGAATTACGCTTTTGTTTGTGTCATGCAGCGTGAACGCAGCTTAATAATTCTCTGCATTTACTGAAAGGAAAAAGAAAAACAAATCCTTGCAACTCGTAAATATTATTTTTGAACGCATTACAAACACCCAAGCCGGTGGTCGAATAGTTACTGCTAACCACGCTAACTTGTATTTACGAGCATGCATCGGTCGTGCTGGCATTGGAAAGGAAAGAAGGGGTACTATGTGGCCACGTACTGTATGGATTAATCGCCTATGGCTAATGAAAATTGACACATGCTGTAGAGTCTTTATTATGCAAAAAAACCCTGACAGTTAAATACCAAAATATTCTTAGAAATCCTACCTTTTTCACCACTATCGACATTTATTAGTTGCTATTGATAATTAATTTTAGAACGCAATTTCTAAATAATCCTTTTGTAACAAGGACGCTCTCTATCTGTTGCTGAATGACTAACATCTAAATTCATCTTTAATCTCTGGTTAGTGTTTATACAGTTTATACACTTATTTGCATTCACATTACATTCTCTTGTTGTATAAGTACCAGAACAATTAGTACAACTTGCCTCATTTTTACAATCCTTTGCCATATGATTGTATCCTCCACATTTGTAACACCTTAACACGTTATCATATTCATATACATTACATTTTCTTCATCCTATGTTAATTTTTTCTTTGCTTAATATTCTTTTATATACGTGTACTTCAACTTGTAAAACTATATTGCCATAGTTTTTCTTGTTCTTAACGGAGAATTTTCTTTTGATCTTCATACTTTCCAGAGCGTTTACATTGGTCAATTTCAGTTCATTCTGATCAATAATACTGTGTAATATATGGAAAATATGGTGGTCGAAAATTTTGGAAAGTTTGAAATTTGGAACGCATACCCCCTAATTTTTTTCATTAGAACCTAAAAACATCTTATACAAAATTTCAGCCAAATTCGAGAACATTAACCTATGCCGATGTGGACTTGAACATCACTCAATTACACGTGTTTTTGCGGTTTTGCGCCTAAAACAATGCTGTAAGTGAATATAATTATTCAAAAAATGTTTAACCACTGGTGCATCTTAGCATAATGTCGTATGTTACCCCTGCGACAAGAACTCCGCTTGTTGATAACACATTTAAACATGTCATTTTGAAATGCGCGCGAGTGTATCGACAGATCTTCGCAATATCCACCGTTATACCTCTTCAGTTGACGATAAGGCTACGTTCGAATAGAACGGAAATTTATTCCTTAAATAATTTTATAGTACGCTTACAGGTGCATGCTTTATATTTTGTTGAAAAATATTACGAAAATTGAGAAGTAATGGGAATATTTTGCTTGTGAGAAAGATTGCGCATCAAATTTTAGGTGGAAGAAGTTGAAAATTAGTGAAAGCGGCAATTTAGCAATTCGGGAATGTTTAATTTTTTGGCAGAAAGCCCGAGTTCTCACTAAAGCTGTTCAGGTACCAATTTATTAAATCTTTTGGGAATTGATACAGGGTGTTTTCTAATACACTTGTGGACAAAATTAAGGAACCACCAAGTAAACTTGAAATAACGTTTCTAATTTTTAAGTTATTTTTAATAGTTTTTAATATGTCATAAACTGACGTTTATTAAACACAATGCAAATAGTGTGCCATGATATTCACAATGAGACAGCAAATTCTCTTTGAATTCTAAATACAAACAAATCTGTGGTACAGAGGGCTGCACCATGGTTCAGAAACACGTTAAATTGGGTGTTATTTGGAATGGTAAATGTTTAAGTCCACATCGGCATTTATGTCCTCAAATTTGGCTGAAATATAATGTAGGATATTTTTAGGTCCTAATTAAAAAAAGAAAGGGGTAGCGTTTCAAATTTCAAACTTCCCAAAATTTTGGGCCGCCCTAATGGAAAATCACAAAATTTGGAGCGGATAGGTGGCGCTGTGGTAGAGTTATTAATAAATTCATTGCTCAATCGCGCTAACGACCTCTTCTGTTCAGACTTTCTTATACACGAGCTTTATCAAACTCATCGCGCCACCTGCCGGTAATATGTGGATAATAGTCACTGCTTTAAAGATTGAGGCATCAGCTAATGTGTTAAGCATTAAGTTTATATCTCAGTTTATTTGGTAGGTCCATAATATAACTAGAGGAATAATGTAATAGTCCTCACAATAACCAAATTCCTGACAAAAACACCGCCATCTTGGATATCCGATTTTAAGCGAAGAGCACGCTGGAACAAAATATTGTTTTCAGACCACTTGCACCTACTTACTCTTACCATTGTCTAATAATAGTAATGAACATGATAATAAATGAACAGCACAACCTAATCAAATCAACACTCAAACCATTACAACCAGCAGAACCACTTTTGATATTTGTAATCACATTCCCTAAACTCCTCATTGACAAATTCAAGGTGAAATATAGATTCAATGTTATTTTTAGTGCAGCTATTGTAGTAGGTATTCACATTATCATTATATGTACCTATTATGTGAGTTACATTATAGATGAAGTATTTGTTAAAACCGTTTACATCGTTAAGATGAGGTGGTACAACGTGAGTCCTCTATCATTCCATTAGTAATTCTGCAGGTATAAATCCCAGTAGTTCCAATGCTTGTAATTTACTTCTCTTCTACCGCGCTTTAGTTTTATCGCTTAACATGGACAATGTGGACATCAACATTTTGATATTAGCTGTTAGCTACGGTGAGAAAGGTTTGGTTATTTCGAAAGTCCTTAAAGAAGTATGTATAGCAAACAAGCTAACTATTATCAACTAAACATTCATCCTTCGATACTAGAAATATGGAATATTTGATCAAGTGGTAACTGCTGCAGATGTTCAATAAAAGACCATGGTCGAAAGTATTGAAGTCATGACATGTAAGCAAGGAAAGTTGGAAACCTCAGCATCAATCAACAAATAGCCATAAACCAAATCGTGGTCAGAAACTGTCTCACTGCAACCGCAGGAAGTCACAGTCGCTAAATCGGTCAATAAGTGAATGATTGTTCTGTTACTCTAGTTGGTTGTGAAAGTATCTGGTACAAACGGACTGCCTCTAACATATCTTCCAGGTTTCATTAACAGTAATCTTTTAAACAAGAATCAACATGCTTTATAAAAATAAAATATGTAAACACGCCACTCTACGAATTTATTAATTTAATTGTACGAGCACGTGATTGTGGTAATACCCTATTAGGACTCAGTAGATTTCGCAAAGGCTTTTAATTGTGTCTATCATGAACTTCTTTCAAAAATAATTAAAGAGATATGGGGTTTGGGGTAAAGCCCTCAGCTTGTTCAAATCCTATTTGAGTAACAGATGTCAACTTGTAACCAAAAATCAAGTGTCCAGTATACTAGCGCAGGAGTTCCTCAAGGATCTATACTGGTTCCCGCACTCTTCAGTATTTTCATTAATGATCTTTTTAATTATACATAAACTCCGGGTTGTACGTTAGTGTCTTACGCTGGTGACATCTCTTTGGCACAACTTGTGCAGATAACCGACCTGCATAATGAATAAGATCAGTTACTGGGCTGACGTTAATGATCTGTGCGTAAACTTGAATGAGCTTAATTGGGTTGTTTTTGCTTTAGTATGGCTGGTTTTTCTCCGACTTTTAAAGACGCAAACATCCCGCTTTTGGATTATACAACATTATTGAGCCTATGGGTTGATAGTGAGTTGAAGTGGAATACCTCATATTGAGACGGTATCCTTAAACTAGCGAACTATATGTTATGCTTGGAAGAATATACAATACCACTGTAGCAGGGGTATATTAATTTTTACTTCGGATGTTTTTACCTTATGCTGAAGTATGGAATGATTCAGTGGAGGATGTCCTGGGACTCCACGCGGGTATTTCGGTTGCAAAAGCATGCCATTGGAATAATGAAAAATTTGAATCAACGCGATTCTTGCAAAACTTATTTTATTAAATTAAATATTTTGACTATTCTCTTGATATTTATCTATGAAATCTTGTGTTTTGTGTATAAAAATATGATCTTGTTCCAGCTTCATAAAAAGAGTTATCAGCATAACACCAGAAACAAAAATCACCTCTTACCACCTGCCCACCGCTCTGCTTGTCTTCCAGAAACATCTGAATTATTTGGGATGTAGATATTTTAATCATTTACCTCCCGACGTTAAAAATATAAATACTTTATTTGGCTTTAGAAAATCGTTAAAGCATTTCATTTTGACAGAGTGCTCCTACAACATCGACGATGATTTAAGTATGTGATTTAACTTTCATTTGCCTTTTTAGATTATTATGTTTTATTTGGCAGTTGTGTTTGTTTTATTCTTATACATTTACATAGTATATATTTTGACGATTTTACTGTAAATGGTTTTTTACAATAATTAATAAATTTGAATTTGAAGTCGATGGCAGAAGACGCGTCATATTTTAGCATGTCAATATTGAAGTTACCAATGTAAATAACTACTTGCGAAGCCATCATACCGATAGCCACTGACGCCTCAAGCTTATCCACAAGTACATTGTAATCAAATGGTGGAGATCTGTAGCCACCCCGAAACTGCACATATGGAACTGTATGGTAATACTCAGGCAGTGTTGCTCAATAGCAGTATAACACAAACAACTTTGCAGTTAATTGTGGTGTTAAGGGTGCCCATCAGTCAACTAAAATATCCTTTTGTAACTATACAACCAACCATACATACAAATCGCACTCAGGTAAAATTAACTGCTGTCAATCAAGAGATTAGTGTACCACCCGCTGGGATTTTACTTGACCCATAAATGTACTTAGATAAAATTTATAAAAATAAATACATAATAAAAAAATTACATCAAAATTAAATAAAGGCACAATAGAATAATTATTATTAGATACAAACAATTTCAATAAAATATGTTATAAAAAATATCTAAAATACACACTATACATACAATTTTAATAGTAAAAATATGCTTTTTATTTGGTACAAATAAAATGAACAAAGAAGAGGTACATTATTCTGCATTTTATAGCGATACAATTTATCATTGACGATAAAATAAAATTGCATATTCACCTCCAATTATTATAAATGACTATGAGTTATAAATCTATACATTTAATGTCTCTTAAAACCATGTTTCGATTGTATCTTGAATCTAATAATTCATATAAATATGCAGAAAAATAAAACTTTCCAATTTACTGACCATTTGATCTTCCCAAAATTGTTTATTTTTTACAATAACTTCGCAATGGCAGTCCTTAAAAATATAAATAAAAAAATTCCAAGAGACTTTGCATTTGGTACATATAACTATGATTTTCTTTTAGCGTAACTTTATTATTTTCGATGTAACAGCAGTCAATTATGTTGTTTTTACTGCATTTTCTACGTCCATATTTCGGGCAGCGGTATGGACATTTTATTTTCAAAATAGCATCTTGATCGATAAGACCATCTGGAGAGGCAGCCAAAAATTTATATTGTGGATGAATAAACACGTCACATTCTTTCACGTGTACGTGTAAATTGTATATACATATTTTCAAAAAGTCCTCGAACTGTTGCTTCATGGACAATGCCATGTTGTAATGGTGCGCTGCGTTTAATATTTGTATTATAAATTAATTGTTTCACGGTTCATGCAGTCGAAGTGGTTGGTCGAAGCTTGCAAATTTTTCCAAAATTGCTGGAAGTTAATCAATACATACTGCAGTGATCTTGAGTTTGGTGGTAAATTATAAATAGGCATAATCAAGATCACTTCGAGATTTAATTTAATTAATTATTATTTTATTTATTTCATCATGATGTGTATATAGATATTTATTAAGTTAATATTTTGGCAAATTTAATTTTTATTTACGTAAAATAATATTAGAATAAGCATAAAATATTACGTGAATAATAACAAGAAAGTGTTTACCGCACGAAAAATACTGTGACCGGGAGAAATCGACAGATTGGCTCGGCGAAAACAATATTCTTCGCTAGATGCATTGGACAAACCATGAATGTGTAAACAAGTTGATATTTACATATTTGTTTACCTTTTTGAAAGATTAGTAATGCGCTGCTTTCCCGGGTGGTGCAGCACTGCAGCTATGTATTTCTGGAGGTGGTATCGGAATCGTACCGAAGATAACCGTACGTTTTTGTGAAGAAAAATATCCATATAAGTCGACACACGATCAGAAAACGGGAGATGCTTGGTGAAAATCAGCTCTCTCAAAAGAAAAAAAATGAGGTGTGGCCACCACACGACTTTCTTATACGTATGAAAGTGTTACTTCCGGTCCGAATTTTGAAATTTCATTTATACAAAAAATATTCCAAATCCAACTCTAAATACTTTTGTACTCTTCATAAATACACGGTGGCCAGAAAAATGCGGACAAACGCCAGGTAGAACGATTCTTTGTTCAATTCTGAGGCGATAATCTTAATCCAAAAAAGTTATACGGTCCTTCCTTACGGCATACGAGACCATCAAACATTAAGTTGTACGGCTAAAATTTAGCAAAATTCGTCAAATTTATCTATGTAAAATCATTGTGGTGAAATTTAGAAATGGAATTATCTCAAATGCATTGATGTAACTAATCGATTAATACCAATGGTTTACAAAAAAAAAAAAAAAAAAAAAAAAAAAAAAGCACTGTACTACTTTTTTCAATTAAGATTGTCAACTCAGAATTAAACAAAGATTTGGCCTGCGTGGCGTTTGTCCGCATTTTTCTGGCCACCGTGTATATATAGAATGCATAATTTACGATATATTTGCAAAAAATCGCTATTCGATAAGAGTAAAGGTGGTACTTCCGGTCTGAATTTTGAAATTTTTTTTATACAAAAGATATTTAAAAGTATGTTCTAAATACTTTTATACTCGTAATGTACCTGCCTAGAAAGCATGACTTGCGAGATATTCGCAAAAAACTGATTTTCGATAAGAGTAAAAGACCTACTTCCGGTAGGAATTTAGAAAAACTTTATTAAAACAATTTTTCTCAAATTTAATTTTGAGTACATTTGAATTCTTTATAAATTTGTTTAAACTTAGTAATTGACGAAATATTTGCAAAATTCGATTTTTTCACTGAAGTAAACTACTACTTCCGGTCTGCCGATTTTGCTCAAAATCTAATCAGTTCTCAAGAGGGAGATTATATGCGTAAATACAAAATTTGGAATTGATATCTACAGCGGTTTGACCGCTATCGTGGTCACACACACACAGACACACACAGACACACACACACAGACACACACACACACACAGACACACAGACACACAGACATTTTTTAAAAACCACTTTTTTGGTATTAGGGGACCTCAAAACGTGGACATCTGCAAAAATCTCGAGGTCGAAAATTTTCATCATCACAATACTTCCTTATACTACGTATAAGAAAGTAACAAGAAGTAGGTGGAAACCTCTTCTTCCTCTTAAAATAAAAATGTTATTTTAACTTAGAAGTTTATTCATGAATCGGAACTTAGAATAATTTTCAAAAAGATTTTACGACACATAAAAATTTTAACAAAAATTAGGACTTGTAATATTTTCGTAATAATTGTATTGTACTTATTAATTTTAAAGACCGAAGTGGGACATAGAATAATTTTATGAATTAGATATCATTTTAATTCGGGAGCTTGGTTTACATTGGGACTTCTAATTATTTTGGGAAATAATTATTTATGTTCGGAACGGTTTTATTTAATTAGAACTTTAAAAATTTTTCTTTTTTTGTGTATTATTCTAGAATGTTTTATTTTATATGCAGGGTCATTATGCCGTGCGTTATGGTAAAGCATTTTAGTTTTTTGTAACAATAAAATTAAATAGCTTAATAATTTTTTTTTGAATTAAATATAACACTATGGTTTTAATTAAATTTTCTTTATTATTTTATCTACGAGATTAGAAGAGTTATAGTTTAATAAATTTTGTTTTATGTACATGTAGGATATTTAAGCTGTGAAAGAAATTTATTTTGAAATGGATGAGTTCGAAATATTATATGAAGAGTTAAGGTGATTTATTAATGTTTATCATAAATGTGTATATAGTGTTGTCAAATTTTCTTGAGTGGTGTTTTGTATTGGAATCTCAGAGCGAGGTAAAGTTTTATTTATATATATATATATATATTATTTTATTATATGCCACTACTACCAAGAATCTTTTGAATTTTTCAATATATTATTTTTTTTATATTAATTATATTTTATTGTGTTTGTGTATTTGATATTGACGTGTTGGGTAATAGATCAGGGATGTGTGCAATGAATTAAGTAGATGTTTAATTCATAGCATGGAGTCTTGGTGAATCCTTAAAGCACGAATTGGTCTTGGTGGTACTGTTTTGGGAGCGAGCAAAGGCGCCAGGCAGAACTAATCAGGGCTGAGTCAATTAGTTGAATGCACACAGATATTTTTTTTATTAAATTTAAAGTATATATATATGGCTTAAGGGGTGAGCACATGGTGGTGTATGTTCGGGTTGTGTCCAACGAGTTGAAAAGCATACTCGTAGGGTGGAACTTTGGGGTACCTACCAGTTTGAATTAGCTTTCTGATGGTACTGTCTTGGGAGCGAGCAAAGGCGCCAGGCAGAACTAATTAGGGCAAAGCCATTTCCTTAATGTTTGTATTCTCGTAAATGATAAATCACATAATTTTGTTATTCATATTCCAGTACAATTCACAATTGCAATAAATTTTATTTTTATTTGAAATATTGATCGTTTACATGTATCTTTGAAGAATAAAAATAATGATAATCATATTTATTTTAAAAATATAAATTTGTACTCGATGTTATCCTTTCATTAATTATAATTTCTTTATTGTTTTGACTATTTGATCATGACATGTATGATTTTATATAATATTTTTAAATATTTAAATTTTGTAAATATATTTGTGTACCTAATTTTAATTTTTTTTTTTTAATATTCTTAATAAACTAGATTATAAGGTTTATCTTGCATTTTATTTTCTTTACCTGACCTGCTAATAACTGAAGAGCATTCAATTTGATTGGAGAGTTTATCTATATTTTCTGCCCCTGAGAGAAAATTTTCTTTAGTCATTTAAAACTGACCTAGTTAAATGTAAGATTGCTTAACCTACTATTTTGCAGAAAATTTGTTGAATCTTATCCTAGGATAAGGCCTAGCACTAAGATGTATGCTTGATTCTGCTCTTAATTACTGATTGAATAATTTAAATTATTTTATATATATCTCAAATTGCAAGATTCACAGCAATACGTTCTTTCAGCCATTTCGGATTTAATGATTGTCCTCGAGTATTTTCTTCAATTGTTTCACAATTGGGATTTTCAATATTAATCAAAAACTCTTTTTCAATGCTTTGAAATTCATCTACAATTAAATCGTCAATAGTAGGTGTGCCGTAATCGGCATCAACTTGGCAAATAATTTTCTTTTTGCGTAAACAGTACGCTTACTTTTCAAACAAAAATTTTCCGTAAAGCTTCCAATTTTACCAATTTTTTTTTAACTTCATAGAAAAATGGACGATTATTGTTAAAATTTGCGACACCTGCAAGTGTTCTATTTTGGTAAGATCCCCCTTTCGAAAAATTTACTCTTTTCCCTCCAATCATTTTATTAACAATACTGTTTTAACATTGTGCCATATTCGTATCAACATCGTGTAATAAGCTGAATGCATTATTAGATACTCTTGTTTTCTTACATTAAATAAATTTATAATAACAAATATTTATAAAGTACTTAATTCTATTAAATTGTACCCTTTTTAAATATAGAAGTTGAAAATAATAAAAACAAATTACAAGCAACAAATGACCTCAGATTCATTGGGGTTAATTAAATATAATTTACTTAAATTTAATAATAGGTTGCCTAAAATAGACAGACGAATTGGCGTGTTGGTACCTGCTTGATGATTAGCGAGTTCGACCTCTCTTCACGGAGGCAAAAGAAATTATGAGGGCTCATAAATCACGTCTCGAAGAAAACTTTTTGGATGCAAAAGTTATGTTGGTAGCATAATATTTTTTTAAAACAGAGAATTGGACTTTTATTAAAACATTTATTAAAATAATAAATGTGGTTCGCCTCAGCTCGCAGCATGCTCGTCATTTTGATGTAAGTCTGAGGAAAAGCAAATGTATAGACTTGGAGAAAAACGTGTTTACAGTTTTTCAATTATTCAACCATAAAAAGTGATAGGATCAAAATTTAGAAATAATTAATTTAGTCAGACCTAGAAAACAACTTTGTTATCCTATCTTCAATTTTTAATTCTACAGCGAGATCCATATTTCTGGATCTCCCTGTAGAATTGAAAATTGAAGATGTTATTTACGCGAAAAGGATTGGTGTTTTCGCGTATACATTTTCGGTACTGATAGAGACCCTTAACCAAGTTTCAATAATTGCTACAATAGTTCATCTCCAAAATGTGATCACTCAGCTGTCCATAGTTACTCAAAAGCGAGCAAACATTAATATGCGACAATTTCATACTACAAAAACAGATTTAGACATAGAAAATGAATAAATAATTAGTATATAGAAAAATAAATAACTAAATAATAAAACTTGCTGTGATAAAACTAAGCAATAGAGTAAATTGATTAAATTTTATACGATTTGCGTTACTTTATTTATTTTTATATTGGATGCGTTTAACAGTACTTCCAAAAAAAGAAGGATGAAAAAGGAAAATGATTTATATAGCTTTTAAGCTTCGAAAAGAAAAGCATTAGAAGCATCGTTTTGATTCATATTACCCATAGCGTACTTTTCATCTATTTGAAACCGATAGGCATACGACGAAAGTAAAGCTCCTCTTGAAACGAAATCCCTCTACTATAAGGTTGTCAAGCCGTGATTTAGGCGTACATTTATATGGCCTGTTTCCTTGGTGTACGCCGCCTGATTTATAGGAAAGGTTACTCGGGGTTCTAAGATCTACTTCCTGTAATAATCTAGAATTTTTTAAAACGAGTTACAGTGATTTTCTTATCTAATTTTTAAATCGAAGACATCCTGGAATTGACGGAATAAACGCTAATTCAATTTTAATGAAAATAAATTTTATCATTATAAAATTATGTACATAGGTCGTGTTGGGTGAAATCTGTACCAAAAGGAATTTGTTTCAAACAAATTTGAGTCTGTGGAATTATAGAGATATTAATTTGAGTGTTATTACGCCGATGCATGTTTTGTTGCGCATTTTTGAGACTAGAAATTTCTTGGCGCTTTAGTTACTGTCATTATAGCGTTTTATAAGTTTTTAAATTTATTTGCGTGTCATACTGAAAATTATCGCTTAAAATGTAGAAAACGCAGAATAAACGTATAACTTAAATCTTTTATAAACAAGAATGAGATAGCTGTAGTTTTTCTAATATAAATATAACTTACAAAGTCGCAAAATTAGTAGCAAAGACTAATTTTGCTAATATGATGATTAGGTTCACAATGTTAGTTAATACTACTTGTTTTAAAATATGGAATAAAACCCTCATTGAATTGAGAACTTTGAAACAACGAATAAACAATTCTATACCATTATAAAAATATTCAGAAGACATCAAACTACCTTAATATATTAATTTAAGGAAATTACTGATATCGACCTTATTTTAAATTAGTACTACCTTTTTGTCATCTTTTCTGTTTGTTTGTCATAACTAAAGGGCGGAATATATGCACGTCAATTCAGTTAAAATATGCGCATATATATGCATCGTTTTTCTCTGAAATATGCAACAATATGCATTTATTAGTCAAAATATGCAATTATACGCCTTGAATATAACATGGAAAAATGGAAATAAAGAAACGCCGACTCTTACAAAAATTATTTATTTTAAGTAAAATTAAAAGAAAAACATAATAGGTACAATTTTCAACCTGAAATAGTATAAAATGCATTTATATCGATATATTTTCCAAAATTTTCAAATAAAAATGTTTGCCTTCTGTCTGTAAAAATATGTTTGTACAAAGAAAAAGTTCTTTCAACATCTACCGATGTGATCTGGCAATATTTTAATTTGGGTAGTAAGTTATAAGGCCAAGGTATTACTTCGTTGGATGGTTTACTATCAATAATATTTTTGATTTCCATTAAATACTTAAAGCCTTCATTCTTTCCCACAATAACTTCGAGTTTCCTTCTTACTTGATTTCCTACATCACCGGGAACTTTTTTGCATTTGTCGGAAAAAGTTTCAACAATATTAATTGATTCTCTTAAACTTATATTCCTACTTTCTAACGAAGTTATTATATCTGGTACAAAACTAAAATTAACCTTAATAAAAACAAGTTCCTTAGCTAAATTTACATTTTTGAATAATGCTTGACTTTGCACTACACACTGCGAATTGTCTTCTAAATCTAAAACTATGTCTTTAATGGCTTCAAAATGGTCTGCGTAGAATATCGCGGCCTTAATCCATGTTCCCCATCGAGTAATTACGGGCTCTGGAGGTAAACAAACTCCTGGCAATTTCTCTCTATAGATCTGCACTCTTAGAGGTGCTTTCAAAAACACTTTCTTTACATTTGAAATTAATTTGTTCACCAAGGGATATGCTGTTCTAATAATTTCTGCAACTCTGTTTATCCCGTGTAAAAGACAAGTGACATGTACCATATTGGGATAAAATATTTTTAAGTTTTGGCCTACTTTAACCATATACGGCGCTGCGTCAGACAAAAACACTAAAAACTTCTCTACTGGAACTGGATTTGGTAAAAAAAAAATTGATAGAGACTGCTGAATAAATCGAGTTACGGTCTCATTATTTGTTTTCTCTAACTGTTTAGAAGATATTAAATATGGTTTCCCTGGCTCATTTTCTTGAAGCCCTCCAATCATAAGATGTGCGATATATCGACCACATGAGTCTGTGCTTTCATCAACAATAATATAAAAATGTTCATCGCCCAGTGTAACTTTAATTTCTCCCATTACGGTTTCGTATACTGTTTGCACATTCTTCTTTCTAAGTGTGGATTCGTCAGGGATGTTTTGATTACAATATTTTTGCAAAAAATCTCTGAATTGTGTATTTTGCAGTTTCTTCAAAGGTATATTTGCTGCGACTAAAGCTTTGCATAAGTCTTGATGAAACACCTCCTTTTCACTCTTTGGTTTGACATTTTGAAATGCGGTTTGCACACACTGCTGAACAGGCACTGATTTATTTTTCTGCAACTTAGCTTTATGCATAGCTGTTTTCAAGTGTTGATCAATTTGGAACTTCTTTTCACAAACAATGATTTTGGCACAAACTTTGCAAAACACTTTATCCCCACTAAACTCCAACTCAGGAAAATTTTTAATCCACGAAGCGGCTTTCGGCATTTTAGGCGTTTGAAATAAAATATTTTCGAAATCACTCTTTTCACACTGGAATCTATCGACAAACTAAACTATACAATATAAATATAAAAGAATAGACCACATCTGCTCTCCATTAGGCAAGCTGATTACTTGGAAATTCCTAAACACCCAATAAATGCCGGCAATAAACCATATAATAATAAAAACTATACAATATAAATATAAAAGAATAGACCACATCTGCTCTCCATTAGGCAAGCTGATTACTTGGAAATTCCTAAACACCCAATAAATGCCGGCAATAAACCATATAATAATAAAAACTATACAATATAAATATAAAAGAATAGACCACATCTGCTCTCCATTAGGCAAGCTGTTTACTTGGAAATTCCTAAACACCCAATAAATGCCGGCAATAAACCATATAATAATAAAAACTATACAATATAAATATAAAAGAATAGACCACATCTGCTCTCCATTAGGCAAGCTGATTACTTGGAAATTCCTAAACAGGGTCGCACTTAATCTTTTCATAAAACGAAAAACATAAAAATATGCACACAAATTTTATTTTTGCCGAAATATGCAATTTTTTGTGAAATTTGTTAAAATATGCAAAATATGCAAATATATGCACTTTGCATATATTCCGCCCTTTAGTCATAACCCATATATTTTTTTTTTTTGAAAATAAAGAAGATATTATTTAATGTGTCTATATAAGTGTACGGTTTTTGTTAGATTCGATTTTGTAGATAGATACATATTATTTAAAGCTTTCACTAACCGCCAACTGAAAAAATTAAGTCGGTCTTTTTCTCGGAGAGAAAACAAAACAGGATGTATGGTAATCCATTGTATGCTGAATATGTAAATATATAAAGGCAAAACAAAAAAGAAAAGGAGGAATAGGGAAGTATCCCAATTTGCAAAAACTTAGTCTTAGTAATAAATCACGAAATGATGACTTTGATGAATTGAAAATCTAAGAATGTGGTCTACTGTGCGAAACAAATTTATAAGAATACATTAAGTTCGTTTTTATTACATTTGAATGTATATTAGTGAAGGCAAAGTATGATTGATGGAAAGTAAATAGAGGAGATCTGAATGTTCATAAAAATTACTGAAGTTTGTATGTAGGTACACATATTTGGAAAAGCAGTGTGGCCATCAGGACATTGCTGTTTATATAAAAGTAAATAAGCATCGGCTTAAATATATATATATATATATATATATATATATATATATATATATATATATATATATTGTTATGCTTCGTCTCGTGTGTATGTATGAGTATGGAAAATTTGATATGTTAAAAATATTAATATTTAAATATTTTTTAATGGTATATTAGATATTTGTTGACAGTGTTTTCGATAGTAATCAGTTTTGGCAGTAATGAATTAGATTTACTAAATGTCATTGAAATCGACATTGTGAATGTCGATTTCTTAAATTATTTGATATAGATATGTGGTTAAATTATCTCCTATGCTTAATTGTTTACATTTCCACTTTTTGCACATTCCCCATTTGCATTTTATCTACCGGGATATCAACAATTAAATTGGTCAATGGTGGTCATGGATTTTAAAATTATTGTCGTAGCGTGCATCGTACATCTGTCAAGTTATTGTGTTAAAGTTTTCTAATCCTGCACGGTTTTTAAATCATGGTTCTCGCCACAGAGCACAAAATTTACATGATTGAAGCCTATTTTCGAACGGGTGTGCTAGTTAATGGAACTTGGGAATACAGTCAACGTTTGTGTTTGGACAATTTTCGAGAACACTTCCCAGCCGTAGCAGTATTACCGGACAACTTTTATACATGCCTTACAAATTGTGTTGAAGTGTTTCGCGAAACTGGTTCTCTGACGCATAAAAAAGGTGCTGGTAGACCAAGAGTTCGTACAGAAGACGTTATTAATGACGTTCGTCAACGTATGGAAGAAGAGCCTACAAAACCTTTAAAACGTCTCTCTCGAGAAATTCGGCTTTCTTATAGAACATGCCAAACGATTGTAAAGAAGGACCTGAACATGCATCCATATAAGATGCAATCATATCAAGCTCTTCTGCCTGCAGACCACCCCAGACGCCTTGCGTACTGCCATTGGTTCGTTAATAATTTAATGAATGACGATCTGCTGAACTTAACTTTTTTTTCTGACGAAGCTTGGTTCCACCTTTCGGGATACATCAATTCTCAGAATATGTGAGTGTGGAGCTCTGATAACCCACATATTTTTATTGAAACGCCATTACTTGCTCAGAAAATTGGTGTTTGGATGGCAGTTTCTCGCAGAAGAATAATTGGGCCAATTTTTTTCAATTTCACCGTCAACGCAGAAAGGTACAGAAATATTTTTTTGACTGAATTTGTGCAACAGTTAGACGATGATGAACTTCAGTACGGTTATTTCCAACAAGACGGTGCAACAGCACATACTACACGAGAAAATCTTGCTCTTCTCCCGCGTGTTTTTTGATGACCGGCTGATAAGTTTGCATACGGAAGTTGAGTTTCCTTCGAGATCACCTTGTTTGACAATTATGGACTATTTTATCTTTCCTTATTTAAAAAATAAGATTTTCGCAAATCCGATACATAATTTGCAAGAACTGTAACAAAGAATTGTTCAGCAATGTGCAACCATAACGCCAGAAATGCTGCAAAACGCTTTTCACAGCATGAGGAGGCGCGTAAACTTGTGCATTGAACAAAACGGGGGACTTTCCAACAATTATTGTAATTTAGTTTTTCTGGTTAATAAAAACGTTATTTATTTCAGAACTTGTAGTTCATTATTATTTTACAGCTGAACTAAGTAGGTAACACATTTGTAGGTTATTGATAATGTCAGTGTAGCTTGACAATGATTGAATTATTTCAAAAGGATGATTTAGACTAAGACAAGCGTTTTACATTCCATGACCAACATTGACCAATTTAATTTTTAATATCATAATATGTTAGTCAATGAAACTTTTTATATGAGAGCTTGTTTTCCAATTGTCATTTTGTTATTAATTGTTATTGAAAGAATTTTTAATTATATGTACTCGGGTGTTTCCGCGGTCGAAGTATGATGTTGTGGTTTTTCGGGTTTGGAACAGTGTTATATTTGCTGCTCTATAGTCCCGAGAAGGACTGTGCTCGCTGCTTGAATCAAGAAACACATAAAATTAGAAACATTCTAATAGCAAACGGTGATGAGTCTTCCTGGTTTGAAGGACTTCTTTCATTCGGATCTTCTTGGTTTAGAAGTAGCAAAATAACTCATCACTGATTTTACGTTATACGTGGTTATTCACAAATGAAATAACACTACACTCACTGTTATATACAACTTTATTACAATTAAATAAAATAACAATGCGAATAAATGTAGGCTTCTTGCATTGGGCAAGTTGAGCCGTACATAATAGCTAAACGAACTGCTAACAAGTTGAGTTTCGATGATAAACTGATTTGATTTTCTGTTATAACAAACTCAGTATTTAGAGTGGGGTGGTACGTTTACAAAACCGTACCTCATCTATTGTTGTTTGGAAAAACCCAACATTAAGGGAATGTTAAGTTTTCAGTTAATGTTCTCAGAAGGAGCAAACAGCAATACAATTTTCTAATATAAATATATGAGCCCTGCTGTGCGTTTACGAGTTTCTTCAATTACAGAATATCTATAATTCTGAAATCCGGCAAATGTTTATGTATTTTTAAGTACTACAACGGCATGATGCTAATAAAAGAAAGAAAATAAATGCTAATTTAGACTAGGCATTTTACCGATTTCCTAGAACGGACAATAGAGGAGTTTCTAAGAAAGAGATTACATTAAGAGACTGATGTCCCTCTCAGTCTTTCCAGATTTAATTATAAATATATATTATTTTACAAATATGAAGTAATAAAATGACTGTAAGCACGTATACAGAGAAATATACATGTTCTAATTAATTGTACCTTTGTAAAATAAAGCAAATTGAGATTAAAACTAAACATATATACGTTTTACATAGAACAGAGAATATTATTTTATAAAAAAGAATGAAAGAAAAATAATAACAATAAACGTCCTTAACACACGGTTTCTCAGAAACCAGCATCAATAAAGCTATCCGAGGTAAAAACAGCACAACTGCAGAACAAGAAGAACGCTGAAGAAACATAAAATACGCATAGTATTTACCACCTACTAGAAAATAAACCAAATATTACCTAACCTAACATGCATATGTATACATATATGATTGTATATTTTTCATGGTTATTTTCGGCTTGGTTGTGGAATCAGGTTTGGTTAAATGAAAAACATTTTAACGTTTCGACTTTATTTATAAAGTCATCTTCAGAAATTATGTTGGTCAAAAATTAAGTGAAAATTTGCATTCTTGTGTTTTAGCTGTTTTACAAATGAATTATATTTAATCTTTGTTTTCCTAATTGGAATATCATATTAGTCAAAAGATAAAAAAAAAATTTTTTGTGTTGTTCTTTAAATGTTGTTTTAACAATTTTCTGTGATAATTAAAATTGTTATAAAAGGTGCTAACAGTAATTATTTTTACATACAAGTACGATTATTTGAACTTATAACTGTTAATTAAATGTATATTGTAATAATAATACACACGTGTACATGTGTTTCTTTTATATGTATGTAAATCTGAATGAACACTTCTCGAGGTCAGAAATATGTGTTATGTATAGATAGATAGATAGATAGATAGATAGCTTTATTTCATCCTAACATCACATAAAATGAACATAGGACAAGTCATAATGTTAAATGTCATCCATAAAATAATAACAATAGTAATAATATACACAAACATAGGTAAAAATTCAAATCCACATTCTACACAATTGACTAAAAATTACTACACAATGAACATTAATATATGAATGTAAGAAAAAAGAAACATTCAATATCAAAAATGATTTGTAAATTCTTCAATAGTGTAAAAGACACCATCGAGTAATATACTTTTAAGCCTACATGTCAGATTCCTAAGAGATTGGCACTTCAGTTCACTAGGAAGAAGGTTATATAGCTTAACACCCCAATAGCTAGCACCATTTTGCGTGGTTTTCAGTCTATGATAAGCAACCCTCAAGTCACTATGCCGTCGAGTATTATAATCGTGAATATTACAGTTTTTATTATAACTTGACTTATTTGCATGCACATGTTTAATTATGGTAACTATGTATGTCGACGCCATAGTGAGTATTCTCTCATTCCTAAAATACGGCCTACACGAATCACTCTGTTTCAACCCACACAATGCTCTAATCGCTCTTTTTTGAAGCAAGAATATCCTATCCGCTGGTGGACTATTCCCCCAAAACTGCAGTCCATACATCATCAGAGAGTGAAAGTTCGCGAAATAACACATCCTGGCAGCCTCATGAGTTGTGATATGTTCTTGATATATCGAATACTATAGACAGCTGATGATAATCTATCGGCTAACGTCGTTATATGTGAAGACCAATTAAGTTTATTGTCTATGGTAAGCCCCAGTAACTTCAGATTTTTAGTTTCATCCTTTCTCGAAGTTGTGAACAGTAGATGTTGTGTTTTATTTTGGTTTAATATTAGACCATTGGACTCAAACCAATCCTCTGCACGTTCCGTGGCTAAGAGTACCTTTCCGTTTAATTTTTCCTGCGACATGGCCCTATTTAATATGGATGTGTCATCTGCATATAGACAAACCTTATTTTCATTTAGGTAAGATGGTAAGTCGTTCATATATATGAGAAACAGAAGTGGCCCCCCAAAATAGATCCCTGTGGGACTCCCCGGTTCACTATCACAGCATCTGACACTGTTTCCCCAAACTCAACATATTGTACCCTATCTCTCAGGTAAGACCTAATTAGCTGACCAGCCATGCCACGAATGCCATAAAAGTGAAGCTTGTCCAACAACAGTTCATGATCTACAGAATCAAAGGCACGGGTAAGATCATAACACGAAAGCTGCACACTCTCACCAGCATCCAATGCCTCCATCACTGATTCTAAGATGTCCTCTATAGCCGTACTTGTGGATTTGCCCACACTATATCCATGATTGGAGGAACTTATATAATCAAAGTTGTCCATGTACTTTATAAGAGTTTCTGCAATTACTTGTTCCAGTATTTTTGAAACAGATGGTATAATCGATATCGGCCTGTAATTTGATGGATTATTTACATCTCCTTTATATATATAAAATAAAAGATGTTAAAACTGTTGTGTATATGTAAATTGCAATAAACCAGTTTAATTACTGTTTCGTAACTCCGAAAACAGAATGTGTGGGTAGGTTTAAAGAAAACACTATATTATGGCTTATAACGTTTCGGAAAAATTTATTTCCTTCATCAGATACTATAATACAGAGAAAAGAGAAATTTGCAGTTGTTTACATAATTAGGGGCAATGTATGTTTTTGTTTAAATAATTACACTATAAACTATTATTCAAGACAAAGGTATATTCAATTACTATACTTACATTGCCACACAATGGACCAAAGATCTGAGCATCAGCACTCATAAGCTTTAATCAATGAGCATTTTGACAATCACTAATTGCTAAAACGTCTGTCAAACATCAGATTTGCAATGACTAGATAGCTAACAAACATCGAAAACAGCACTCTGAATTCAGTAAATCAAACATATTACAAATTTTAGACAACACATCTAAAAGTGTCACGAAGTGGCAAAAACAAAATGAGCGCATTATAGTTGACTGTGATAACTTCCGCATTGCTGTCACTTCTGCCAATAACACCGTGGAACCTGTTATTTTTAAAAAAGTAGCATATGTTCCTGGCCTTACCAACCATATAAGGCAGTTGTTCAAACGCAATGTCTCCATAGCTTATACATCAGCTGTTCCTGTGTCCAAATACTTCACCCCTTTAAAAGATAAACTAAATGTCACATATCACAGCCACGTAGTGTATTGCTTAACGTGTAAATACTGTGATAAGTATTACATAGGGCAAACTGGACAAAGAGTGAGAGATCGTAATACCCAACATAGGAGTGATGTCAGGAATCGCCCTTAGGCTTGTGGTTTGACAGCCCATGTGTTTCACACGGGTCACACCATCAACTATGACTTAACCAAGATTTTGTACCATCAAACTAAAAGGTTGTTTTTGGAGACTATGTGCATTAACGTTATTGAACCTAACATTAATTCCAAAACTGACTGCAAGGGTTTCCGTAAATTATATGTTCTTATGAAACAGTTCATTACTGATAAGATTGTTAATAAGATCAAGAGTTAAAATAACTTTCTTACACATATTCAATTTTCGCCTAATACTATATATAATATTTATTAAAATCATACACATTGTTTCAACAACATTTTATTTACTAAAACTTACAATTTTAATTTATCTGATATAAACAAAACAAATCTGAAGTTTTCATATCTGTTTCCATTGCTGTCGGTAATGTGCTCATTTTGTTTTTGCCACTTCGTGACACTTTTAGATGTGTTGTCTAAAATCTGTAATATGTTTGATTTACTGAATTCAGAGTGCTGTTTTCGATGTTTGTTAGGTATCTAGCCATTACAAATCTGATGTTTGACAGACGTTTAAGCAATTAGTGAAAAATGCTCATTGATTAAAGGTTATGAGTGTTGATGCTGAGATCTTTGGTGCATTGTGTGGCAATGTAAGTATAGTAATTAAATATACCTTTGTCTTGCATAATAGTTTATAGTGTAATTATTTAAACAAAAACTAACATTGCCCCTAATTATGTAAACAACTGAAATTTTTTTTTCTCTGTATTATAGTATTGCTACCCTCTTGTATTTAAATTATAAATGGCCAAGGCCCTAAACAGGTTCGGTACTCAAATTCCAAGAAGGTAGTAAGTCAGACACCACCACGGTAATTAACCTTCTATTTAAATTTAGGAAGACGCTTGTCTATTAATTAATCACCAACTTATATACTCAAGTCTTACCTCTTACTTCCCAAGGGCCGATGTTAAATATGGGAGTCAGCACTGCCTCCAGCTGCAGTCAGAGAAGGGCGAGTTCGAACACAGTACTAAGTCGAAGGTTAAGTTGTCAGGGCGCCTATCCGTAAAAATATGCTAAGCCCAACAGATATTCAGACCCCGGACCAGATCCAATGTAAAACTCCCCAGGTGATAAGAAAATAAGACCAACACACACTCATTCAAACTTAACAAACAGTTTATTGAAACTATAATTCAGGTCTCAACAGTTCATTTCAATTACTGTACACAACCGGCTATACTATCTAATCTCTCATTTTTCACGAGATATTCAAAAACAAATAAAAAACAATGAAATGTAAATCACAAGCGCAACTCAGTTGCCAGTATTAAATTTCTGAAGGATTAATTAAAACTTAAATGGTCACCCAAGGTGATCCACAACTTAAAATTATCAATGACGTACAATTACAAAATTTAAGAAATTCAAAATGGTGAACACATGAAACAACCTTAAAGTTAAAATAATTAACCAATAATATTCTTACAAGCACACAGTTATAAGGCAACTTGCCGAAAGTCCCTCCAAAGTCGAACAGTTTGATCGTGATTTGCAACACGTCAACACTAAAATAAAACACTCTGTATACCAGAGGCAATCGACAATCTATTCGACATTAGAGTGCAGACTCTAAGTTGTAAGGTATCTAATACTATAAAAAATTAGCACTAGTTAACTATGCTTTACATAAGGAAATGTGATTAAATTAAATTCAATAATTCTTACGAGATTGTACAAAAATAAATTACAATGGTTGACTAATTGCATTAAATAACATCTAAGAATTCACACAAGACCGATGTGAGGCTACACTGCCCATACACATCCTAAATTTAGTTCAAGTTCTAAGTCCAAAAATAAAAAGGCTACGTAACGTCTCCAAAAATGACAAAGTAACCTCCAAATTGGGGTCACTGTTATTAATAAAACTACGTTAATTTAATGAATTCAAATTATAAAGGCTCACATGCCACAAGAAGTTAAAATAGGAAATTACGATGACTTATTTAATTAGCTAGGCCGGAAAACTGAAATTTACTGTTCGAAGGACTCGATATTGACATAAATTTTACCAAAACTGTTTGGCCAATAATTTCTACGCTCTGGATAATATCAGGAAAATTTACACAGTCACAGTACCTTAAAGAAAATCACATCCACAGCTACCAAACACGATACCTTCTACGGATCCACACGTTACAAGAAAACTGCTCTCCTTTCTTCGGCTAGCGACATCTCAAGAAATTAGCGTATGAAGGCTACAGTATTCCATTAATCTGCACCTTAATTATGTCTTCACCGCAAGATCCAGCAATAAATTTCCTTGGAACCGTAAGATAACCATAGCACGTGGTTCTTAAATCTTAACCCAACAAAAGTGCTCTGATGAGGTCTATGTCATGCACCAACACTAGCAGCTATATTTGAATATAGAAACAACACAAATTAAGATCGATTAGACACGTGGAAAATATACTTACAGCAGCTTAAACAATTCCCAATCCACGACAAACAATATCCTCAACAGGTTTATTATAATAACGCCAAATCACATTAATGCTTGAGAAACAACATTAAAATCCGCCTATACTAGCGATTGCACACGATATAACTCAAAAATTCTTCATTTCTCAACCAGTGTCAAAGGAACTGCATCTGCTCTGCGATGTTTAATGCTTCCTCGATGACCGTTAAAGTTCAAGAGAAAGATTCTAACATGTCAAAAACCGACCTCAAGCGGAACATGAACATTTGCCCTAAAGACCGAGCGACCCAACCTGATATTTTAAACATACGACATAACGCAGATTCAAACGACAATAGAAAAATGGAAAAGAATTATAATTAATTTGTTACATAACTCTAAGCCCAAAAAGAAGCTCTAAAACTAAATTAGCAATAATTAAAAATACCAAATCTATTAAATAAAATATCGTACGCCATCTACCCGTCAACGCATGTATACGTTACACACCTGAGATAAGGCAGATCGCGTGGCAATAGGAATCTTATGAAAGTCCACACCAGGTGGCAGTAGTAGTAGGAAGATGACATTAATTTAATCCAAAATAAATTACGTATTCAACGATAAACTAAAATAATCAATTAAGAGATAAAATACAACAAAATAATTGTAACAGTATCTGATGAAGGAAATAAATTTTTCCGAAACGTTATAAGCCACAATATAGTGTTTTCTTTAAACCTACCCATACATTCTGTTTTCGGAGTTACGAAACAGTAATTAAACAGGTTTATATATATAAACGTATAAAATTAATCGAATGTTTAATTTTGTTATTATTTTGCTATTAGTCAATAGATACTACCGCACACAAAAACACGTGTGTCAAATTTTATTAATACGTATCCGCCATATCTTCTTTTCTGAATTCTCACTTCTGGGAAAAATGACGCTCAGGTTTCAATGTCATCAAGGGATACATGTGCATACATATACGTCCATGTATGTAATTATTAATCTTATTTACAAGATAATCGGATTATTTAAAAGAGCATTCGTTAACAGGTTAGCTTCTAGAAATCCGTTAGTTATATGTTAATAAATGAAATTGAATGTATGATATTAAAAAATGAAAGATATAAAAATTTGAAGCACTTTTAATGATATTGTTACAAAAGTACCTCATCTAGATATTTATGTCTCTTTAACGTTTTAATTTCAGATAAATTCTTAAATTAAAACGTTTAATGTTAGAAGTTTTCGTTAAGTACCCCAAACAAATCAAGCAAGAATTACTAAAATTAGTAACGTTTCCAGTGTAAGTCTCTCTCCTCGGTGTCTTATTTAATAGGACGACGAGCTTTCGAATTGCCGTT
The DNA here is from genome assembly GCA_963170755.1 of Amphimallon solstitiale. Classification (NCBI taxonomy): domain Eukaryota; kingdom Metazoa; phylum Arthropoda; class Insecta; order Coleoptera; family Scarabaeidae; genus Amphimallon; species Amphimallon solstitiale. The sequence goes on from OY720684.1 coordinate 31,922,888, forward strand.
TACCTGCTAAATTCTTTCGAAAACTTCTTTCCATCTTGCTTTCTTTACCGACCGTCTCCTCTTTCATTTTTCTTGTTTTCTTCCCTCTCTTGCTACCCTCCCAGACTGGAAATGGATAGAATATCTATACAAGATTTTAAAAAGAAAGAAAGCAAAGGAAGTTCCGTTTATTTATAAAACAATGACGATTTCTTTCCCAAAATGAAATAAAAATTTATGAGGGAGAGTTTTGCGTTTAAATATTTCTTTATATCTATCAGACGTTTTTCACAACATATATACGCATATACTCATAGCATACATACTTACATAACATTAGGGTGTATCACGAAAAACTCTTTTTTGAATTCAAAATTTCAAGTCAATAGAATGTTGTAAAGATAATGACATATTTACCAAAAAAAAAAAATAGCCAAATTGAAAAATATTTTACAAAATTAAGGTCTATTGTTATCAGTTCCATTTACTTCTAGTTCACGTCTTTCATTAAGAAATTTCTTGTAGCCATACACATTGTAACAATAGTATATTGTTATTACAAGGGCAGAAAAGCACACGAGTTTGACGACGTCAAACAAGTGTGCAATCACTTTTGTGCCCGTGCTAATACACTAACTATTACTAGTACAAAAATTACCACTGAAAACTAAAAACTAACACTTAAAATTGAAAGAACACTTAACTTCAACTGACAGCGTGACAGAACCAAAAATATGACAGAACGTATTTTTAATTTTCTACGTTAGTCGTACAATTACAATTAATAAAGTTGTTTGTAGTATTAAAACCTGTAAAATGCATAAGTATTTTATTCAAAATTCTATGTTATGTTTTGACAATTCAGTAATCAGTAATCAGTCTTTATTAGTCATAATAATGTAAATCACATGACACGTCATTACATATACATGAAAGTGCACACATGTACATAAATAAGACAAAATTCGATACAATACAAATAAACTCCTAACAAAAATGACACAAAACATAGTCAACTTACTAACATAAAATCAGAATTAAAATCAAATCAAAAAACCTGCTCCAGGTATTCATCAACAATATAGAACGAATGCAAAAGCAGCAACTGTTTGACCTTTCTGGAAAATCCAGTGACGCCCAAGGTCTTTATCTCCCCAGATAGACGATTGTCCAATTTCGGTCCCCAATAGCCGATTCCTTGTTGGGTTGTAGCAAGACGATGGTGTGGAAGCCACACCCCTAATCCCCGAATTACTGAAGTTTATTCGAAAATTTTCATTGGAGTGATTATTTCTAGATACTGAAGGCAAATTTTGGGGCAAAATTTTTGTGGCATAATGCTGTGGTCCGCAATATTTTAGAATTCTATGTATATATTTAATTTTTCAAGAACTATTCATATGACAAAATGTTGCTTTTTAAATGTTTAGGTTTTAAGATGTATTTTTAATATAATTCAGTTTATTGCTAGACATGTTTTTAGTGTGAAATGAGGACACTTTGTATATAGCAATATTATGAAGGAATCTTGTAAATAAGAAAAATTTAATAACTATTTTAAATAAAAATAAAAATAAAACTCTTGAAAACTTTCCACAATTTTTATTTAGTCATTGCGACATATGTTTCGGTATTTTTCATACCATTATCGAGCCGAAACTATGTCGCAAAGACTAAATAAAAATTGTGGAAAGCTTTCAAGAGTTTTATTTTTATTTTTATTTAAAATGGTTATTAATAAAATGTTCCACCAAGAACCGTCTGCTAACTCAATTTATAGAATAGGTAAAATTTATTAATTTGTATATATTTATATTACTTAAAAATCTTTGATTCTTATTTTTCATTTTATTCATAGAAAACTTAAAATATGTGATAGAACAGTATAGATAAAAACTATTTATTCTACTGTTTATTTGTTCATGTTACATGTACTCTATAAGTAATGGAAGTTCATGTTGATCTATCGTCATATACGTAAACGTTTAATAATTATATCTAAAAATAAATGCACAATTGTAAATAGTTGAATTACTGATATATCAGGTTACCCGCATGGTATTTGTATTTCCTTTCAAAAGATTATACGAGTGTGGAATTTGAGAGAAGGACAGAGTTTCTTCATATAACATTTTATTTTATCTTCATTACGTTCTCCAGAACAATTTTTATTTTCTTGATCATTGCTTTATTTTCTTCATGATCCTTAATATTATTTTATTTTTTTTTAATTCTGTAAATTCATCTATTTCTCATTTATTAATAACTATTTAAGCGTACTTGTAAACTTGGACAGGCACTTGTACAATAAACTAGTTAATAGTTCAGTATATAAGGGCCTATGCTAGCGTTGGTAATGACACTTTAATAGTTTACGAAATGTGTTCATAATTCTAGGTGGCAATAGCGGTGAATCAAATCTGTGTCCGCTGGTTTTAAGTTAAATTCCATAGGATGGATATCTGATTGATATAATATATGAGAGGATAAATTGTTTATACTTAGGTCAGCTTTATATTATAAAGCTGACCTAAGTATAAACTATTTATTTGTGACAGTGTGGGATAACTTTATTCCTTTTTTTAAGGTGGCAGAGAGTTGAGAGTTGTTACTTCGGCTACTGTATACATATTGTTGTAGTCAATTTATGCATGGCAAAATGAGTTGTCTTAAAATCACGTGGTAGAATGTAAAAGAAATTGCTGTAAGACAATGTGATAAAGCAAAAAGTCTAAGCATAATCGGTAAGAATATAAATATGGCAATGTACACCCTAACTGACAATATCAAAGGCTATTCGAGATATCCAGCAATAACATTCAGGGTAAAGGTATTGAACGGGGCACAAAAATTACATCTAGGACAAGTAATAAATAAAAATATTTAAGTCATCGCCGAGAGTTAATGCCTTCCTTTGTTGCATAAACCAAGTTGATGGTTTTGCGAGAACATTGTAAACAGTGCATGCATGAGTTAAGGCTCCGGACTACTGATTTTAATATTGCGATTTTAAGTAATACGGGTTGCATAGCATATACTGAATTAAAAGTGTGAAAATGTCCCCAGTAACTTCCCCTCTTCAATACTTCTCCTATAAGGGCGTGGCCTACACTTAGGAGACTGCAACGGAATAATTTTTAGAGAATATCTCATAAACATCATATTTATATGTAATGGGACTGTAAGGAAGACATACAAGTGGGGGGCTCGGGGTGTTTGTTTGGCGAAATACACATATGTTTCGGAATGAATATTCTCTTATTGAATAAAAAGTTGGTTACACAATTTTTGTGTTTTCTTACATATACATATCTGAAATACACCCGTCTAATAGAAGATTTCTATATTGTTTTCTCATTTATTCATTGTTCTGTTATTATAGATCAAAACCATACTTTCTAAAAATTCAAGACATATAATTGATAATTTCCAATGCTTTTTACTGATCTTGTTTACCACACTGATAAATGAGTGGTTTTTATTTTTCGGTCAGACTTACCAAGTTATTTTCTTATTATTGATTTTCGATTTCTTGATAGTTCTTTCATATGACATTTTATTTTAATATGGTGTTCAAAATAACTAATTTATATATTATTTATTATATAATATTTTAAACAATGTGTAACAGGTATAACCATATTAAAATATGAAGTAAGTAAAAAAAAATGGATTTTATATTAATTTAGTACCTAAATGAATCAAGGGAATACACAAATATTATTAATTTACAAAGTACATAAATATAAGATTAATAATAAAATATATCAGTTTTAGTGAAAAATTAAAGCGACAGTGCTAGTTAGTAGAAAATTATTTCCTACATATACAACAGGAAATTAATTTTTTGTTTTCTAACTTATTCTAGATATTTGACAAAATTTTGTTTCTATGTTGTTTTTTTTTTTTGTTACTTTAAAGCAATCAATTATCAATTTACTAAAAACTAAACTGTACATACTGTGTGTCCAAAAAGTCTGGAAACACCCAAATAAAATCGAAACGGATGATTTTTGAGAAAAATGCAAAAACAGGTCAATTAGTATTTTCAACAAATTACTGGCTGATGTTATCTGTTTGGAATTTTTGATGATCTTGAAAAAGTTATGTCATCAAAAAAAAATTAAATGGCAACGTCACATTTTTAATTTTATTTTTGATAGATCTTTTAATTGTCTAAACGACAGTCAAAAAATTTTTCATTCTGCTTAAGAAAAATTTTGAAAAAAAAATCATAGAAAACAAAGAAAATTTTAATCGTAGAAATCAGCAAAAACTCTTACAATAAATGTTCAAAATGTTGTCCTTGAGCATCTTGGCAATACCCTAAACGATAATAAAATTCATTTTGAACGTTTTCTATCATTTCAGGAGTGATCCTTCGTACTTCAATCTCAATCCGTTGACGCAAGCCTTCCAAATTTTCAGGTTTAGTTGCGTATACCTTATTTTTTAAGTAACCCCCCAAAAAATAATCAATAGGCGTTAGATCTGGCGACCTAGCAGGCCACTCGATACCCCCCCTCCTGCCAATCCATCTGTTTGGGAAGGTATTCTCGAGATAATGCCGAACATTTCCCGCATAGTGGGATGGAGCCCCATCTTGTTGAAACCAAATTCTTTGGCTGGGCAAATTAGGATCTTCATGGTTCGGAAATATTTCTGCTAATGACGGAATTAAATAATTTTGTAAAAAATCCAAATACATATCCGCCGTCAGGTTACCGTTGAAGAAAAAAGGCCCTATAATTCTGTTACCAATTAAACCAGCCCATACATTTAATTTCTGAGGATACTGAGTTCGTACCTCTCTCATCCAGCGTCGATTTTGGCGTGCCCAGTACCTGCAGTTTGGCTATTAACAGTCCCATGTAATGTGAACGTAGCTTCATCTGAGAATAAGATATTTCTGATAAAAAACGGATCATTATCACACATAGGCATCAGTTGTTCGCAAAACTGTACACGCCTGTCGAAGTCGTCATCAGACAGCTCATGAACCAAACAGATTTTGTAGGGATGATACTTAGTTTTCCGGAAAATATTACCAATTGTACCCTTCGACACGTTAAACTCCCGCGCAAGCTGCCGTGTACTAGAATTTGGAGTTTCCTCTACTGACAATAATACGTCGAGTTGCGTATCGTCTGCGATCTTTGGACGACCACTTCTAGGGCGATCTCGAACATGGCCTTCTTCTTGAAATTTTTTGTGAATCTTACTCACTGCAGAAATACTAATTGGGGCACGCTCCGGATGTTCTGTATTAAATAAGTCGCAAACTTCTCTAACTGAACGAGCCCTATCCCCAAAACCAATCATCATCAATATTTGAATACGTTCCCTCTCACTTAAAACCATTTTTAAACAGATTTTTTTAACTTACGCACAATTCGTATTTGACAGAATGTCACAAATAAAACAAAATGTGTTTGAAAAATAATCGACTTTAAACCAACTATGTTTTTTTTTTAAAGACAAACTTTTCCATTTTCGAAGAAGTAATTAAATTTTTCTCGGTCATTTTCTTAAGTAAAATAAAAAAAATTTTTACAGTCATTTAGACAATTAAAAGATCTATCAAAAATAAAATTAAAAATGTGACGTTGCCATTTAAATTTTTTGTTGATGACATCATAACTTTTTCAAGGTCATCAAAAATTCCAAACAGATACCATCAGCCAGTAGTTTTTTGAAAATACTAATTGACCTATTTTTGCATTTTTCTCAAAAATCATCCGTTTCGATTTTACTTGGGTGTTTCCAGACTTTTTGGACACACAGTATAGTTTACATAAGCGTCCCTAGTTGTAGTGTTTTGTTCTTGTGTTTCCTGCCTGTAAATATCTTAGTCACCCAGCCCCCCTTTTTTCGAAAATTGAAATTCTAAAGGGTGTTCCAGGTTGTTTTAGTTGTTCTAAACATTGTTCAAAAGAATCTCCGGACAAAAATCAAAATTGTCAGAGATAATCGGAAAAAACGAGCTTTTGCCGCCCCCCCCCCCCTTCTTAAAAATTGTAATTCTGACGGTTGTTCCAGGTTGCTCTAAGTTTGTTCTCAACTGTTCCAAAGTATTTCAAAAATAAATAATAATTGGCCGAAAAAATGGCAAAAAGCAATTTTTCGCCAATGCCTCTTTTTTCGAAAATCGAAATTCTGACGGTTATGTTCGGTTGTTCTAGGTTTGTTTTAATTTGTTTCAAAGTATTTCAAAGAAAAAAGTCATAATTTGCCGAGATAATAGGAAAACACGATTTTCTCACAGTTCCCTTTTGCGAACATTGAAAGTCTGAGGGTTATTTTAGGTTTGTTCTAGACATTATTCTAATACTTCAGAACCGTATATATCAAAAGATATTACAAAAATACGACATCCAAAAGTGAGAAGTTAGCCCCCCTTTTTTTGAAAATCTAAATTCTGACGGTTGTTCCAGGTTTTTCTATGTATGTTCTAAATTGTTGTAAAGTATTTGAAAGAAAAAATCGAAATTGACCAAGATTTATAATAAGTATCTAATATAAGTAGTAAATATATATTTTCGCAAGAGATTAAGGGGGACTGTTAGAAAACCGTTTTTCCTATTAATTCGGTCAACTATGATTTTATATTTGAAATACTATGGAACAATTTAAAACAAACCTAGAACAACCGTCAGAATTTAGATTTTCGAAAAAAGGGGGGATAACTTCACACTTTTGGATTTCTTTCTTTTTTTTGCAATACCTTTTGATATATAAGAGATACGGTTTTGACGTATTCGAACAATGTTTAGAACAAATCTAGAACAACCGTCAAAATTTTAGTTTTTGCAAAAACTGGGTCTGACTTCATACCTTTAGCTCTCATTTTCGCCCATTTTCTCGTCTGATTATGATTTTTTCTATGAAATACTTTGGAATAATTTAGAACAAACCTAGAGCAACCTAGAAAAATCGTCAAAATTTAAATTTTCAAGAAAAGGGGGACTGGCAAAATCTCGTTTTTTCCGATTATCTCGGCCAGTTTTGATTTTTTCCCGAGATTCTTTGGAACAATGTTTAGAACAACTAGAACAACCTGGAAAAACCTTCAAAATTTCAATTTTCGAAAAAAGAAGGGCTTCAATTATCTCGGCCAAATTTGACATTTCTTTTAAAATACTTTGGAACAATTTAGAACAAACCTAGAACAACCTGGAACAACTGTCAGATATCCGATATTCGAAAAAAAGGGGGGTTCTTCACACACTCGAAAAAGACACATGTTAATAAATGTCGAAACACTCAAGAAAATGTAGTTTTATTGATGGTATTTATGGCCGCTATTTGCCAAGAAAAGAAAAAATTGTTTTAATTTAGGAACATTATCAATACGAACAGGGCGGCAAAAATAAGTTCTTCTTATTTTTATTTTCATATTATATACGTATATATATGTGTGTGTCTATTTCTAACAAAAAAATAGGTAAACAAATTGCGAGAAGCAATATTCACACTCTAAGTACAAACAGTGTTTTTATGACGCACCTGTTATTTACCGCCTTTTATTCTGCATTGCTGTATAACTTGTATTAGCAAAGTATGCCGGAGAGTTCAGACAAAAAATAATGTGCATACTACGCCTACAGTTTGTGTAATTAGGAATTGATCAACTAAAAAAACACATTTAGCAGAAGATTTGTAGTACATATAAATATAAAAAAATTCGTTAGCGGTAGGTAGAAGGATATACATTTTGAAAAAGAATTAAATTCCCATCTTACGAATCAAAAACAAATTGTGTGTTCTATTTCAAAAGAAATATTTTCAGCGTCAAAAAAAAAGTGGAGGTATATCTTTCAAAGAACCAGCATAAAATACCATAAATATATTGGAAATTATAACTCATTTTTTTTTTAGGGAGACACGAACACTTTTCGTAAAAGTGCCCAGATTATACCATAAGACCGCGTGCGTCTGCATTATCGCGATACCTGTAGAGTAAGCGAAACAGATAGAGATGTCTGTGTATTAGAACGGTAAACAAGTAGACGCAGTGTTATACTGGATTACAACAGAGCTAGTATTTCGCATATGCCTATGATGCACTCGTATTTGTCCAAAAATTCCACATTTATACGGTGTAGTCGGGCAGTCGCTTCCACATATGGGCGTCAGTTCGAGTTTTATTATTGCTTAAGAATAACATTTTTTTAGCTAATTACAGGTTAATTGCAATGTTGAATTACAATTCTGTTTTAAGAAGTAAATATTTTATGTTTCAGTAATTTATTATAGTTGAGTTTTTAGATTATAATATTTGTTGAAAAATATTATTTTATTTAAGAATTTTTTTTTATTTTAAAGTCAAGGAGTTATTTATTATTTATTTTTGCTCTTTTATGTTGTTTATGAAGCTGTAATGAGTTACTTCACTGACATATTATCAGTGATTATCTGATGCTTCAAACAACTACAAATAATTACTTACAACGGGAACGCAATACCTATTACACTGCTCTTCACTTGATTTGCCTACGAATACATTTATACGTATAACTTATACGCCCGCTGTCGGTGTGGCAATTCAAGTTGGCACGCCCATTTATAGTCGACCAGTAGTTACTAATACATGCATCGCGCTATGAACGGCGGCCACACGGTATATCTACTACAATATCCAAGAGAATAAAAATTCATTTATCCCCGAATATTTACACATTTGTACCCGCCCTCCAGACAAACTGTTGGTCGGAAATCTATCCCTACCTTCTGCCTGTTCCCTTGAGTGTAATGTGGGCTGCCTAATTTTAATTTCTTTTATATCAAATATCTAAGAAAATATCAATTTTGAAAAAAAAGGACTTCATAGCGAGCAAGAGTTTTAAACGCTCTATTAAACAAAAACAAAATTATTCCTCTATGTTATGAAATAAAGGAAGAAAAAGAAAAAAATGGTTTGACGTTTTATTTTTTTTTAAACACATTTAAAGACTATTTTGAAAAAAGGGCGTCATAGATACATTGCATTCATTCATACGTATATAAGAAAAAATAGTGCATTGCTTCATGTTACCAAATAAGCAAGTAAAAAGAAAAAAACGGTTACATGTAATAGCATATACCTATAATTTGGGTAGCCCGGAGCCTTAAGTCTCAGTTTTTATAAAGTAAATATTAATATACATAATTTGAGTCTTTTATCCTTTATGTTCAGGGAGACAGAGAAACCACTTTAACAAAAAATAAAAAAAAAATAAACGCCTAATTTGGGCAAAGTCCAAATGGTTTTGGATAGTAAAAGGGTGGTTCAAAGCTGTGTTTAAGAATTAATTCAAATTCGACGTCTCTGTACGTAATTTTAGAAAACAATTATTCGTAACAGACAGGAAGGATCTCCAAGTTTTTGAAAAAAATGTAATGAGATTTGGAGGTATGTCAAGAATGGTTGTAAGTAGACTGGAAGTTATAAACGTGAATTTTAATACCAAGTATCAACAAATTTTATATTTCAATAAGATAGCACATCCGACAACTCAGCCAAATCAAGTAAGCAATGATTTGTAAATTACAACAGGTCTGCTGGCTTGTGTCGTTTTATTTTAAATCAATGTACACAGATAATATATAGGGTATCTCAGCTAAGACTTTCGGGTCGTATATCTCCATTATTATTGAACGAATTTTTTTTTAAATTTAAAATGTAGATACTTTATTGAATGAGGATTGTTCTATTACTTTTGAAATTAGTGAAAGTTATAAAATATAATTTTCACTTATCGTTCTTTTTTTTTCAAATTCCACGAAAATATCTTTAGATGGTTAGAACCAAAAATCAAGCCTCTGCAGAAAAAATGAAGTAAAAAAAATTTTGGTTCCAGAGAAAAATCAAATTATGTTGCTAAAAATGTAATTTAATTATTAAGACAATTACTGCATAGAGAACTTTGAGAACAATTGAATAACGTTGCCGGGATTTAATTTGTACATCCCTAATAAATTTTGAAAAAGTCAAATGTCATTGTTGACAGTTCAGTAAAAAGTGTTACTTTCGATTTTTTGTTTTCCGTTTCGAATAAAAATGGCTGAATTGTCTATGTATCTCAAAAAAGAGATCATTTTCGCTTATGGCGAATGTCACAAGGACTTAAACGAAACCGTATGAGTTCTTGTCGAACGTCACCCGAACGAAGGCCTTTCAAAATTTAAAGTCAAAAGAATAATAAATTTATTTGAAGCACAGGAAGTGTCCTCGAATTAAACCGTGTAAGGGAAAAGCCAGTCACTGGGAATCAAGAAATAGTGGGTGCTGTAGTGGAGGTATTCGAACAAAATTCAACAAGAAGTGTACAAAGTATTTCTCAAGTTTTGGGCGTGCAGGTTTCAAGAACTTTCCATCCAAAGAATACTAAAATCAAAAAAATATCACCTTTTATTTTCTTTTCACCAAGAGTTGTCTGAAGATGACTTGATTGATAGATTACATTTTTGTTACTTCATGTTGCAAACCATTGAAGATGATCCTGATTTTATCAGGAGGATGCTTTTCTCTGATGAATCAACATTTAAAATCATTAGTGTTGCAAATCGCTACAATATGCGTTACTGGGTAATTGAAAATCCGCTCTGGGTCCGACATGTTGAAAACCAGTGTGTGTGGTCACTTAATGTGTTGGGTGCTGTGATCGGAAAGCATGTAATAGGGCCTCATTTTTTTTATGGAAATTTGAATGGCGCCATGTACCTATTATTTTTACAAAATGAATTTCACAATTTAATTGGACATCTACCACGTATACTTCGAAATGAAATGGTCTTTGTACAAGATGGAGCTCCGCCACATTTCGCTAGACCAGTCCGTGCTCATTTAGAAAAAAGTTTTGGACCTCGATGGAGAAGGCCCAATACCTTGGCCGGCCCAATCAGACCTCACCCCCTGTGACTACTTCCTGTGGGGATACGTCAAAACAAAAGTTTATTCAACACCGCCTACAACTCCCGAAGATTTGCAGAACAGAATCCGAGAAGCATTTGCATCAATAAATGCTAACATGATGCGAAACGTAATTGATGATTTTAGGATTCGTTTAGAGAGATGTATTGAAGCGGATGGTGGTACATTCGATCGTCCACTATGACATTTTTATCTGATTTTTGTTTTAGTGTTCTCGTTTTTTGGTCGTTTTTTGTTATCAACTTTTGCTATTAAATTGACTACTTTCAGACCTGAAATTCAAAGTTTTAACGCTCTTGTAAAGACATTAACAATAAGATTCACTGAAAACTGGAAAATCTGAAACCAGTATCTTGCATTTAATAAAGTATGCTGCCTTTAACTCGCCTGAATAACAGGAAATAAAAGCTAGTTGAATTCACGTTTTAAAGACTGTGGTTGTTTCAGTATAGCGCAACGGTTTTTCACTTAATAAATTGTCTATATTCCAAATTTTATAAAAATTCGTTCAATAATAATGGAGATATATGACCCGAAAGACTTAACACTTCTGTAATATTATAAATATTTATGAAAATTCGGAAGCTTATATTATTAGGGCTCGTAGTTGAAATATTTATACCGAATTATAACCAAATATATAATAGCATATTTTAATGTGTATTTCATCTGCCTTGTGGTAAATAATTTTCTCCTAGTACGCCACTTTCGGTTTTATTATATCAAATCATATTACACGTGTTTGTTTAAATATTTATGTCATATTAATGGTATTGAATAACAATTTAAGTTGTCTAAAATATGTAACACGCTTACTCTGATTGTGGATATATCATATCATGTTCAAAGATAAGTTATGTTAATAAAACCCCTTGTAAGTTTTGTATACTATTATAATATATTACTGATACTAACGGATACACTAAACGTCCATGTCTTTAACGTAAAAATACTAATTATTTCGATTTTAATATCATAAGATAATTCGTTTTTCGTCATAGTTTCCTTAAATTACAACGGTTTGTTTGAAGTGATCGGTGTATATTGTCCCGACATTATGAAGCCCATTCTCATCGTTCCAGTTTGCTTTGTTGAGATGTATTATTTCCATTTCTCATGCGACGATATATATTAGTAGTCGCTACCTTAGAGCGCATTTGTATCAGCGTTAAATTCATTTGAAAAGTCCGTTTTAATTTCATTAAATTTTCGTCGCGTCCTTGACTAATTGTTTGCCAGAAGTTAAATTAAATAACGGCAGTGCTGTTTTTTCTTTTTCTATCGCACTGTATTCGGTCTCTTTCTCCATCGCCACTTCATTTTTCTTATCTAAGGGTGCAAGATGATTAATATGCACTGAGCGAGTTTTCAAGGCATATAAATAGTTATTTAGGAGAATATTAAAGCGAATTTTAAAATACAGTAAACTCTAAAGATCTGGCATAACAAAATAAATACTTGAATTATTATATATTTAAATTAATAACACTAACCAATAAGGTTTTTGCTGATTTATATCCGATACTTAGTGCCTGGTAATTTGAGTGTACGCAGTTCAGTAGCTGTGCCATACAGAAGAAACGAAGGTAGAAACATACACGTCTGTGGCTACTAACACACAATTAACACTTTTATGTTTGATTTACATAATTCTATATTATATCTTTAACACATAGTCAGTATTATTTATGTGATGAGAGAAAATGTTCGTCTATGATAAATCTGGACCGTCTTGTCGAAAATATTAGTATCCAGTGTAGTATTTGTCAATAATATTGTACACAAACTGTATTACAGAAAATTGAGTGCACAATGGATTGCTCGTCTTTGGATTATGGACAAAAATGCTAACTAATGAGATTCTCTTTGCAACACTTCACGAAGTCGTCATAATGGTAATGTCTTTCTCTTCTCATTAATTGCTGGTGAGGAAACTTGGTGTCGTTATTCTTAAAATTCACTGACGGCATATATTATATATATATAGTTTTCCTTTAAAACATATATAACAATTAATACAATACAACAACAATTTACGAATATATATACAGGGTGAGTCATCTAAGGGGGTAAGGCCGATTATGCCTTTATGAGTAAAGATATTTCGAAGCGGTTTTTTCCTTGTGATAGCTGTTCATTAGGAGCACATTTTAAAAATATTTTGTATTATACAGAGTCTTCCATAACTTGGTGGCTAACCATAGCTATAGTTTTTTAAATGGGACACCCTATATATTATTGTATTTTTGAATTCCCCGTATAATTTTTAGTCAAAAAGTTATACGACAGTATAGGACTAAAGTGTAAAGTTTTTGACTTATTCCCATTTTTCTGAAAAATTCAGTGTTTGCATAAAATCATATTTCTCGAAAACGACGTATTAGATGGACAAATTTTTTTGCAGTATTGTTTACAATAAGAGGCTCTAATAGAAGCATGTTTTATTTTTTTACAGTTATTAACTGCGTGTGTAGGAAACTGGATTAAAATTACATGACACGTTTTTGTATAAAAGTCAATTTTTCTAAATGGAACAGCCTGTATATCAGTTCATTTTTGAATTGTTTATTAAATTTCATGTCAGAAACATGTAAGACGTTAATACTTTAAAAGTGACTATTACGGAGCTATTGTCTCTTTTTGATATAATTTTCTCAGTTCTATACTATATTAATTAAACCACAAAACTGACAAAATTATATCAAAACGAGACAATAGCTCAGTACTAAGTCACTTTTAAAGTATTAACGTCTTACATGTTTTTGATGTGAAATTTAATAAGAAATTCAAAAATGAACTAATTTACAGGGTGTTCTATTTGAAAAAATTGACTTTTTTGCAAAAACCAACAAAAGCATATCAAAAAACGACAGTAGCTCAGTAATAGTCACATTTAAAGTATTAACGTCTTACATGTTTCTGACATGAAAATTAATAAACAATTCAAAAATGAATACAGGATGTTTCATTTAAAAAAATTGAGTTTTATTCTAAAACGTGTCATGTAATTATAGTCCAGTTTCCTGCACATGCAGTTATTAACTGTAAAAAAATAAAACATGCTTCTATTAGGACCTCTTATTGTAAACAATACTGCAAAAAATTTTGTCCATATAATACGTCTTTTTCGAGCAATATAATTTTATACAAACATTGAATTTTTCAGAAAAATGAGAATAAGTCAAAAACTTTACACTTTAGGCGAATACTATCTTATTACTTTTTGACTAAAAATTATACGGGGAAAACAAAAATGCAATAATATATAGGGTGTTCCATTTAAAAGACTATAACTATGGTTAGCCACCAAGTTATGGGACACTGTGTATAATACAAAATATTTTTAAAATGTGCTCCTAATGAACAGCTATCACAAGGAAGAAACCGCTTCGAAATATCTTTACTCATAAAGGCATAATCGGCCTTACCCGCTTAGATGACTCACCCTGTATATGATAAATATTGGGTAATAGATTTTCAGGATAATCGGACCGTGTGCTAGGAATTAAATACTCATTTATACATTAACTCTGTATTTCGCCAATGTTTTGTGTGTTCCTCAAGAAGGGCTACAAAAGAATTTAACAAATAAAGAGGAACACTAATACAATGGTGAATATTCACTTACAGTTTGAATACGATTTGACAAACAAATACCACTTTAGCATATCAATAAAAGCTGTAAAACATCAAACAGTAAATCAACACGTTAAGAAAACAACATCGACTAAGTAACTAACAACAAATAAATCCACAGTTTACAAAATCTAAATTATTGAAGTATTACATTTCAAAATACATTTTAATTATGCTCGAAAGCTGTGTGTTAGGAGTGCATGTCTGTTGTGAACGCAATGCTCTGTCATGTTACTTAGCTGATGTTTTCTTTATTAACGTGTTGATTTATTGTTTTATGTTTTACAGCTTTAATTGTTATGCTAAAGTGGCAATTGTTTGTCAAGTCGTACTCTAATTGTAAGTGAATATTCACCATTATATTGCAGTGATCCCCCTTATTTTTTAAATTCTTTTGTTGGACTCCTGATTAACCCACAAACGATTGGCGAAATATAGAGTGAATGAATAAATGGATATTTAATTCCTAGCACACGGTCAGATTATCCTGAGAATCTACTACCCAATAGATAATATATATATATATATATGCCCAATGTATATACATTTTAATAAACGCCTATTACTAAGCTAAATTAGTAACAGACTGTACTGAAGAGTCCTCAAATAGCAAAGAAAGAAACACGATGCGAAAACAACATTTAAGAACTGTTTAGTTCAATGAATTGTCAAATACATAAGAGCAATATCAACGTTGTCGTACACATTACATTATATATCACTTTGTGTAATTGGAGTGTAAGTAATTCGCTTTGATATATTACTATTCTTAAAATTGTTTCCGATATTGAATAGAGCCAATTGGTTCGGTAAAATAAAATTCACTTTAAGGGTGCGTACATAAGTTAAATAGAATGAAATGTGAGGAAATAAAGAAAAGAGTGTGCAAAAAAGCTTGTTTATTTTAATGGAGATTTCGTAATAATTAATTGGCTTTTCAAAAAATATTTTAACGAATTCATTTTTGTACTCCACACAGCTATATATATATATATATATAAAACAAGAAAAAGAGAATATTGGGTAATTCCGCTGTAGTGCAACCGTAGACACGTGTTTCTGACTAATTGGTCGTCATCAGTACGGTGTAGCCAAGGAATAAGGTGGGATATCCTTGGAGATAGAAGCATACACGGAAGACCATCAGGCGACAGACCACCATTTGCAGCTTCAGTTAGAAGATCTTCGGTTTTGAAGACAACAACTAACATCGCCACGAGGAAGACATTGTCAACCTGCGTGCCATCCGAAACCCAGGAAAGATAATCAATAAAGGAATTATCGCGGATACATAAAATAAAACAAGAAAAAGAGAATATTGGGTAATTCCGCTGTAGTGCAACCGTAGACACGTGTTTCTGACTAATTGGTCGTCATCAGTACGGTGTAGCCAAGGAATAAGGTGGGATATCCTTGGAGATAGAAGCATACACGGAAGACCATCAGGCGACAGACCACCATTTGCAGCTTCAGTTAGAAGATCTTCGGTTTTGAAGACAACAACTAACATCGCCACGAGGAAGACATTGTCAACCTGCGTGCCATCCGAAACCCAGGAAAGATAATCA